>JANAVB010023997.1:2288019-2713019 GCA_029216955.1 Iris pallida | reverse complement strand
TGCATGAATGAAAGAATGATATATAATGTATGAATGAAGATATATATGTACTGATAGATATGAATACATAATGTATAAATATTGTAATGCAATATATAATGATAACATGTATGGTAATGTAGAGTATATGATGCAAGCATGAATGAATGGAGGAAATACATGTATATAGGTAATATAGAATGTAATATATGAATGCAAGCATGCAAGATAATGTATTGTATCCATATATGATGTATTCAACTTAAAGATAATGTAATATATGAAAGGAATGAATGATAATATATAACATGATATGTAAGGTAATGCAAGGTATGAAATATATGATGTGTGCATGTTTGTATGTCTCTATGTTAATGTATGAAATGATATGAATATACAATGTATGCATATATATAAAACATGTAGGTAATGCATAGATGCATGAATGAAATGAATGTTTGCAATATGTTAATATAAATACAAGTATCTAATATGCATGAATGTAAGTATAATATAATACAAGTATACATGTATGTATCATGTAAATGTAATATACATGATATGTATGTATGCATGTATACAAGGTAAGTATGTATGTATGTATTTCTATAAACTGAGTTAACCTATAACTTTTTACACACATGCATTCATACACCCTTTGACATCATGTATCCCATGTCACATACACCTACCTATCACTAAATTTTAGAACATTAACACATATCCTTTCACACACATGCCAAACACACACATACTCACTTACTCTTTTACCTCTCTTTCTCTCTCTCTATATATGTATGTGCCTATATATATAGCTTTCCTATATATATCTATGTATATAAATATGTGAATATTATATATATATATATATATATATATATATATATATATATATATATATATATATATATGTGGGATGTACATATAGGTAGCCTATATGTTATGAGTGTACTACAATATATTAGATATATATATTGTTATGTGTATATGTGTTTGTGGTTTGGCTTAGGCATGATATAGCCTACAGCTTAGGGCTCTTAGTCTATGGTGTGTCTGTTTGCCTAGTGAGAGTTTAGTTAGACTTGTTTAGTCTTGATTAGGCCTAGAATAGACTAGTTAGACTAGTATAGACTTGTTTGGTTTAGGTTTGACCTAGTTGACCTAGTTTGACTAGTCTAGTTGACTAGAGTTGACCAAAGGTTGACTTTAGCCTAGATTGACCCCAAACTTCATGTAGATGCATTGTAGCAGTCTATTTTCTAATTTTAGACTTGTTATGAATTGTACTGTTCTATAGGAGACAGACACCACTCCTCGGACAGTATATTCTCTTCGGACATTCAGGATACCAGGCGAGTACATTCTCTGATCATTTTATATCCTGTTAGAATTATTTTCCCGCTTTAGATTACTTTACTTGATGCTGTCACGTTGGTTACACGGATTAGTACTATATGGATCCATTCTTGAGATGTTATCCCCTCAGGGAGCATTATATACTACATGTTCTGTGCGTTTCACTTACATAGTGTATCACTATGCTTCACAATTCTTTGATCACTTGTGACATGTACTCTTATGATCACAGAGTCTTCCCAGAATCACCCCATTTATGGGCATTCCCAGAATCACCCCATTATGGGCATTCCTAGAATCATCCATTTATAGGCTATCCATGTATCACCTCTTGTGGGCCTTTGCATGGAATCATAACATAACCTGGTTGGATCCTTGTGTATTGATTGGGGGTACGGGGGAGTAGAAGTAGACATGTGAATAATATCCAAGTAGTGTAGTTCCCAGAATCACTCCATAGTATAGTTCCCAGAATCTTCTATGCCATTCACATGTTTATATTGTACTCTGACTCACTAGCCACTGTTAGTTCTCTACTTATAGTAGATATTTCTATTACAGTTCTCTCTCTCTATTTACATACTGTATTTCTTTCAGATCATGTATCTTACTTTACTGCATGATTATATTTTCTAACCTGCTATGATCTGTTGAGATGTATTGTGCTCGCTCCTGTCCTGACTGGACCTGTTGATAAATTTTACAGATAGCTTGGAGGTTGCCTGCTAGCCTAGAGGAGACACATTAGAGGTTGTTTAGATAGTTATTTCAGTTGTCTGGAGTTGTATTTACTTTATGGATTACTGTATTTGAGATTTGAGACGTATTTCTGGGTTTGTATATCTTAGACACTTAGACTTCTATCTGCTGTATCTCTTTTGGATTTTATGTTTTGTCTATCTTCCGTTATGCTCTACCTTAGATGTGATTGAGTTTACATTCTGCTATGTCACCCCCATTCGGGGAGTATAAACTGCTTAGCCTTATACTGTTAGATGCATGAGACCTAGGACAGCGTTCTACCACCGACACTGCGGCGTAGGCTGGGCGTTGTTACGTTCTCGTACCCTTACTCTAGGGTGTGGGTCGTGACACATTTTAGTGGTGGCCCATGCAGGTCGAGTTTATGTAGTGGTATTCAAACTAGAGTACCACTACAGCCTGCAGTAGGATTAGGATATTTTTTTTGAAGGTATTCAATCACAGTTAGGATCCCCTGAGAGATTCCTGGGATGACCCTTGAGAATCTTATTTTAACTTCGATTTGAAAACTCTCTTCCCTTGATTTGATTTATCTTTACTTTCTGTCGTTGAATTTGATTTTGATGGATTATTGTTGAATTTGAGTTTGTATTTATTGATTTTGATGGAAGATTGTTGAATTTTGAATCTTGATGTTAGCTGTAGCATCCGAGTTTGTATTTATATGATTTGAAGGATTTTTGTTCATTTTTGAATCTTGATGTTGGTTGATAAATTTGATTCTTGGGTATTCATTGTTGATTTAATTTAATTTTTGTCAAGATGAAATTATATGGACTAGGTCATCTAAGTTATGGAATCTAGTCTTCTATAGCCACATTAGCCAGCTTGGTGAGGACATATAGTCTGATTTTAGATATATTTTTCGGGTGTGGGAATTTAAAGTTTTTGCAGCCAAGCTAGCGGTATCGCGAAAATATTAAATACCATGATTCTAGAGGTATGTGCCTTAGTCGAGGACTCTGTGATTATCGTAGCCTTGCTTACTAGTATGACGAGGATTTAGAGTACCATGATTTTGGACAGACACATATGATTATCAGATTGTACCTTAAATGTTTTTGAACATATTTTCTCTACTTTTGTTTCAGTCCTTCAAAAAAAAAGAAAAAAAATTATTATTTGTTTTGTTTTGCTTCTCATTATTTAACTTAGGAGTAGCTTTAGCTATTTTTATGAACCTTGTGCAACTTCTTACTATGAATTTCTTTTTAATACAATGAGTCGACGATTTTGCTAGACCTTATCTTGGATTTGATATTATAGCTATGGTTTCAAAATGGTTCTTCCTTTAAATAGATAAGCAGAATAGATTTCATTGTTATTTCTTCTTACTATTATTATTGTATTAAATAATGATAATAATAATAAAACTGTCTTGATTTTATCAATCACCTGTTTTGCAATCTTGGTAGGAATCTAAATGTTGGTCTTGATATAGAATTTGATTTTTATATTGGAACATGAGAATATATATATATTGGACACAGACTCTTTGTCTGACACGTATGCATGCTACACTTGATTTCCCACCTATCTAAATACATATTAATATGTTGTTGATGTTTAAATTGTCAAAATCCTAATATTTCTAGTTTTCTGCTTTTCCAGTTTAAATTCATAATTTAAATATAGATTTCATGTTATTAGTTATGTTTACATCACTGCACATGTATGTTATACGTAGGGTTTCAATTCAAAATTTTTTTTAGTTGAGTTTTGTGTTTGAATTTGTCAAATCTAAGACTGTGTGCATATCAACCCTTCATATTGGATTTTAAATATTAGTTCAAATTGTTAATTTAAATGTAATATTTTGAGCTATATACATTGTGGTATGTAGGGATATAAATTTAGGTTTCGTATTCTTACATGTTAGGTTGTGATAAACATTGGGTTGGTTTGATGTTCGAATTTCTCCAAAATCCTAAAACTGAATACATGTTAACATTTTTACATTAATTTTCATGTTTAGTTCACTTTCAGATTTAATATATAATATTGAACTGTATGCATAGATAAACGTGTGGATAGTATGTTAGGGTTTTATTTTCATCATGTTAGGTTGTGTTAGGAGCATTAAGTTGGTTGTGATGTTCAAGCCCCTAGATTCTGAAATTGCATTATGTTAATATTGTACTGGTTTAAATGTTAGCACATTTTCAGATTTTGTATGTAAATGCTGAACTAAAACTGGAGTTAACCTTTCAATACTAAGCTATAACCCTGTACAAGGACACACTCACCCTAACTTAGTACACACGGTCATGTAACTTAAACCCTTCCCCTCTATGTTATGTTCATATATCTGTATAGATATATATAGAGTTTATGCATACATGTTATAATGTATATAGATACATAACTAAATCTCTACCTCTATATATATATATGGTTAGCCATGCATGTTATGAGTAAATAGGTTGTATATTGTAGATTGTTAACCAATATGTCATGAGTAGTGTAACTTGATAGCTATTGTTTTGAAACCCAAATCCTCCTTTACACTTTCATGTATATTTCACACACACACACACACACACATCTACTATCTAACCCTATGAACATGTCCACATACACCCATACACACACTAACCACATAACCTTTACATAATGCTAGCTTTTCCCTCTCTAACGCTATATATATATATATATATATATATATATATATATATATATATATATATATATATATATATATATATATATATATATATATATATATATATATATATATTGTGATTGGATTTCAATGCAATTGACTTTCATTCTTTAACTTTTGATTTTAATTTTTCTTTGAATAGTACCCCTTTATAGATAATTGGTAGTTATCTTACTTTATTTTCTGATAAGTACAAGTTTTTATATAGGATGGTAGACTGTCTTACAGTTTTGATAATTTGTTATTTCTGTATCATTTCCAGTTTAACACCCCCGATTGCTTGTATGTTTGATACCCTAGGACCCTTTTGGTTAGCATGACTAGTATACCTAGATGAGACTTTCACTACCACCATATGCCATGACCCTGTATGCCATCCTTTTTAATCGTATGATTTAGGTAAGTTTTGAGACCATGATTGTTGGGGACGAAACTCTAGAAAAAGTACGACCATCTTAATTTCGAGGACGAAATTCTTCTAAGGAGGGTAGACTTGTAACACCCACTTTTCTAAAATGAGGGTAATTTTGAACTTTTATAATTTTAATTAATCGATAATAAGATTTAACTCATGTTGTAATTTTTGGTAATTTTTTAATCAATTTAAAACTATTTAAAATGTTGAATTATGATTTTGATGGTTAACTAGTTAATCCCTAGTTTTGCTAAGCTTAGAGACTAACCATGGGGACCTAACCATGTGATTAGAATGACTATTTACAACTTTTTAGGCTAAGGGTATTTTGGTCATTTTGTGACTTTTGAATTATTTAGGATTTTGATTAATTGGTGAATTTTAGATTATTTTAATAATATTTAAATTGATATATTATGATTTTGGTCATTTTTCATATTTTAATATTTTGGAAAAAATTTATATTTTTAATATTGTTTTTATTGGATTTGTTTAGTCGGGTTTGAGTTTCGTCTCGTTCCGACTTGTATTGTGACCCGGGTAGCTTGAACTCTAGATGGGACCCAATATTAAGTTAAGCATGGCTCACAAGACCCAACATTAAGTTAGTTAGTTAAACTAATTTTTATCATGTTAGAATGGCTCGTGGAGGTGCGGCCGACGACGGATGTGAAGGCGGCGGTGATAGGGTTTTCCCGGCCGGGGCTGCCGGATCTGTGCGGACACGGCGGCGAGACAGTGGCGAGTCGGTCGCGGTTGGTCGGCCACTCCGTGTGGGCGGGAGACGCCGGACGACGGAGAAAGAGGGCTTTGAGCGGCGACGGACGGGGTTGATCACTGGCATCCAAGGGTGCGGCGCACAAGGCTTCCCTCAGGTAGGCGAAAGGGGCGCCGGGGACGCGCTGCCCGGAGGCCGCGGTGGGCGGCGTCGGCTAGGGCTCGCCGGCGGTGACAGGTAAGGGGTGGTATATTTTTTTTCTTTTTTCTCTCTATGCTGGGTTGATGATGCGGCGGTGGCTGGCGCGGTGATTGGGTGCGGACGCGGTCAGGGGGACCAGTTCTGAGTTTGGGTAACGGGTTCGGGTCTGGAGGTGGTGTTTTGCTGCGGTAGATGGCCGGGGCTAGGAGGAGACGATGGTGGTAGGGGGATTTACCGGTCGGGAACCTCGGCGGACGACGGATCAGGCTGGACGGGGGCTAGGGTTAGTTTTAGGGTCTGATTGTATGTGTCGGGGTGATGTTGTATTGGGTACGTGTCCTACGTGACACGGAACGGGTCGGTGTCCGGGGTTGTCGGACACGGTGGAGATAATTGTATATGTACTGGAAATATAGTGGATGTAGGGAGGCACAGACATAATGCACAATTTGGATGGTAGCAAATTATGGACGAGTACCTGCCTATTTATAGGATGTGAAAATTTTCATTAGGATAATGATTAGGTTTTGTTTAAACCAAATTAGATAATTTAAATTAAATCAAATCCAATTTTAATTTAAATTCCAATTTTAAAACTTGATAGTCTAAACTCAATTTAAGAATAAACTCTATCTTTAAACTATTTAAATTAAATCCATAAAATTAAATCGAGATTTAAAATGGCCGCAATAATTTTTCAAATATATTTTCCAAAAATATCAATAATGATAATTTCAAAAATAATACATATTTTTAAATATCTTTTTGAAGTGGTCTTTACTGATCGCTCCTTTTTGGCAGTCATGCATCCCCATCAAGTGGTCTTTACTGATCTGGCGCGCTCAGCGCAAGAAGCTCCCGACAGATGACTCCTTAACTACCATCGGTTTTAGCCTATCATCGAGCTTCCACTGCTGTACCTCCCACCACCCTGAAACCGCTAAACACATCCTGCTATCTGGTGACCTTGCTAATCAGGTTAGGCTAGACCTAGCTCAGCGCTGCAGGAAGAGGCATCGGCCCGGGGGCTTCAGCGATCTCCTGCTCAACTGGGGGGAGACCCATTGTCACCAGATCGCCGTCGGTATTAGGGTCCTCTGAAAAAACTGGAACAAATTCAGGTACAAAGGTCGCCAATACAACCAGGCTCAACTGGTTCGTGAAGTCCGACGCCAAATCCTTAAAATCAAGACCCGCTGCTCCCACTCCTCGGACCAATTTTGGCAGGCTCTGCTCTAGCGTTGTCTGCAGCACCCTCTGGTGCTCGGTTTTGGTCTTTTTCTTTCCTTATTTTCTCGCGCATGGCGCGCTTACTTGTATAGGCTTCGGCATTTTACGCCTGATACATCAATAAAAGTTCCCTTCCTATATATATATATATATATATATATATATATATATATATATATATATATATGCCAGTAGTGCGATGGCTCACCGGTAAGACCGCTGGGACTCGGGGGTGAGGGCGCGGGTTCGAGCCCCCACTCCCACGGGCGCGGCTGGGTGGCATTTTCTACGACCTCTGGGCCAAGGCTGGTTGGCTGGCTGGCTGGCTTTGTCCACGGGCCTTGGTTTATAATATATATATATATATATATATATATATATATATATATATATATATATATATATATATATATATATATATATATATATATTATATAAAAATATAAAAGCTGGGCGGATGAAGCCACCCAAGTTCCTCCCTCACTGCTGGACACAAGCCTTCCTAATGAATCACCGGTCGATCCCACTGAACCCACCCTCCCTCTAGATCCCCTTCCTATCAATCACGTCACACAATCTCCCGTGCATGGAATGACGTCTGATGTAACCGGGAGTAAGCCAAATGAAGAAGTGGCGGTTGGAGGCATTAATGATGAGCCGGTTGATGCTAACATCACCAACCATAACTCTGAAGTGGGTTGCTCCCTTGAGGAGGGAGAAATTCGTGAGGAGCAGCAACAACCACCTCTGAATCTTCCTATTCCTCTACAACAACATAATGGCAGCTGGGCGGATGAAGCCGAGCGCGAGGCCCTCAAGGGCGACGGGGAAGCCGAAGACGGGTGTCCGGATGACTCAAGAGCAGAAGTTGATCAACTCACGCATCCAGAAGCATCAGCTGCTCAGCAAAAGCCGAGGAAAACTAAGAAGGCGGTGGAGCCTTCCGACCGAGTCACATGGCAGTCAGCAAACAAAGCCCTCACTGGTACAACCACACATTCCTTTAATGCTTAATACGCTAATCTGGAATGTTCGGGGAATTGCCAACCAAATGACTATCAAAAGAATCAAAACCCTAGTGCGGATTCACAAGATTGTTTTCATTGGTATCATTGAGCCTAAGGTTGAGTAGTCAACTTCTTCGTTATCAGTTAAAGCTGGGGTTCTCGAAGGCTTTTTCGAATGAGAGGGGTAACATATGGGTCATGGCAAAGTCGGACTGTGACATAGACTTGCATGATTCGTTTGATCAAGCTTTAACGGTCTCCTTTTATCACCCCAACCTTCCTGCTTCTGCTTTCGTGACTATTGTCCATGGGGATAACACAAAAGAAGGCCGAAGACTACTCTGGGACAAATTATCGCAACTGCAACCCTCTCTCAATTGCCCATGGTCGATTGGAGGAGATTTCAATGCAATTTTACGAACGGAGGAGAAAATTGGAGGTCATACCTCTGATCAATCGTCCATCGAAGACTTTGCTAACTTTACTCTTGCTACTGGGGTGTCTGAGCTTCCTTACACTGGCAGTTGCTACACTTAGATGAAATCCAAACATGATGGTCGACGGGGATCACGTTTGGATAGGGTTTTGGTCGATAATGCTTGGTTAGACTGGGCGCCATTATCTTCAGTCGAACACCTCAACCGATCTGAATCTGATCATGCACCTCTTCTGATCACCTACAGATCTAATTCGGCCATGGGCAAGAAACAATTTAGATTTCTCGATTTCTGGGTGAATCATGTGGATTTTAAGTCACTGATTCAACAAGCATGGTCTTCAGTTGATCATAAACTTGGGCTTACCAGATTGGCTCTTCGTCTTGATGCTTGTCGTAAGGTTCTATCTGCTTGGAGTCGTAATACCTATGGTGATATATTTCAGCAGGTGAAACAAGCGGAGGATGCAGTATTAGCTGCAGAAATCCGACATGAACGAAGTAATACTGCAGAGAGTCATCAACAGTTGGCTAAAGCTACTGCCATGCTCAAACAAAGGGTTAGCATTGAGGAAGCTTACTGGAAGCAGAAGGCAAGGATTAAATAGGATCTTGAGGGCGATAAGAATACTGCCTATTTTTATGGCTGCGCGACTAATCGCAAAAGATCTCTCCAAATTCATTCTATTACTACAGAAGAAGGGACCACATTGAAAGATAAAGGCTTGATTCATGCTTATGCCAAAGAGTTTTATTCTAAACTCTACCAAAGAGGAGACATTCAGGAGGAGAGTGAGTTGCTTCTGAACATTCCTTCTCTCGTAACTGATGAAGCCAACGACTTGCTGATTGCGGCCCCTACTCCTGATGAAATCATTGATGCGATTAAGTCGCTTGACCAACACAGTGCGCCTGGGCCAGATGGCTTTACTCCTCTTTTCTTCACTACTTGTTGGGATATCATTGGTCAGGACATGGTTGAGGCGATTGGACTATTTGTTGATGGGTTTGCATTGCCTCGTTCAGTCACGAACATCTCATTAGTGTTGATCCCCAAGGTGAAGCTTCCTAAAACTTTTGGAGATTATAGGCCAATCAGTTTGTGCTCAGTAATGAATAAAATAATTTCGAAGCTTCTGTCTCGTCGACTTGCTCCTCTTCTTCCTCGTCTCATCTCACCTGAACAAAGCAGTTTTGTGCAAGGCAGAGAGATAGTTGATAACATATTGCTCGTCCAGGAAATGATGGCGAGAATGAACAAGAAACATAGAGGAGGAAACGTTGCTATCAAGCTCGATATGACGAAAGCATATGATAGGGTCGACTGGAGATTTCTTCTGAAGGTGCTTCGTCAATTTGGTTTTCACAACAAGTGGGTGGACATGATGTTACGCCTAGTTAACAATGTGTGGTATGCACCATTGATTAATGGTGAATCTACTGAATACTTCTAATCTTTTCGAGGTGTTCGACAGGGTGATCCCCTATCCCCGGCATTGTTCATTATAGCGACGGAGGTTCTATCGCGTAGTCTGAAGAAGCTGACTGATACTGAGGGGTTCTCATCCTTCTCGTCACCTCGGGGCTGTCCTGCGATCACCTATTTGGCTTATACAGATGATCTCCTTCTCTTCTCTGCTGGGGATCTTCGTTCGATCTCAAAGATCACTGACTTATTATCTACTTATGAGGCTATCTCGGGACAACTCATTAACAAAGCCAAGTCTTCTATTTATATTTTGAAGAACATTTTGAGTGAGAGGTGCACGGAGCTGGCTGATAGAACAGGTTTTTAGATTGGTAAGCCACCATTCACGTATCTCGGCTGTCCTTTAATGGCTGGGCAGCGCAATAGGGGAATGTACGAAGAACTTCTCAACCGAATTAGGGTCAAATTAGAGGGTTGGCACAACAAAATTCTTTCTCCAGGTGGAAAGCTAGTGTTGATCAAGGCGGTTTTGACATCCATTCCAGTCTACACATTAGCAGCTTGCAATCCGCCTCTCGCGGTTCTTCGTCGAATGGAGAGTATGTTTTCTAGCTTTTTCTGGGGTGCTCAGGATGGAATGGCTAAAAGAACATGGCTAGGATGGGACCGCATTGCTAGAACTAAACAGGAAGGAGGCCTTGGAATAAAAAGATTAGAGGACATGCTTAATGCTTTTACCATTAAACTGTGGTGGAAGTTCATGACCCAAAATAGTCTATGGACTACCTTCTTCAAAGTTAAGTACTGCTCAACAGCTTCTCCAACTGATGCTCGTATAACCTCTAATGCCTCCCATGTCTGGAAAAGACTTATATATGGCAAAAATATGGCGCAACACAACATGTATCCGATTGGTGACAGCTGGAGTTGGGGAGTTCAAGCTCGAAAGTTCACTGTGGCTTCGACATGGGATGTCGCAAGGGTTCAGAGGCCTCAAATGCCAGACTTTGCTCATATATGGAGCACTTGCATCCCTACTAAATGGACAGTACTTCTTTGGAGGACTTTGCATAATAAACTTCCTACTGATGATAACATTGCTCGTCTTGGGTTTAGCCTTGCTTCGAAGTGTCACTGTTGCTCCAACAGTGAGAACGAGACTCTGGAACACATTCTGCACAAAGGGGAATTGGCCAAGGGCGTGTGGGGAGCACTACACTCAACATATAAGGTTCGGGACAGAGGTCGGACTCTTTTGGAGTGAATGCGCGATTGGTGGAGAAAGAAGAACAAGCACAAGAAGGCGATTGTTGCTGCTGCGGTAATTTGGGTGTTATGGAAGGATAGAAACAAGCGTAGGTATGAGAACTCGGGTTTTACTCTTACTAAACTGATCAATGAAGTCCATAGACAAGTGGAGAAGGCTACTATCAAATGTAGGCACTCTTAGTGCTTTCTGTACTGGTTCTCTTTAGTGAATAAAGTTGAGTTTTGAAAAAAAAATATATATTTTATATAAAAAAAAAATATATATATTATATATATATATATATATAAATATATATATATATAATATATATATATATATATATATATATATATATATATATATATATATATATATATATATATATGAAGAGATATATACCTCTATATACATATCGGTTTGAATACCCCATGAACCAAAACAAATCTTAATAATATATTCCCCTAGTGTAGGACTCATACATAGAAATGTGCACATACAATTTATTATTTATTTTCCTAAGAATAGACAATAATCAATAATAAAGATATTCTTATACTAATTATAGTATCAATAATAATGATAAAAATACAACAACCCAATAATAGGTATAGTATCGGATGACGTATTATACTCCTACTCAATTGTTCTACAGAAAATTATGCCAATATTCTAACATGCCATATAAATATTAATAAAACTAATATTATACATATAACAAATATTTAGAAAATATTTGTTAATCCCTTCAAAATAAAATACGAAATATATATATATAATATACATCTACCTGAATGTCTTTGGACACATTGCATGACTACATGGGCTCGGGTTTGGTACAGGTCAGGTCCGGACTAGTTTAACACAACCGGGTTTTCTAAAAATTCATAATCGTAATAAACGACTAATTAAATCATTTATAGGGGTCAAATTACAACTTTGACTTATTTTTCTAGTAGGGATACATCTATGGCTCGGTCTTCCCTACTATGGATAAAGCGCTAGTCAAAGCACCCAACTATACTAGTCGTGCTAAAATTCCTAGTCGATATGCATCTCAAAACTTACCATGACTAAGGCCATATATATATATATATATATATATATATATATATATATATATATATATATATATATATATATATATATATATATAGTCTAGGCAATTATAAATATATTCATATATATACACAAAATTGTATTTAAATCTATTTGTCTGTATAACATCCTAAAATAACTTCATAATATTTCTACTTTGTCATTACAACCTATCATGCCTCTACCTAGTGGGGTTGGCTAGGTTTTGGATCCCAATATATTTTCTAATCAAATCAAACTCAAAAAGTCAACCCAGGATCCTTTTGTGTCTTTCACAAATAAATAGCACATGGGAACTCGATTGAGTGGCACATCCTTGGCTTGTGTATAGTAGGCTAAAAATGGGTCAAAACTAGATTTTGGGTCAAATGGTTTTGATCTATGCCGAGTTTTGAACTTACTTTGGAAGTTAGGTCTAGAATTACGGTTAACGGTCAAATTGCCTAAATTGACCCAAAGTTGCGTAAAGTCAAAAGAATATTAGGGGACAACTTTGGATGGGACATGATATATCACATTGAAGATGGACTTGTCTACTTCAAAACTTGTGAAGGACGTTTCGAAGGATTGGCGGTTCTTGTGCTCCAAAAATCAAAGCTATAAAAAGTACATCTATAATCATAATTAAGAATAAAATATAATCTAATAAATATAAATAATAAAAAATATATAATAAAAAATGATTCCTAAAAATCAAGGTCCTCACAATCTACCCACCTTAAAAGAATATCGTCTTCAAAATTAAAATAAGACTCACTAATGAAGAACCGCACTAGCGCAACTAGGAATCAAGGGATATGCTTTGTCACTACAGTGTCTCGTAATAAGTCAAGTAGTAATCAATCCTAAACAATTTAGTTTTGTAAAATCTCTATCGTTAGACTATAGATGGTCATCTCTAGTTGCTCTTCTTGGTACTGGCGGTCTAGTGATACCTACAAATCCCATATTATTATCACAATTATATGAGTCTCCTTTTTACCTAACCAAACTAAGTGATACCTACAAATTCATCTAATCTTAACTTTACAACTAACATGGTATAATAACAAATGGGTTGGGTTAGGCTATATCTAGTTTCTTCTTATAGATGGTCAATCATTACATTAAAACTACTACTCTTTTCTTGATCGAGTGACTACCATAAGGACGTAACCTAGTATGATCGTATATTTATTTCTATACTGAGGACGTATACCCACATTTGGTCACACTACTCCATTAAACATGCCATATGGCATCTCTAAACCCCTCATATATATCAAGCAACCAGAATTCAATTGGTAAACTAACTTATACTATAACTTAATTTTTGATAAAATTCTAAGTAGCACGATCATTCGTCACTCGAAATAGGAAGGGACGAGAAGCAATGGCACGGGAAAGCAAATAAAGAATGGTTGAGAGAAAATACGAGTTCAAGGACGGTAGAGAAATTTCTAAAAGAATTGCCAAGACAGTTGTGGATTGAAATTCCTAAGGGTTTAACCATATTTGCAGGCCTGCTCGGTACAGTAACGTAACCAAAATGGCTAACTCGACCTGTATGGGCCACCAAAAAAATATGCAACGTCCTAGTCCCAAAATACGTAGGAATAAGAGATCGTATACATCCCAGCTACGTATAGAGAGGACTCCAGCCCAGCTCGAATACGTATAAGCTATCTGGTTGTTCTAAATCGACTATTTCTCAATCCACTAAATATCGGTAACAACAACGAATCAGGTGCACTAAGGCTGATCGGACTATAATCACTACTAAAATACAGCAATTTGGCGACGGTCTATTAGCGACGGATCTTATCCATCGCTATTATCGATGGACTAGCGACTACCTTGTGATGGACTACGTCAGAAAGCAATGGATAATTTTTTATGTCAAAATCAGTCGCACATCCATCGCTAATTTGACGAAAATTTAGCGACGGATTGATCTTCGTCGCTAACATGTCGCATATTTTGGCGGTAAAATCTAAAAAAATGGCATGATAAATTAGTGTCTAACTAGCGACGGACATTCCGTCGGTAATCTAGTGGGTTTTTTAGCGACTACCAAGTGACGGATATATCCTTCGGTAGTCCGCCACTAAATACTGTAACCTAACTTAAATTGAACCGACGGGGGAAATTTTTTATTCCCCCCCAAAAAGACTCTCTCTCTTCCCCCTCTCTCTCTCTCTCTCCGACGGCGAGCTCTCTCGATGCGTCTCTCTCTCCGGCGAAGCTCTCTCCGACGGGTCTCTCTCTCTCTCAGGTATGCTCTCTCTCTTCCTCTCTCTCTCTGTTTAGCTGGGTTTCTGGTTAGGGGGTCGGCTGTCGCTGGAGGCGCCGGCGGGGTGGGGGGAGGGAGTGGGGGCGGGGGGAGGGTGTTGAGGGTGGGTACAGGGTAGGGTTTTGGGGCAGGGTAGGGTTTCGGGTGGGGGGTCGGCTGTGGCGGGGGCCGGCGGTGGGGGGAGGAAGGGGGGGCAGGGGTGGATGGTATTGGGTGCGGGGTGGGGGGCAGGGTAGGGTTTACTATGGGGGGGTGAGGGCGAGGGTGGGTGGGTGTTAGCTGTCGGAGGGAGGAGGGGGTGGGGTGGGGGTTTGTTTTCGGGGGTAGGCTGTCGGGGGGAATACGTAGGGGGAGGGAGGGTTTGTTGTCCGGCGGGGTAGGGGAGGGGGTGGGGGTATCGGTGGTTTCAGATCGGACCATTCCTATAAGTATCGGTGGTTTCGGATCGGAGTATCGGATCGGAGGAGGGGGTATAGGTGGTTTCGGATCAGACCAATCCTATGTGTATCGGATCGGGGGAGGGGGGTATCGAAATCAGTATCAGAATCAAAATCGGTATCGGACCATTCCTATGAGTATCAGATCTAGGGTATCGGTAATATCGGTGGTTTCGGATCGGAGTATCAGATTTTTTGGTATCGAAAAACAAATAGCTATTAATAAATTATTGATATTAATAATTTATTAAAGTATCGGCCGATACCGATACCGATTGGAGTATCGAACTATTCTTATGTGGATGGTTTAAAGTATCAGCCGATACCGATCCGATACTGCCGATACCGGTACAGTTTGGCATGTCCCGCTCCGATACTGAACGATACCCGATACTGACCGATACCGATCCGATACTGTCTGATACTGATACAGTTTGGCATGTCCCGGTATTGGTATCGGACTATCCCTATGAGTATCGGCATCGGGGGTATCGATAATATCGGTGGTTTCGGATCGGAGTATCGGATTTTTCGGTATCGAAAAACAAATAGCTATTAATAAATTATTAATATTAATAATTGATTAAAGTATCGACCGATACCGATACCGATCGGTGTATCGGACTATTCTTATGAGGATGGTTTAAAGTATCGACGGATACCGATTCGATACTGTCGATATCGGTACAGTTTGGTGTGTCCCACTCCGATACTGACCGATACCCGATACTGACCGATACCGATCCGATACTGTCCGATACCGATACAGTTTGGCATGTCCCGGTATCGGTATCGGACTATCCCTATGAGTATCGGCATCGGAGCCTAACCCTAATCCTATATGAGTATCGGTATCAGGCTATTCTTATATTTAGTTTGTCTTACGATACAGATTTTCATATCTAAATCGAGGATGAATAGTTACTTTGTTGATCGTACATGGATGTACAAACGGCAACACAAGAGCAGAATTGGTGTGAGTGACGATTTTCAGGCAAGCGTAGAAGTATTTCTTAAGTATGCCATGAGCAAAGCTCAGTACATGGACGGTAACAAAATCAAGTGTCCATGTGTTAATTGTCACAATAGACGTTACGAAGAAGTGGTGAATGTGAGAGATCATTTAACCTGTAAGGGTTTCGTACGTGATTACGGCCAGTGGTCATCGCAAGGTGAATTATATTCGGAAAGACAGGCTGCGAAAGCTGCTACTTATGCTTTTGATGATAATGCTGCAATAGATGTCCTCGAAGACGACGGATGCCCTGTTGATTATGGAGACGTGCAGAACCTTGCACGAGATTTGGTGTATGATGCGGCAGGGCCTAATTTTGATCCGGATGATCCTAATCCCGAGGTGAAAGAGTTCTATGATATGTTTCAGGACGCAGATACTCCTCTATATCCTAGTTGTGAGACTCATTCCGTACTATCAGTGACGATGCGATTGCTGAACATAAAGTCTGATTTTAACTTGCCACAAGCTTGCTATGATCGGAACACACAACTAATCAAGGAGGTTGTACCGAAAGAATCAAAAGAGCTCCCAAAAACTTCAACAAGTCAAAGATGATGGTCCGACAACTGGGACTGGGGTACAAGAAGATAGATTGTTGTCGCAACGGATGCATATTGTACTACAAAGAGAATTGCGTATCAGAAAGTTACAGCTTCTGTAATGTGGATTGTTACAAGCCAGTGCAAGGAAAAGGAAAGTCGACTAGAAAACGACGTCCTTACAAGTATATGCATTACTTGTCGATCACAAAGTGCTTGCAGAGGATGTATATGTCTCTGAATACAGCGAAACACATGACGTGGCATAGCAAAGAACGCATAAAGGACGAAGAAGAATTTTCACATCCTCGGATGGAAAGGCATAGAAATATTTTAATTTGTGTCATCCAAATTTTGCTGCAGAGCCTAGAAGTGTATGCCTTGCGCTATGTTCAGATGGCTTTTCCCCTTTCGGACAGTCGGGATCTCAATACTCATGCTGGCCGATCATTCTTACCCCTAACAATCTGCCACCATGTCCGACACGTTTACGATAGCAAGTCAGGCTGTTCAAGTCTACTATACAAAGCTACCCAAGGCGTCGTAGAGATCGATTTGACTAGTGGGCAGTATGCAAGATTAAATCTAGAAATACATTTAACGTTGGATACCCAGCATACCAAGAGGACGAGATCAAAAACCCCAATACTTGGGACAACAGTCGGATACCATGGATGTTGAATTAGAGGTTGATATAGCTCCTGCTGAGGAAAATAGAGGAGAGGAAGAGGTTGATATACAAGACTTAGATGTCAATTAGGGGAGAAAGAGGCGTCTTATCCCAAGTATTGAGGCCGAAGAAGAAGAAGAAGAAGAAGAAGAAGAAGAAGAAGAAGAAGAAGAAGAAGAACCTGATGAGGATGAGGATGAGGATACAGATGAAGTCGACGATGAGGATGAGGATGATGATGAGAATGAAGACGAGGCCGAGGACGAGGACGATGACAATAATTAAATATCGGTATATTTTAGTTCATGTTTTTGTCGAGGCCGAGGCCGAGGACGAGGACGATTCACTTTAAATTAAACTTCTGTATTCTTATTTCAGTTCTTGTTTTTGTCGTTCGATCATCTACTTATTGTATGATTTTTTTTTTGTATATGACACTCCTAGTCCTACTCGTCGAGCCGGCACTCGTCGCCCTGCTGCTGATATATATATTTTAGTTTAGTTTTATATTCATTTATACCTCTATATTATTAATTATGTTTATGTGTTCTAATTATAGGGCATGGTTGCGAGCACTCGTGCTGGTGGTGCTGGCCGTGGTGGTGGTGGTGGTGGTGGTGGTGGTTATGGGCATGGGCGTGGTGGTAGCGATCGTGGTCGCCATCCGTCGTCCCCGAATGTGACCTTCGATCCCGACCTGGACAGCCCGTGCATAAACTCTTCCTGCCGTCGATCTACCTCGATGCCACCGTCATCTTCGTCGAGGCCTGCGACTCAATCTGCTAGCGGATCCGTTCCACCACCGGATGCACCAGTAGATGAATCAACAGATGCAGCAGCGAACCCAACAGTTACAGCATGGTGGGCCCCGAAGTACCCCCAGATTTAGTTTTATCCTGTTTTCGGGGAGTATATGCGCGGACCCTCGGATCCTCCGACGCCATTAGAGAGGCCGATGGACAAGTTCCGACGAGAGATATGGCCCGTAGGTGAATCGTAAGTATATTTAAGTAAATTTATTAAATTTGTTTTATTTATTCACGTCAATAATCCAGTCGTTGCTTCTTTATAGATTTTTCTCGTGGGATGTTGCCCGGATTCTAGGGTGCATTATCCGGGATAACTACCATGGCCCTACCTTAATTTTTCTAAGGTGCCTCAGGACAGGCAGTACGTCTGGCTCGACGAGATGAGGGTATATATCTTTTGGTTAATTATTAATTATTTTTTAATTCATTAATTTTTTAATTATGTGATATTTGAATTTGTATGTCAGAGGACGTTCTGGTGGCCTCCCATCGCGAGAAGGCGATCCGCAGGACCTACAAAGCCGCCGTCGGAAAGAAGATACGGGATACGGTGTATGACCTTCGTACGGCGCATAAGAAGAAGGACTGGATCCGGACGGAGTACTATGAGGAGATGTTGGAGAAGATGGATACTCCTCAATACAAGGAAAAATCAGAGAAAGCCAAGGCGAATAGACAGGCCACGGGTCTGCATACGGGGGGATCAAGGCCCCACGCATTGACGCGTGCAGAATTGGTGAGATACCGTAAATTCATTCTACTATTTATTTCGGTACAATTAATATACGAAGTTAATTAAATTCTATATATGCAGGCCCAATGGGCAGTGAATGAGGGGAGAGACGCGGAGGCGGTCACCGCTCATGAAGTATTCGTGCATACGCACAAGAGGCGGAAGGACGGGAGCTTCATCGACACGAGGGCCCAGGAGACTGATGTAAGTACTTACGTTTATGAGTTTTATGTTAGAAATATAATTATTGTTAACTTAATTAGGTAAACTTAGGATTCAGACTATAACTTAGGAAAACATAGGATTTAGATTATAACTTAGGAAAACTTATAGTATAAATACATTCATTGGATAGGCTGCGTATCGTGAGGCACTCCGTCGGATTGAGTCCCCTACCGAGGATGTCGGAGAAACAATGCCCACCCAGACGCCCTCTTATATGGCCGCTCACTACGATAACGTGTTCATAGAATCCGCCGGAGCTTTAGGAAAGGGCGTCTGTACGGCTTAGGTTCCATAGCGGTGTCGTTGTAGGCGTCGACTCCGAGATATCCACCGCCTCCGCCTCCTCCTGCGCCCCCCGTATCCTAGATATCCATCGGACGGCTTTCTTTTGACCGCTCTTCCGAGGCCCGCCAGGGACCGGATGCTGCTATCGTGGCGCTCCTTGACATGATGTCGTCAGAGCAGCTACGCTCGCTACCAGACCATGTCTAGTCCCAAGTGCCGGCAAACATGGTGGAGCATTATATACGCAGAGCGGAAGCGACGGAGAGAGCACTAGACGATCCACCTCCTCATTTTCAGTGATTTTGCTTATGTTTTTGGATATTTGAACATTTGGACATTTGAATATGTGTATATTTTGGATATTTTATTCATGTTTGGATATTTGTCGTATGTATGTTGGGATATTTTGTTGGATATTGTCTGGGATATTTTGTTGGCTATTGTTTTAAATATTTTGTTGGTTATTGTTATTGTGTTGGATATTGTTTTGGATATGTTATATTTGTGTATGGTGGATGGTGGATGTTGGATTTGTCATATTTGTGTATAGTGGATGTTGGATATGCTGTACGTACAGGGAATAGTCTGCTACCTGTAATTTTTTTCAAAAATATTGCATTTAGCTACGGACTTGCGACAAGATAGCGACGGATAATCCGTCGCTATCTATATGAATTGCAGTTAGCGACGGATAATCCGTCGCTACCTATACGAATTATAGTTTAGCAACAGATTGCCAACGGATTATCCGTCGGCCTGGTTTTGGAAAAACACTGAGCGACGAAATGGCGACGAATTACCCGTCGCTCAGGTTCTGGAATTATTGAAGATATCCAGAAGCATGGCGGCGGATTATCCGTCGCAACAACGCCGCTCATCCGAAGAGGTAGTGACGTATTACCGACGGATTATCCGTCAGCCTGGTTCTGGAATTCAGGCATAGCGACGGAATGGCGATGGATTAGCGATGGATATTACGTATCAGAAACTCTCCGATACTCTTTTACCGATATATTTACGACAGTTTAGCGATGGATATTTCCGTCGCTAAACGTTACTATATCAAAATTTTAAACTGTCGGAGTTGACAAAAAACAGTCGGCTCGCCGTCGCTAACTGTTTTGATGTAGCCAACGGTAATCCGTCGCTAAGTAGTCGCTGAGCGAAGGAGTAGCGACGGATTTGTTTTAGCGACGAGGTTATTCCCGACAGATTTTTTTAGCCAGTATCCATCGATAATCCGTCGGTAATTTCAATTAGCGACGAATAGGGCCGTCGCTAAAATGTTGTATTTTATTAGTGAATACACTGATTCTAGAATAGATAAATGCATTAGAGTGGATCTCCAATAATACATTTATCATGAACAAGCTAGAAGAAAATAAAACTTGCAAAAGGCTGGGCTATAATAACGACGAGAATCAAATATAGGACTAAATAAAAATTAAAAATAGAATGATTGTAACAACAACTATATACCTGAAGTGTTGGCAAAGCAAACCATCATCCATCAATAAACTAACCCTTGATAACATCATCTAATACTTGGAGAGATCACTACATCCTCAGGGTACTAGAAAGATACATAATATATAAGCTTATTATACAGTAAATAACATGCTAAAAGAGAGAAAAGTAAAATAGGCAACGATTAATAAAGGCATCTCAATATTGTAACACCATGGGACGCTCCCGACCTTGAGACAAAAGAAAAATCTCTACTACCGTAATGCCATGGGATACTCCCGGTCCTAGGGACGGGATAACAGGTCGATAAGAAGTCTCTAACACCGTAACACCATTGGACGCTCATGTTCGCCATTCAGCCATGATCAAACCGATTTCGATAATTGACCTAAAACTCCGAGTTCAATATGAAAAGAAACAGAGATTGCATATTTCGTCACTACAAATTTTTTATAATTTATTTTGTATTTTTTTCTTTATTGAGTCTAGATAAATTGTGCGTCGGGATTACTGGCAATTAGAAGTTCATCGCTTGACCAACAACCAAACCAATCCTTAACCCAAAACCAAACCAAATCCAAATGCCAAAAATGACCAGAAACCCTAGTAACCGAACTCGGCCTGAGTTCTGCCTGAACTTGGTCCCCCTTTGATCACTCATGGTCAGCAGCATCCCCTAATATTTTGGATCTCGAACGTTCAAAAATATGAACGTTAGCCAACCGAGTTTTGCCCAAACTTTGTTATAGAAAATCCTATAAAAAGAGAAAAAATTCCCATTTCTGTTCATTCATTCAATCTTCATCTTCTCTATCTATTCCTAAGCTTTCTATTCTATTTACAATGCTTCAATCTTTAAATCTCCAAGACAACTCATATTCTTTTAGTGCCTGTGGTTTCCGATTAGGAGTTTTTGAGTTTTACAAGCTTGGCGTATAAAAGCTTTTCTCTGAAAATCTGTTGTTGAAGTTTGATCGTGGGCTTCTGATAAAAATACGATGCTATTGAAGTTGGCGTGTTCTTCGGAGTAAAGCATACGGTGTAATCTCTATTTAAAATAGTGGATTATAGCGAGCAAGAGTTCTCGCGAACTAGACTAGTCCTTTTAGAGGAAAACCGGTATAAACCTGCTGTGTCTGCGTATTGCTTTTTTGCCTCCTCTATGTATATTACTTTACTTTGTATTTCAAGTTCGTTTATATTTGCTTCACCTGCTTAAGTTTTTAATTGGTAATTTTTTTCGCTACTCTCTATTCACCCCTCTCTAGAGGTGTCATCGATCCTACAATTGGTATCAGAGCACAGTTGATCTCTAGTAGGATTGAAACCCCTTGAGATATGGTATCCCTATATCCAAGCAATGGTGAAGGCCAATCAACAAATAGGCCACCCCTATTTGATGGCACAAACTACACATACTGGAAGACACATATAAACTTTTACCTTAAGTCTCATGATTTCGATTTATAGTCGATTGTCATGAATGGTTATAAAAAACCACCACCTATTATGGTATTCTAGTAGAAAAACCATTCGATAGATACCGACAATAAAAAGAAACAAGCTAGTCTTGATGCAAAAGCCATCAATACTTTATTTTATACTATAGATAGAACCGAGTTTAACAGAATTTCAACATGTGTTATGTCTCACGAGGTTTGGAAACTTCTTGAGGTTACTCATAAAGGTACTTCACAAGTAAAGGAATCCAAAATCTCACGACTAACCCAAGAGTATGAGGCCTTCAAAATGAAGCCTAATGAGACTATCACAAATATGTTTACTCGATTTCTAGAAACTGTTAATCCTTTATCTTCCCTTGGAAAAGAATACAGCAATCATGAAAAGATTCAGAAGGTACTTCGCGGGCTAACCAAGGACTGGAATTCTAAAGCGACGACCATTATTGAAAGAAATAATCTCACGACAATGACTATTGAAACCCTTATGGGAAAGCTCATGACGTATGAGCTAGACCATAAAGACTTCGAAGAGTCAGCTCCAAAAGAGAAAGCGATAGAATTCAAAGTAAACTACAAGACAGCCTGCGATAATAAAAATGAGACAGATAGCTCAGACAACGAACAAATGGCCCTCATGACAAGGAACTTCAGAAGATTCCTCAGATATAAGAAGTCGAACAAAAAGAAGAAAGATTCCAGAGACGATGAAGCACCGATATGCTTCAGCTATAAAAGAACAGGTCACATCAAGAAGGATTGTCCTGTTATAAGAAAAGAAAGCAGGCATGATTAGACAAGCAAGAGAATATCTTCAAACAGAAACTATTCTAACTCTAGCATCTGGTGTGAAAGCGAAGCTAGTGAATCTGAAGAAGAAGAGAAGTCTCGCAACATAGCGAACCTATGCTTTATGGCTATAGATGCTAAGGTAATATCAAACCCTCTCTATGAAGAATTTACATTCGATGAACTGTCTGATTCTTTTACTGATCTGTTCGAAGATCAGAGGAAAATGATAGATATGTAGAAAATTGCTAAGAAAGAGCTAAAATTTGTGCAATCTGAGTTTTCAAAACAATCTCAAATTCTAGAAGATATTAGAGATTCTTCTAGTGACACAAATGAGATTACTTCTCTAAAGTTAAGCTTACATGAAACTCTTAAAAAGCTTGAGAAAGCCAATCAAGAAAATGTTAAACTTAACGATCTCTATGAATTAGAAAAAATGAAGTATAGTATTGCTGCTCAGAGAATAGATGCAATCATAGCCAAATTTAATGAAGCCTGTGATGTCACTAAAAAGTTAGATATCAAACTGGGTAAACAGGTTGTCAAACCTATAGCTCAGATGAACACAAGTCACAAGGCCAAACACAAAAACAATACTACCAAAACTGTTAGAACTGCCAGAAGCCATGCATATATGTATACCTTTTCACACAATAAGAAAGCACACACATCTTCAAAAACACATATACATAATTTTCAAACTACACCAAGCACTAATACTTCTGCTATATGTCACTATTATGGTATAAAAGGGAATGTATCACACCAGTGTAAAATTAGAAGGCTAGTAGATCTGAATATATATATGTATGGGTTCCAAAAACTAACATATCAGGACCCTCAAGAAAGTGGGTACCAAATTTTACATCATCAACTTATGTTGTAGATGGACCTTCCACCTCTGACTAGAAGTAAGTAGATTCTCGATAGTGGTTGCTCCAGGCACATGACGGGTGATAACACATTATATGTAACTCTATCGATGAAGAAAGAAGGTCATGCCTCCTTTGGGAACAACCTTAAAGGACATATTATTGGAATTGGCGAAATAGGTACTTCTCCTTCACCAATTATCAAAGATGTATGTGCCACTCCCGTTTTCTATTGTACGTATTTTAGCATACGTATACGAATTTCTGACATTTTTCAGGTAGACCGTAATTAGACTTGTCTTGTTTAGCCTAGTTTTGGTTTAATCTTGAATTAGTTTATTTTAATTTGGTTCGGTTCAACTTGACTTGGCTTGGCTTGGTTTGTTTTGGTTTGAGATGGAGAGATTTTGCATAAAAACCAACGCCTTTTCTCTCCTAAATTATTTACATTTACTTCTTCATCTTCTTCATTTACTCCTCCCACCTACCAAGCCCTAGGCAAGTGCAACTTGCTTCATAATGGATCTCAAGTTTTATTGTTCCATTCTCTTTCTTAATTGATCTTAAGCCTCTTTAGAACTTGACATTTTTGGATTTGATGGATGTATTCTTGTATATCTAAGTTTATAACTTTTTCAGTTTTCTTTGGTTTTGATCTCTGAAACTTGGTTTATTTTTGAGATCTAATGGTTCCATGTTGTAGAAATTCAATTCTACCCAATTTTGGCTTTTGAACTGCTTGATTTCGACTTCGTATGAGAAAGTTATGCCATTTTCGTGTTCATGGGTTCCCCACACCTTTCGGTGCTGTCGGGACGATGAACAGTGTCGTGCGCCGCATGCGATTTTTTGCTATGCAACATGCGTCGTTCTTGTGCGCAACATGCATCGTGGGCATTTTTTCTCACGTGTGCACCGCAACTTATGCGCCGTACGCTGTGCGTGATTTTCTGCCACACAACGTGCGCCGTACTTGCCGCAATGAGCGCCATGGGCATTTTTGCTCGTGCACGTAGCGCAACTTGCGTGCCTTACGCAATTTTCTGCCGTGCAACGTGCTCCGTGCTTGCGAGCAACGTGCACCGTGGGCAGTTTTGCTCGCGCACCAGTGCGCAAATCACTATAAATGACTATTTTTGCCCGTTTGAGCTATTTTGTAGCTAATCTTGAAAAAATCAAAACATGAAAGTTGTAGATCTTTATCTTAGCTTCAAGAATGTTTATGTCTCACTTTAATCAGAATTCATATGTGACTTATTGTTTCAATTACACTTGGGTGCTCTCGATCTTCTTTGCATGTTTTCTATACTTGGCCTAAATTGCGACGGCCCGACTTAACCACTAGTTGTCATTGAACTAGTGACTTGAACTTGAGCATGATAATTCTAGGCTATGAATCAGAACTTGAGATGAACATGATAATGTGATCTGCCTTGACATGATAATTCTTGATAGTGGTCCGTCGAGGCGCAATCTTGATAAGCAACCTTGACATCAAATTCTTGACAGTGGTCCGTTGTGATGCACTCTTGACAAGATAAGTAACCTAACATGATATATAAGCTTTGAATGCTATTGCAACGGGTATCTCAACTCGCTAAGTAACTCTTATCTTGACACCGTAGATGATTATGCCTATACAAGCTACATGTCTCGTCTTGCATCATGTCTAGGACATGGATTCCTGATTACCACGGTCAGGAATTCATACTGAATCTGACTAGGATAATGAATAGATTGATCGAGTAGCTCATAAAGAGATTTTTCAGTCACAAGCAATCATGTTATCTGAGTGCCTTAAGTGGACTTGTAGCCTGTCGTCGAGTAGGGCGCATTTCCAGTACACTGTCATATATTGCACCTCCAAGTCACCTAATCAACTCTCTCAACCTGTGTCAGGATAACATGGATAGTCTGCAGGGCTTGTGACTGTTGGAACATCTCATTGCATCTTGCTAGTAAATAGGCTTGTGAAAACCCTAGTTAGTTAAACTATCATGCCGTACTCATTGCTTGGCCGTGATTTATGAATGGAATCTAGTCTAGTCTTGTCTAGACAGTGCCAGTTATGATTACTTCAGTGCATTACTGTTTATGCTTTACTCTTGTCGATAAATGGTTAGAGTCTAAGTATTTTTCAGGTGAAGGGTTACAACCCCGGTCCATCTTTGGTTTACAGGTTGTAACTTGGTTACCAGAATAGTTTCTTAGTTATATTATCGTTTATCCCCTATTTTTATAACTCCGGTTTTCTTGTTATTATTTATGTCTTGTGATCTAATATGCTGGCTTAGTTCCTAAGTGAAGCCTCCCTTGTGGCACTTACTTTTCTGGGTTCTGACCCAGCTGGTTTTGTATGGCCAGATTTCAGAGTAGCACCCGAGGATCTACCTGCCTTCCAGCCGGATGGTGAACACCAGACGTAATCCTGGAAATGTGTGGGTTTCTTATTTTGCTCTCCCATTTTATTATAAATTATTCTTTTGAGGTATTTAGCCGCCGAAAAAGTGTTAGATCGTGTTTAAACTTTAATTTTTATCTGCCTATGGGCTGTTACATAATTGACAAATCTTAGGGTTGATCATATATGACTTAAACTCTTGTTAGTCTTCGTATTTTGTATGACTAGTTTTATGATCATCTGAATATGTAATGTTTGGGATGCCTTAATTTATATGTCTGATGATCTTACATCTTATAACAATTACTTGCTTGTTGAGATTGAGACACTAGGCTTGTTCATGACCATAAGAGACTTTTGGCTTGTAGATAAACCCTCATGTATCTAGACAGCCGTGACCGTATATCGAGGTGAATTATACTTCAATGTATGTAGCTGGCTGTATCTGTCCCTCGCTCTCCAGTATTCTGGTTCTGGGGCATGACACGGTTTAAGTGGTGGCCTATACAGGACTTGTAAATCAAGATGTGTGGGAGTTTTACTGAATAGATATCTCAATCAGCACTCGTCCTTGATCTCTACTCATGTCTCCTAATCTTTCTGAAATCTTGACCTGATCACATGCTTATATCCTCGATCTATCTTGATCCTTCCTTATTGTTTCCCATATAAGTTATTTCTTCAGTAGCATTGTTCCTGGTCCTGCCGATCAGCCCGACGGAGCACCTCCAGTGAACCAGCAACAACCTGGGGACCAAGCCCAGCACTCAGGGGTAGCCTCCAGAGTTATGTCTTTCGGGGGGTCAAGAGCCACCGGTTCAGCTAGTCCAGGCTACAGAGCATGACAATAGAGTCCTAGTAGGGCTCATCCGAGAATTGCTTGTGTCAGAAGATCGTCGGGACGATGCCATGCACCAGACAGTACAAGATGCTTTGGGCAGAGTTGGTTATCAAGGGAACAATGAAGCCAACAACTTCAAGCATTTGAACCCTCCTTTCTTTAACGGAATTGAAGATGCTATTGCTGCTGATGCATGGCTTCAGGATACAGAGGTTATCCTGGAAGCAGCTAGGATTCTTGAGGATGAGAAGGTGGCCGTTGTGCGCCTGCATTTATTGGACTTAGCCCGCACCTGGTGGGCGATGCTAGCAGTGCGTTTGGCGATGCCTGTCTTATGGGCGGTATTCAGCGACAAGTTCCAGACGAAGTATTTTGATGCAGTAGCTTGCTATGATCTGCAGACGAGGTTCACCAATCTTAAGCAGATGGAAAGGACGGTCGATGGCTATGCGGCCGAATTTTAAGACTTAGTCGGTTTGCTCCTAGCTTGGTGGCAACCGAATTGGACCGAGCACAGCGCTTCCAGCAAGGACGCCACCTATAGATTATTATAGCCATAGAGCAGTTTGAGCACCAGACCTTTGATGCCATTTTGCGAGCAGCGAAAAGGCATGAATATAATTCTTAAAGAATTATAGATCGTGCCGGAGGACGGAAGAGGTCCCATGGACAGATGTCCCAGTCATCAACACCAGCCCCGACAGCTAGGGCTTTAACAATTGGAGCTCCAATGGGGGTGACCACAGTTTTGTCGGTTCAATACTCGACACCGACGTACCCTCAGCAACAGAAGTAGAAGCAGCCTTTCGTAATGGGCTGCACTCATTGTGGGAAGCCAGGACACGTGGTTTCAGAGTGTCATAGAGCACAGGGATTGTGCTTGACTTGTGGGACACCAGACCACAAGATAGGGTCCTGTCCGAATAGAGCCAGTTCATCATCGTCAAACCTAACCAGTCCATCGGTTAGGGCACCAGCACCAGTACAGCAGCAATACCAGCCTCCGAGGCCATTGCCACCTCAGACACAAGCCTTCCATCAGAGGCCGCAGCAGTATACTCATGCTCAGTTACAAAAAAGGTGGAGAGGTTTCCAATAGAGGGGACCAGCACCATAAGAACAAAGTCAGGCAATGGCTTTGACGGTATTAGAAGAATTGGCATCAGAAGAGGTGGTGGCAGGTACCATTCTCGTCAACTCTTTTCCAACATTAGTATTACTTGATTCGGGTGCATCGTATTCATTTATGTCTGCAAGATTTGCAATATAGATAGTACTGGAGCCCGAGTCATTATCAGTAAGGCTCAATATAATTACTAGTAACGGTCTAGTGGGGGTAGATATAGTCTATTCCTCGTGTCGAATCGTAGTTAGCGGTCGTCAAATCCCTATTTTTGAAATAGGTATCTGACTATATTTTTGTATGTTGGGAATTTTAAGTTTGGGTATTCTTAAAATTTTCTTGTTATTTTCTTGAATGCAGATTTTATCCTCATTATTATTATTGCTACTATTATTTTCTTGTTCCTATATCTATCCTACCACATACCTAACCCTAGCCCTAACTCTTATCTCTCATCTCTCCCATCTCTCAGCCCACAGTCGCCAGCCCTCTCTTCTCCTCCCCACTCTCATCTCTCTCTTCCCCCTCTCCTTTCTCTCTTCACTCTTCCTCCCTCCCTCCAGCTCACTCTCCTAAATCTCTCTCCCGATCTTTCTCTCTCCCTCCCGGCCTCCTCCATCCGCCACCAGCACCACCATCTTCATCACTCCACCACCACCACCACCACCACCACTGCTTCGCTCCACCACCATCCCCATGGCTGCCACTGCCACCACTGCTCCCATCTCCTCCGTCCTCCTCTTCCTGGAGCCACCACCGCCATGGCCGCCCCCTTTAGCCACCGGCGCCACCGCCATCACCACTTTCGACCATCATCATCATCGTCTTCGCCGCTATCTCCTCCGCCACCCTCGTCATGGCCTCCACCTTCTCCTCCCCCTCAGTTACCTCTGCGGTCAGGAACCGACTGTTTGCCATGAAATATAAAAGAATAGAACAATTATCGGAGGACTAGACTTTTACTTCGCAATACAAACTCGCTTGTACAAAGAAAGCCTAGGGACGAAAACCTAGGTACATCAATCTAAGTACAATTGTTTATTTTAGATTCTAGGGGGTGACGGTAGAGGCTCTGGAAAGCGACGGCAGCTCTGTCTTACTCCTTGGACGATCGGGTGCCGCCTTGGCTCTGTAGAAGAACTGCTTGGCATTGCTGAAGAAATGCTCTCCTTTCAAGCTCTGTATATTCTCTCTCTGGCTCTCTGGATCTCTGTATCTTTTTTTGCAAAAGTAAGAGTCTCTCCTTTTCTATATATCCCCCTCGCTAGGGAATGACACCTTGCTATTTATAAGAGTGGGGGCATCATTAGGGTTTTACAATGATTGCCCATTCTCAAAAGTCGACGGCTTAGGATCAATGAATCTGGGCCGCTCATCTCGACATAATAGATTCGGGAAATTAATATGATTGCACCAAATCTTTGTGGATAATTAATGATGATTGACATAAATCCTCATAATTTGTTATGCCAATCTCGGATCTTCCGCCACGTGTCATTGATTTGCTTGATTGTAAATGATCTGATTTGATCCCAATATTTTATTGGGATTTTTTTGATGGATTTCGGTTGATTTGATGCCACGTGTCCCATTATCATGCCACGTGTCTTAACCGCGAGCCACTTAAAAAATCTGAACCACATGAGGGTTGCTCCTCATTGAGCCGCATAAGGCTGGCCACGTGACAAGGCTGCTTGGGAGTGACCCCTGAATATTTAAACCGCATGGTGATGATGGGTGCCTTATTCATGAGCCGCATGGAGATAGTCCTTGTGAGCCGCATAAGGTAGCCTCTGCTTGAACCGCATAGAATAACTTCGGTCTGAGCCGCATGGGATAGCTTCGGCCTGAGCCGCATGGGGTGGTCTCTGCCTGAGCCGCATACGACTGTCCACGTGTCAAGGTCATATGAATATTTCTGGATTTTGGGGGATCGTGTCAGAGATTTCTTTCGTTTTCCTAGGAGTCTACCATTATGACGGAGACATTATTGTTTTTTTGTGTCAGGGCTGTCATTTGTCAGAGCTGTCAGCCGTCAAGGCATTTAATGCAGTAAAAGACAAAGGAAAGATGTCATGCCCCAGTACCGAAATACGGAGACGGACTAGGCCAGCTACTCCATATGAGGTACATAACGTCATACGGCGATCGTGGCTGTCAAGAGACTAGGGGGTACATGCTACAATCAAGTCTCCTATGGTCCCACAGAGTTCTATGTCTCAATCAATCAAGTCACATCAGCAATTAAATGAACATTAAGGATAAAGCAGTAAGGCGTCCCCGACGCTTCATCAAAATGGTCATGAGAGACTAGCTTTATAATTTAGCTGTCTCAGAGAGTCAAGATTACAAAATTATACACAGCTGCAGTCTGTTTAATTACAATCATGTACTGACACAAAATATCAAGTAATCCGGCTAACAGGTGCCGGTGGCTAAACGCCGCAAAAGTATAAGCAGGAGTGGTGGAGAAGAAACCCACTCGAGTCCCCGAACCGCCATGCTCCTAGTATGCACCATGGATGTCAGGAAGGAAGATCGTGTCCTCAGGCTCTGCTACGAGATCTGGCCAAACAAAACCAGCGGGGTCAGCCCCGAATAGCAAGTACCGCCAAAGGAGAACAAGAGTTAAGATTAAAAATCCAGTTAATAGAATGATTGATAATAGTAATACTTATGCTATTATTATAGGGTAACACAACATCCTCGAACCCATGTGGCACCCTTACAACCAAACAAGGACAAAAGGTACCGCATGGAGTCGGGACGTGTCGTACTCTATAACTTTCACATAAGTTAAAAGGTATAAACAATAAAATCTCCTGATCGTGACTTCGGTCGATAGCCTATCGCAGCACAATAACCAACCCAACAATCAAACAAGAACATGGGTTGGATCATGTACCATGATAAACCATGTTCCTCAGTCATTCACAGAAGTAGCACTTCACAACCAGAATAAGTCTTCCGTTCATAACTTTGGTCCACAGCCTGTCGTAGTACGATAACCAACCCAACAATCAAACAAGAACATGGGTTGGATCACGTGCCATGACAGTCCGCTTTCCTCGGTTATTCACGGAAGGTAATAGGACACAAGCAAGTCATTTTTACGGCCAATCAAGTCTACGAGTTTCTAGTGGGACGAGGTTATCCTCGCATCATGTTATTTAGAAATCCTCAGATCGTATCTTTCCAGCAAGGCTAGCCAACCCAGGGGTTCGCGTAGACAGGTATGATTGAGCACAGGTCCCTCGTAAGGCCACCTTGCCAAAACATATAATATATAGCAGGAATTAATCCGATACAGTCATCCACTCGTTGCAGATGACACAGTATCCGTGGAGACCAGCCGGCGCGTCGAGACAATATCTCAAGGCGGCTGGTGTAACACGATCTCGGGATTTTGCCCTCCCCATGCATCTAGTATATTTAGTTGCCTAATTTAACCCTAGGTGAAATCTTGGACTCACATGCTGTGGCCTGCATGATTATCCTCCTAAAAGTCATACTCAAGTACGAGTACCCCAAAGAGGATCCATGTCAATCAGTATGTCAACATGTTCTACCCTCCTTAGTGTAATGCATCATTGCAAATACGCCACGTGGAGTTACGAGTCATTTGTCGAGCATGAACAAGAACTGGGACATTCAGGTACATGTATCAGGTAGGAACACTTTGTACACCGGGGTCACATTAGTGCTCATATCATGCTCAGGACAAAAGGCGTAAGGATATATAGCATACACAAACATTTACATATATATAAGCAATATATATAATAAAAATAATATAAAATATAACGGTGTCCAGGTCAGTGTGCGCAGGGTCAGATCGCGCAGGGTCAGGTCGCGCAGGGTTAGGTTGCGCAGGGTCAGGTTGCGCAGGATCAGATCGCGCAGGGTCAGGTTGCGCAGGGTCAGGTTGCACAGGGTCAGGTTACGTAGGATCAGGTTGCGCAGGGTCAGGTTGTGCAGGGTCAGGTTGCGCAGGGAATGGATTGCGCTGAAGTCAAGCGCGCACGAATTGACTTGCGCTGGGTCGGATGGCGCTGGAGCTAAGGAGCGCCAGCGCAGTTCAGCTCAGCACAATGCGCTGGCCGAGGGGTTGCGCAATTCGTCAAGAGACGAGCTGCGCAGTTCAACCTTGCGCTAAAGAGCGTAGGCTGAAGGGTCTTCTCCTCCAGGCCGAGAGCATCCTCAAGAACACCAAAAACTTCCAATTCTCATAACTTGACCAAATCGAAACCAAATCTAGGTTTTCAAAGTTCTAACTTGAGTAAAATTGAATTCTCTTCCACATGGAAGCATCAAAACCCACAAAACCCCAACAAAAATAGATCAAAACCAAGGAAATCCGAAAATAATTAAAACTTAGATCTACAAATATCAAAGCTTCAAAATGAAAATTTCCAAGTTCTAAACTAGTATAGGTTGAGGAGAAGAACATATTTTGACAAGTAATTTTGTAAGAAACATTGACAAAAATTTATGGATCCATCTCTTGAGCAAGTTGGTACTTGCCTTGGTTGGTGGAGGAAATAAATGAGAGGAAATAATGAGAGGAGAGAGAATGAGATGAGTTATATATAAAGATCTTGAACCCAAGGGTTCATGATGAACCAAAGGGTTCATGATGAACCATTGGTGAACCAAAAATAGGTTACCCAAATGAGCCAAAACTGTAGGCCCAAATGCAGAAAATAAATTACGAAATAATATTTTGTCGAATATTTTGGAAAATGCATGAAGAAATAATGCATAATAAATATAGTATAAATACAAGGTAAATACAAATTATCGGTTTACGTATTAAAATACGTATTCTAGGATCGGGAAGTGACATCTCTACCCTTCTTAGAAAAATTCCGTCCTCAGAATTTCAGCAAAGACAGGATAGTGAAATCAGGGCAAGCAAGGCACAATCATATACAAGTTAACTATCATAACAATTATTATTATACATCACAAAGTGCAAAACAAGCAGGTGCAGATAAGCATAGAATCGTGTCAATAAGGCATAAAAAAGTATACCTCATTAGTCAAACAAATACGGATACCGAGATCTGATCTCATTCTCGCGCTCCCAAGTTGACTCTCCCGAAGAGTGATGGTTCCAAGAAACACGGACAAGGCTTATCGTCCGATTCTTGAGTACCTTCTCTCGCCGGTCCAAGATGGACACGGGTTGTTCCTCGTAAGTTAAGTCGGTACCAACGACTAACTCAGAATGATCGAGGACATGACTCGGATCCGGGACATACCCACGTAATTGGGACACATGAAACACATCATGTATGCCAGTTAATGAAGGCGGAAGGGCAAGTCGATAAGCCACATCGCCTATCCGAGCGAGAATCTTAAAAGGACCAACGTATCTTGGACTAAGCTTTCCTCGGGTTCCAAATCTGATAATACCCCGAGTAGGCGAAATCCGCAGAAACACTTGGTCGCCAACTCTAAACTCTAGAGGCCTACGATGCTGATCTGCCCAATGACGATGTCGATCCTGTGCAACTCGAAGGCGCTCTCTGACCAACTTAACTATCTCCACAGTCTGCGTGATCATCTCTGGCCCTAACAACTTTCGTTCTCCGACATCGTCCCATGCCAAAGGGGACCTACACTTCCTTTCGTACAATGCTTCGAACGGGGCCATCTGAATGCTAGCCTGATAGCTGTTGTTATAGGAGAACTCCACTAGATGAAGGTGATCCTCCCAAGATCCGTCAAAATCTAAGGTACACGCCCGCAGCATATCTTCTAACGTCAGAATGGTTCTTTCTGATTGCCCGTCAGTTTGTGGATGATAAGCAGTACTAAATCTTAACTTGGTTCCCAAACTTTGGTGTAAGCTCCGCCAAAAATGGGAAGTAAACCGCGTATCCCGATCTGATACTATACTAACTGGAACACCGTGCTGCCTTATTATCTGCTTCATGTACATTTCTGCTAACTGCTCAGTAGTCTGTCCAACTCGGAAGGAAAGGAAATGAGCGACCTTCGTGAGTCGATCTACTATTACCCAGACTGCATTCTTACCAGTCGGGGATCTAGGTAAACTGGTCACAAAATCCATCGTGATGTGCTCCCATTTCCATTCTGGGATCGGAAGCGGCTGTAGCAACCCTGCCTGCTACTTGGCTTTTACCTGCTGACATACCAGACACTTGGATACAAATCTCGCTATCTCTTTTTTCATGCCATTTCACCAAAAGAACTCCTGATATCTCGATACATCTTCGTTCCTCCAGGATGAATGGAGTAAATAGAACTATGAGCTTCGGACATAACTTCTTGCCGAAGGTCTCCACTCGGTACACAGAGTCTGTTTCCAAACCTGAGCGTACCATCTTCATGAATCACTAACTCCTTCCTACGGCCTGATTCACACTCCGACCGCAACTTCTGAATCTGTGGATCTCCTGCTTGTGCTGCCCTTATCCTCTCTACTAAGGTTGACTGAATCTTCATACTGGTCATTCTTCCTATATCCCTTGGCAAAACTACTTCGATTCCCATACTCTGAAGATCTTCTAAAATATGCTTCTACGAGGTCAAGATAAAGGCACTGCCTCTCCTGCTCAGTACATCTGCAACTATATTCGCCTTGCCTGGATGATACTGAAGATCTAAATCAAAATCCTTCAGCAGTTCTAACCATCTTCTTTACCTCATGTTCAAATCTCGCTGTGTGAACACGTATTTCAAACTCTTATGATCAGTATAGATCTCTACCCGATCCCCATATAAATAATGCCTCCACAACTTGAGTGAAAATACCACAGCTGCTAACTCTAAATCGTGAGTCGGGTAATTCTTCTCATGGTCTCGAAGCTGCCGAGACGCATATGCTATCACCTGTCCGTGCTACATCAATACACATCCAAGACCCTTCCCTGATGCGTCACAATATACTGTAAAGCCTCCCGCTCCTACTGGAAGCGTCAAGATCGGGGCTGAGATCAATCTCTTCTTCAATTCTTCAAATGATGCCCGACAGCTAGCTGACCAAACAAACTCTATGCCCTTGTGCGTCAAACGCGTTAAGGGCGCAGAGATCCTGGCAAAGTCCGCCATGAACCTTCTGTAGTAACCAGCTAATCCTAAAAAACTTCGCACTTCTGTAACTGTTTTCGGGACCGGCCAATGCTCTATGGCCTCAATCTTCTTCGGATCTACTGACACTCCTGCTCCAGAAATTACATATCCCAGGAACGAAATGTGGTTTAACCAGAATTCACACTTGTCAAGCTTCGCATAAAGTTGATGCTCCCTCAATGTCTGCAAGACAGTCCTAAGATGTTTCTCATGCTCCTCTTCACTGCTGCAATAGACAAGAATGTCATCTATGAACACCACCACAAATTTATCCAAATACGGCAGAAAGATGCGGTTCATTAAATTCATGAATACTGCGGGGGCGTTGGTTAGTCCAAAGGGCATTACTAAAAACTCATAATGCCCATATCTAGATCTGAATGCTGTCTTCGGTATGTCTTGCTCCCGGACTCTTACTTGATAGTATCCCGACCGAAGATCGATCTTGGAAAAGACGCTGGCCTTGCTCAACTGGTCAAACAGGTCATCAATCCTTGGTAGTAGGTACTTATTCTTCACTGTTACTGCATTCAGCTTGCGGTAGTCGATGCACATCCTGGTCGACCCATCCTTCTTGGAAACTAGAATTACTGGCACGGCCCAGGGCGATTTACTGTCTCGTATGAATCCCTTAGACTTCAACTCTTCTTCATGCTGATACAACTTATCCTGTTCTGACGGCGACATTCTGTAAACTCTGTCTGCAATAGGCCTCGTTCCAGGGTTCAACTCAATGCTAAATTCTACCTCTTTGACTGGGAGTATTCCTGGGAGCTCATCAGGGAAGACGTCGAAAAAATCTTCGACCACTCTCGGAATCTGTCCTGGCTCTGACACTGCTGCTGCGATGACGCCTCCGGCCTGATTTTCAAGGTTCGAGTAAAGATGAACTATTCCATCCCAGGAATGCTGAATATGACCCTACCTCCTTTACAATCAAATGTCGCATGACTGTCTCTCAACCAGTCCATGCCAAGAACAATATCAAAATTCCCCATAGAGAATTCAATCAATGATACGGGCAGTAAATGCCCACACACCTCTACCGGACATGAAAAGCGCACTCTGCTAACTTCTACGAGCCCATTGCCGGTGAGTATATCCATCCTCTCCGGCAATGCCTCAAACTCTAATCCGATCCGTGTAGCATATTGTGCAGAGATGAATGAATGAGTAGCGCCTGAATCAAATAATGCTACAGCGGGAAATGAGGTGACGAGAATTTTACCTGCCACCACGTCACTAGACGCTAGAGCCTCTCCCAAGGATAATGTGAGAGCCTGGCCCCGCGGAGCCCCTTGTTGCGGCCTTCCTCGACCATGCTGTTGCTGCCTCTGAGGGCCTTCGGCTTCCTGTGCTTGGCGAAACATCTGAGCCTGCGTTAGTAGACGCTAGGCTAGGGGCCTTACTGCTAATACTGGCCCTCCACTCGGGGTTGCCACCGGAGCTGGCAACGCTGGAAACTGCTGAGCTGGCCCTCCTGGCCTCTGCATCACAGGACAAGTGGAGATACGGTGGTCTGAACTACCACACCTCAAGCATAAGACATTCGCTGACCGACACACCTCCCTCGTGTGTCCTGTCTTCCCATAGAATGTACAGCCCTGGGGTGCTCCCTGACGCTGCTGTTGGTTCCTCGACTGCTGATGCCGAACTGGCGTTGTATTAGCTGACACGGCCGTCCTCCGCGGTGCTCCCGCATCATGAATACGTACACCGGATGCTGGTGCCGATGTTCGCTGCATTCCTCCTCCTCTAACCTGGGAATGGGACCTCTTCTGACCTCCTGTCCTCGATGCCAACCTCTGCTGGATAAGCTCGTGCCTCCGAGTGGCTATCAAAACAGCGTCAAACGTCTGTTAGTCGTGTCCCTCCACAAGCTGTAATAGTTCCAAATAAAGTCCTTGCTGGAACCTCATAGCTTTCTCTGGCTCCGTTGCCACCATTGCTGGTACGAAACTGCACAATCTGCAGAACTCTGCTGCATACCCATCTACGGTCTTGCCTGCTTGCTTGAGACTAATAAACTTCTGCTGGAGCTCATATCGAGCTACTATGCCAAAATACTTGGCCTTGAATCTTTTACTGAAGGTGGTCCAACGAACAGGGCGTCTTATACCAACTTCTTCTGATGCCCACCAGTCGCGGGCAAGATCCTGAAGTACCAATTTGACCTGATCAACCTTCTCATCATCTGGAACCTTGGCTGCCATAAGAATGGCTTCGATGTCTTGAATCCATGCATCCGCAGTGATGGCATCCTCCGTGCCATCAAAATACCTCGGGTTCAAGCGACGTAACCTTCCTGATGCTCCCGAGTCAACTCCGGCACTCCTCTCAAGAGCTAACTGAATCCCTTGGTTCAGCAACACGTTCTGCTCCTGCTGCTGAGTCTGTTGCTGTTGGTGAGTGACAAGAATCTCCCGGATAATCTCCAGGAGTGCTACGGCATCAGGCACTGCCGTCGCTGCTGGTGCTGCAGGAGTTTCAATAACCTGTGGCTGTACTGTCTCTGGTTCTATTTCTGCTCGTGTCTGCCCTGGGGAAGGTTCTCTCCCCTGCTGGTGCCCAATCGAGCCATGCTCTCGCTGCTCCTCCTCATGGGCCTCACCCGCTACTGGGTATGAAGCGCCCCTACAGAGAAAGATATAAGATTATCAAGTCCGAACGAGGAAGATTTCGAGGATGCAAGTCAGGTTGGAGATCAAGGCAAGGACAGAGAATTTGAAACAGAATTTCAAGGAGAACACGTTTTGATTGAGACTCCTAATAATTCGCAATACCCCACAAGTCAGAAAAATAGACCTGCATGGGCCACCACTAAAACCTTATCATGCCCCAGTACCGAAATACGGAGACGGACTAGGCCAGCTACTCCATATGAGGTACGTAACATCATACGACGATCGTGGTTGTCGAAAGACTAGGGGGTACATGCTACAATCAAGTCTCCTATGGTCCTACAGAGTTCTATGTCTCAATCAATCAAGTCACATCAGCAATTAAATGAACATTAAGGATAAAGCAGTAAGGCGTCCCCGACGCTTCATCAAAATGGTCATGAGAGACTAGCTTTATAATTTAGCTGTCTCAGAGAGTCAAGAGTACAAAATTATACACAGCTGCAGTCTGTTTAATTACAATCATGTACTGACACAAAATATCAAGTAATTCGGCTAACAGGTGCCGGTGGCTAAATGCCGTAAAAGTATAAGCAGGAGTGGTAGAAAAGAAACCCACTCGAGTCCCCGAACCACCATGCTCCTAGTATGCACCATGGATGTCAGGGAGGAAGATCGTGTCCTCAGGCTCTGCTACAAGATCTGGCCAAACAAAACCAGCGGGGTCAGCCCCGAATAGCAAGTACCGCCAAAGGGGCACAAGAGTTAAGATTAAAAACCCAGTTAATAGAATGATTGATAATAGTAATACTTATGCTATTATTATAGGGTAGCACAACATCCTCGAACCCATGTGGCGCCCTTACAACCAAACAAGGACAAAAGGTGCCGCATGGAGTCGGGACGTGTCGTACTCTATAACTTTCACATAAGTTAAAAGGTATAAACAATAAAATCTCCTGATCGTGACTTCGGTCGATAGCCTATCGCAGCACAATAACCAACCCAACAATCAAACAAGAACATGGGTTGGATCATGTACCATGATAGACCATGTTCCTCAGTTATTCATAGAAGTAGCACTTCATAACCAGAATAAGTCTTCCGTTTATAACTTCGATCCACAGCCTGTCGTACTGCGATAACCAACCCAACAATCAAACAAGAACATGGGTTGGATCACGTGCCATGACAGTCCGCTTCCCTCGGTTATTCACGGAAGGTAATAGGACACAAGCAAGTCATTTTCACGGCCAATCAAGTCTACGAGTTTCTAGTGGGACGAGGTTATCCTCGCATCATGTTATTTAGAAATCCTCAGATCGTATCTTTCCAGCAAGGCTAGCCAACCCAGGGGTTCGCGTAGACAGGTATGATTGAGCACAGGTCCCTCGTAAGGCCACCTTGCCAAAACATATAATATATAGCAGGAATTAATCCGATACAGTCATCCACTCGTTGCAGATGACACAGTATCCGTGGAGACCAGCCGGCGCGTCGAGACAATATCTCAAGGCGGCTGGTGTAACACGATCTCGAGATTTTGCCCTCCCCATACATCTAGTATATTTAGTTGCCTAATTTAACCCTAGGTGAAATCTTGGACTCACATGCTGTGGCCTGCATGATTATCCTCCTAAAAGTCATACTCAAGTACGAGTACCCCAAAGAGGATCCATGTCAATCAGTATGTCAACATGTTCTACCCTTCTTAGTGTAATGCATCATTGCAAATACGCCACAGGGAGTTACGAGTCATTTGTCGAGCATGAACAAGAACTGGGACATTAAGGTACATGTATCATGTAGGAACACTTTGTTCACCGGGGTCACATTAGTGCTCATATCATGCTCAGGACAAAAGGCGTAAGGATATATAGCATACACAAATATTTACACATATATAAGCAATATATATAATAAAAATAATATAAAATATAGGGGAGTCCAGGTCAGAGTGCGCAGGGTCAGATCGCGCAGGGTCAGGTCGCGCAGGGTCAGGTTGCGTAGGGTCAGGTTGCGCAGGATCAGATCGCACAGGGTCAGGTTGCGCAGGGTCAGGTTGCGCAGGGTCAGGTTGCGCAGGGAATGGATTGCGCTGAAGTCAAGAGCGCACAGATTGACTTGCGCTGGGTCGGATGGCGCTGGAGCTAAGGAGCGCCAGCGCAGTTCAGCTCAGCGCAATGCGCTGGCCGAGGGGTTGTGCAATTCGTCAAGAGACGAGCTGCACAGTTCAACCTTGCGCTAAAGAGCGCAGGCTGAAGGGTCTTCTCCTCCAGGCCGAGAGCATCCTCAAGAACACCAAAAACTTCCAATTCTCATAACTTGACCAAATCAAAACCAAATCTAGGTTTTCAAAGTTCTAACTTGAGTAAAATTGAATTCTCTTCCACATGGAAGCATCAAAACCCACAAAACCCCAACGAAAATAGATCAAAACCAAGGAAATCCGAAAATGATTAAAACTTAGATCTACAAAAATCAAAGCTTCAAAATGAAAATTTTCAAGTTCTAAACTAGTATAGGTTGAGGAGAAGAACATATTTTGACAAGTAATTTTGTAAGAAATATTGACAAAAATTTATGGATCCATCTCTTGAGCAAGTTGGTACTTGCCTTGGTTGGTGGAGGAAATAAATGAGAGGAAATAATGAGAGGAGAGAGAATGAGATGAGTTATATATAAAGATCTTGAACCCAAGGGTTCATGATGAACCAAAGGGTTCATGATGAACCATTGGTGAACCAAAAATATGTTACCCAAATGAGCCAAAACTGTAGGCCCAAATGCAGAAAATAAATTATGAAATAATATTTTATCGAATATTTTGAGAAATGCATGAAGAAATTCTGCATAATAAATATAGTATAAATACAAGATAAATACAAATTATCGGTTTACGTATTAAAATACGTATTCCAGGATCGGAAAGTGACAAAAGAGCTGTTCGTAGGCCACGTGGCTCCTCTTTGAGCCGCATGGAACTTATTCGAGCCGCATAGACGCTTGAGCCATATGGATCCCTGAGCCGCATGAGCTCTCTGAGCCGCATGGGGCTCCCTCGCCGCAATGAGCTTTCTTTATTCTTTTTCATGCTTCTACAAGACCCCCTTCAAAGTTTTTACTTTGCAAAATTGAAATACTTTGAATAAGAAGCATGGCTATGTATAAACTCTTCTGGCCGCATATGATGTTCTGGCCGTATTGATGTCTTGGCTGCATGGATGTCTCGGCCGCATTGAGTCAATCAACCGCAGGGACTTTCGGACCGCATAGCTCCTTGCCACATCATCCTGTCACCTATGCAAATCTTTTACATCAATTGCTGTTGATTTGTCGTCAGTTTTAAGGCCGCTTTTTGGGGAAGGATCCCAAGAGTCTGGCCTTTATGTCAGTCGGCTCGTCTTGAAAACGGAAGGGTCGGTTACTGTGCATAGATCGAGGCACCTCTCTTGCCTATAAAATGTGATCGTGCTCAGTCGGAGAGACTTCTTCACTCTCTCTTTCGTCTTCGTCCCTATTTTTTCTCCATAGTCTTCATTCTCCGACCTTCGATACGATAATGGCTCCCAAGTCTTCGAAGGTTGCTTCTGCTGCTGCAAAAGACAAGAAGGCGGCCTCTTCATCGGTCGCTACGCCTGAAGTACACCCCGACGTCCACTCTGATTTTAAGGGTAAGGATTAGATTAAATGTTTTGAACCATAAACCCCATAGCTCTGTTGCATGATTTTTGCACAAGCCTCCATCCTTCATCTTTATTGAACTGCCCAAGTATAATCATGATAAAACCTCTCTCGCATTTGAGCTGCATGGGATATGCCCTGTGTTTGAGCCGCATGAGAAGGACCTGAGCCGCAAGAGCTCTTTCTGGAATTGAACCGCATGAAATCTCATTTGACCGACACCGCATGTACTCCTCATGAGCTGAACCGCATAAAACTTCGCTAAGTCGTGCCCCATAAGCTCTTCTGCTACACAGAACCACATACGTTCAACCAAACCGCATAAGTTCTATTAAAGCAGTGCTGCGTGAAGCCCAACTGAATCGGGCCGCATAAGGCTGCGTTGACCCGAGCCGCATAGACTCCATCGAAGCTATGTCGCATAAGACCCAACTGAATTTGGGCCGCATAAGACTTTGTTGATTCGAGCCGCATAGACTCATAGGAGTTTCTTTTTTAAGAAACTTTCGTTTTAACCCTCTTTTAATCCTGTTTATTTTTGTCTTCTTTCAGCGAATCTGCCAACCAACCTGGCAGAGGAGCTTTTGGTGGGTTCAGCACAGTATGCTGTGGGTGTGCGGCTCGACGGCCTAGTTCGACATGTGTCGGACCAGCTTCCCACCAATGAGTCTTTGGAGAGGTTGGGCGCCATCAATAACCAGCCTTTCCATTTTCTTTGTACTATGATGAACTCGGGGAAACTGGAAGGAGAGCATCTGAAACCGGCCTTTCTTTTTGGGATGCTCTATCTATAAAGAACCCCCGAGTGCTGGACATCTCTGAGAACTGGGATTTTACTGTGGATGGGGTGGAGATCCATATTCCTGAGATGGAACGTCACTTTTCCCTCTCGTGGTTCAATATGGTACCGCTGAGCAGACATATGGTGGGCTCCCTAACTCCGACCCAATCTGGAATATTCGTGGGCAACATTCACTATAATAGGAATATGGGGTCGGCATGTGCGAGCAGGGACTCGGTTAGTCGAAGAGTGATGGGACTGATTCCGGGTACCTTCATAAACGTATCTGGTCCCAACTTCACTTTTACTCTGGCTGATACTTTCCTGAATCAGCTCGCTCGCAAGGGGTCTTATCCTATTGGCAGGTTGTCGCTGTTGAACTAGATAAAACCCATCCCTACTTGGGTCAACCTTACCTTATGGATCCTGAGGAAGTACGAGGAATTTCTTCGGGAGATTGACCTCTATTATGCCATCCGGGGCACCTGTTACGGGTTACCCATTAACAAGCCGCTGTTCATGGCTCTTTTGGAGATGTGTAACCGGCGTACGGGAACCTTTTTTGTGCCTGGAGGGGAGTTGGGACTTGCTCTCCATGAAATGCATGCTGTTTCTAAGCTGCCGTGGGGGGGTGTGGCCTTTGAAGTATACACCCCGACAAACGAGGAACTCGAGGATCTGGATCGCCGATTCCCGAGTTTTATCGTCGTGTACCGGGAACTGCTGTGCCACCACAGCATTTGTCACCAGACTGCTATCAAGAAGAACAATAGCTCAGAAGGGAATGCCCCCCATACCATGTCCTGGGTCGCGTATCTCTTCAAATTCAGTCCCTCCGGCCGAGTTTCTTCCCGGGGTCCTCAAACCCAGGAGGAAGTAAAGGACCTGATGTCGACTGCCAAGAGGTCGAGGTCCACCAAAGACAGATTTGGGAGTCGTACTGACTCCTTCAGCCATTTCTACCACGGTACCCGGGAGCTGACTGAGAAAGCACTCTTGGCCGGGTTTTTGATGGTGTGGCTACGGAACTGCGTAGCCTCAGGGGGGGCTGGTTCTATTGAAAGGATCAGCTGCCACTTCATCCTCCCGGCCGTGAAGCTGGTCTTCAGGGTTAGGCTGGCCCTTCTTCCAGCCATGGTGTATAGCATACACCACGGCCTCCGTGACTTTTTGTCCAAAGTTATTACTCGTGAGGTGACACTGGACTTTGAACGAATAGAACTACCCTACCATTATTTAATGGATTGGCTATTGATGCATTATCGATCGTTGATGAGACCCGGGACAGACGATGGTGTTACTGATGATGATGCTTTCCTTTTCCGATACCGTCGTCAGCCTTGGGAATTCGATACCATGCCAGCCTGTCGGAGGGCGTTGGCAAGAGTAGATGGGCCCGACTTCTTTGTGTCTATCCCTCAATTTACCGCTCGAGAAGTGAGGGGTGTACATGTTGACGCCATTGAACCTTCCCTGCTCTTATCTGAAAAGATGCTTCTCTGGTTGCGCAATATTCGTCCGGCACACTTGGTATATCGTTACCGCAATAACGCGTACCTGGAGCCCTACTTGCCCAGTAGGTTCTCCCGCCAGTTCGGGTACAGTCATTTGTTCCTTGATCGTCCCAGTGCTTGCCTAGGCTACGAGGGCAGTGTCCTTGACGGTATCCGGGCGTGGCATTATTACAATGCGGTTCATACCCGGGCTAGCTTCTCGGTCCCCGACGCTAATACGTAAGGGGATATTTTGTACATGGCGGCCCTTTATCATGTTGCGGCGAGCAAACCTCCCGTGAATTTTGACATGAACACCAGCTTCATTGTCGGGACTGGCTTGGCAGAGAAGTCCGAGGGTTCCATGAAGAGGATGAAAAAGGCAAATACAGTTCCTGTGCCAGACTCGGAGTCCACGACGGCGGACGAAGAAGATGATGGGCAGGATGCTGATAATTCGTCCCATTCCTCAGACGAGGAGGCGGGGGATTAGCCACCTAATGTGCCGGACGACGTGGTTGCAAGATAGCCGCCTGCTGTGCCTGGTCCTTCGCACAAGCGAAGCAAGCGTATGTCTACTAATGATAGCATAACCTACTCCACTAAGCGAGCTGCGGTAAGACGCCGCCAGCTATTTATTGATGATGTTGGCGCTGTTTCTGAGGTGATTTGAATTTCTACTACCTTTTTCTTTTTTTTTCTAAACTATGGCCTAATCATCTTCTTTTACTCTTTGTAGGCGTCAAAGGAGTCGGTTTCTCGGGATCCGGCTACTGAGGTCGATCCGGCCCTGACCACTTTGGTCGATGATACGTGTACCGCTATCATTTCATCTGGGGTTCTTTCGGAGGTGGTCGAGGAGTCCCACCTTGATGAGACCTCCACCCATGGGGATGGGGGTCCTACTGCATCTGTCCCTGAGACAACAAAATTTTAATGAGATGATGCTGAACTGGCTGGCTCCCTTTCAGGAGTGGCTGGGGTAGAGAGACCAACTAAATTCAACTTGGAAGTCGCGGGTGGGGAGACTATGTCAACCGCGAGCGAGCTGCGACCTTCCTACTCCCCCTGGTAAGATAAGCTGGACCTTAACTTGTGAGGAGGCCTACCTGCTCTATTATTATATCCTTCGGGTTATGTCTATTGATGGTTGCTTTGGACGTACAGGTCCCGCCCCCTTATTGCCGGTGACGGATATTGTCGGAATGGATTCTACCGGAGGGGATCTGGTGGAAGCACGTGTGCCTCCTTCTTTTTCCATCTACATTGAAGGGCCTCCTGCTGGTTTAAGTTCGGGGCTCAAGTGGTGGCACAGCCTGGGCAAGGAACAATGACTCCTCTGTCCTCCTCCGTGAACATGGTTTCGGGGGTTGACCTTTCCGCCTTGCCCAGTATCCAAGCTCTTCGGGTGGCGAAAGAGGAGCTAGCCGCTATCTATGCATCTTTTTGTACGGGATTTGTTTCCCTGGTGGCAGGGATAGCAAGTTCCGATGCTACTCCTTCGATATTGCCAGCCACACTCCCTTTGACGCCATCCTCTACAGAAGTTTTGGATGAAGCGTCCCAGGATGTGGTTGACAGCTTTCACCGCCACCTGAAGAGAGGAGTCGAGGCAGCCGTGGAGAAGGGAACTCCCTTTGCTATGGCCCGTCGGTGCGCCGGTGGCCGAATCGATATCCTTAGAACACTCTCCGGTGGGGCGGGGTTAGCTGCGCTCCTGGAGCCTAAGCTATTAGAGGCCGATCGTCTTGTGGCCCAGTTTCATGTGTTACAACAAGCTGATCTGTCCGCAGCGATAGATCAAGAGCGTGCCTTCCTCATAACCGCGATGGAGAAAGTGAGGCTTGCTCGGGAGTCGATCAAGCCGTCTATACTGAAGGACCGTCGTGATCTGTCTCAGTTATACGATCAATGGAGCCGCAGAAGTGAAGATTGCATGGCTCAGGAGGCGGCCACCTCCCGCGGGGTAATTGACACCAGGGAACAGATCCTCGAGCTCCAGAGAAAGCTGGCCTTCCTGGAGTCCGAGCTCGAAGCTGCCCGTACTGAGAAGGGGCTTGCTATCCAAGAGGCTGACAGACTTAGTCGAGCTTCTGCCAATCTGGAACTCGCCCTAAAGAAGATGGAGGATGACTGGCGGGTATATATGTACTTGGATGATATGGAGCAGTTGTCCCAGGAAGCCGAGCGTAGAGCTAGACAGCGACTTGAGCGGGGGACCACCTTGGTGAGAAACCGCCTCTTGGAGTTGTGTAATGCCGAACCATAGTCGGCCTTTTCTTCTTTTGTTTCTGTTTTCTTTTTTCTTTTCTTTTTGTGAGGGATGTGGTCCCAAAACATGTAATGCTTTTTGGCTTCCAATTAAAAGAGTATGTTTCATTTTACCCTTTATCTGTACTGCTTATTGTGTTTGTGGTGTTGTGGCAGTGTTTGCCCCGCATGGGGGACTTGTTTGTGGACCTGTTACCCCTGGCATACCTTGGTTTTAGGTACGGATAACAAGTTTGATTGGGGATACCTAGAACTGTTCCACGGTAAGGTGGTTGTGGGTGTTCAGGGTATCGGGAGATAGAATGCCATGGAGCAGTTGGGCTCCCGGGGCATGATGAGGAATGGTGGGTCTGTACTAAGAGACTTTGCAAAGGACATTTGTGGGCCTATTATCGTTGGCGTACCCTGACTTAGGATACGGATAATAGGATGAAGGGGTACCAACATACTTACTCAGAGGTAATGAGGACATGACAAGTATGAGGGTTTTATCGTGGAGTCTTCCTACTCAGAGGTAATGAGGACATGGCAGGAGTGGACTCAACGAAGGATATATATGGCCAACAGAAGACATTTGTGGGCCTATTACCCTTGGCGTACCCTGGTTCGGGGTACGGATAATAAGACGAGAGAGAACCAACATACTTACTCAGAGGTAATGAGAACATGGGAAGGTTTTACCGTAGAGTCTTCCTACTCAGAGGTAATGAGGACATGGCAGGAGTGGACTCAGCAGAGAATATTTATGGACCTATTATCCTTGGCGTACTTCGGTTGTGGGTACGGATAATAAGTCGAAAGGGAATCATCATACTTACTCATAGGTAATGAGGACATGACAAGCATGAAGGTTTCTTCGACGGAGCCTTCCCACTCAGAGGTAATGAGGACATGGCAGGAGTGGGCTCAATGAAGGAGGGCACATAGAATGACTCAGAGGTAATGAGGACATGGAAGTTCTATGTAAAGGGGTAATTTATTTTTGGCGGAAGTGAAACGACTCAGAGGTAATGAGGACATGGCCGTTTTGGGAATTTGTAGATTTGTTACCCTTTTTGTACACTAGAAGTGCGGGTAGTGGATCATGAGGGAGGATCTCTTTCAGAAAGAAAGTTCAGAGGTATGGTCATACATGACTTACTATCTGAAAGAGTGACCAGAATGTGAGTTCAGAGGCACCTGCGGGCACATAACTCGATAATCTGGGAGATTGTGGGTTCAGCGGTACCAGCGGATACATAACTCGATAATCTAGAATTTAGAAATATGAGTTCAGCGGCACCAGCGGGTACATAACTCAATGATCTAGAATATTATGGATGTGAGTTCTGCGGTACCAGCGGGTACATGACTCGAGGATCTGGAATATTGTGGATGTGAGTTCAGCGGCACCAGCGGGTACATAACTCAATGATCTAGAAAATATCGTTTAGACATAATATTTCTTCAGGAACTTGCCGTTCACGGGCAACATGAGAAAGTCTCCATTTTATTTTGCAAGGCGGTAAGCACTGTTGGAGAATACATCCTCAATGATAAATGGACCTTCCCATTTTGGCTGGAACTTGTCGGCGGTCTTGTGAGTCATGACCATCGGCCTCCGGACTGCCAGAATGAGATCGCCCACTTAGAATATTCTGACTTTAACCTTCTTATTGAAGGCTCCGGAGATGCGTGCTTGGTATAGCTCGATCCGCTGCTGAGCCAGGAGGCGCTTTTTATCTAAGGCCTCCAACTCTTGTAGCCGGCGACGGTAGTTATCGTCCGTCGTCAATTGATAAGTGAGAGCGACACGGAGCGAGGGTATTTGAGTCTCCAATGGGAGAACTGCCTCACTCCCGTACACCAGGGAGAATGGTGTGTTCCCTGTGGCTGTTCGGACTGTGGTACGGTACGCCCAAAAGCATTCACCAAGCTTCTCGTTCCAGTCGCGTTTGTTGGACGATACGAACTTCTTGAGAAGTTTGATGATTGTTTTGTTGAATGCTTTTGCCAACCCATTCGCTGCTGGATTGTATGGCGTTGAAGCAATATTCTGGATGCGGTGCTTGTCGCAGAACCGATAGAAGGCGTGGCTTGCAAACTGCGGACCATTATCGTGGTTGATCCTTCGGGGCAGTCCAAAGCGATAGACGACGTGATGCTTGAAGAAGCTGATCACGTTTGAAGTCTTTACTTCTGCAAGCGGGATAGCTTTCGCCTATTTGGAGAAGTAATCAGTGATTGCGAGTATGAAGTGATGTCCTCGGAAGGAAGGTGGAGTAATCGGACCGATAATATCCATTCCCCATGCTTCGAACGGCCAGGATGCCACTGTCGGATGTAGATATTCGGATGGTTGGTAGATGAAGTCCGCATGGACTTGGCAAGCTTTGTACTTTCTTGCATAATCTATTATATCTGCTACCATCGTGGGCCAGTAGTAGCCTATTCGGCGAAGACGGTCTTGCAATTTAGAGCCAGGCTAATGGCCCCCGCAGACACCGTCGTGAGCTTCTCGTACGGCTTCTTTGGCTTCTGCGTTTGACAGACATCGAAGCAATAATCCCTCGTAGGATCGGTGATACAGTATTTTTTTCTCTGTATCGTAGAAGAATCTGAGCGAACGCCTTCTGATAGAGGTGGCCTCTTTTGGGTTCTCGGGTAGGATGTCATAGACTACGAAGTCAATGAATAGTTGTCTCCAATCTGGAACTTCGTCGATCGTCTGAGCGAAATAACTTGCCATGAATTGAACGTTGTTCTTGGGGCAGACCAGTTTGTGGCCAATCACGTCAACCTAATAATGAGTATGGTTTGGCACTGCTAGGGAAGCGGCGAGGCCTGCTAGGACATCGGCTTCGATGTTTTGGAGTCTGGGAACATGTTCGATAAAGAATCCCTCAAATGATAAAATAATATTGATCGCTATTTGGTGATAGGGGATCATGTCTTCGTGGCGGACTTCGTATGAACCCCAGATCTGATTGACGATTAACTGCGAATCGCCGTATGCTTCCAGATATTCTACCCCCAGCTCTCTTGCAAGTTGGAGGCCAATAACCAAAGCGTTGTACTCGGCCACATTGTTAGAGCTGGATTCTGTGAGTGAGTAAGCCCGATTGATCACCAACCCGGAAGGAGAAACCAACATCACCCCGACTCCAACGACGATGTTGCCCTTGGGTCCAGTTCTCGAAGCACCGTCGAAGAACATTCACCATATATCATCGTGGGAGGTTGCATACGAGTCGGCGACCTCATCTGGGATTTTTTCATATATTCTGGATGACTCCGAGCCCGGGTGGGCCGCCAAAAAGTCTGCCAGGGCTTGACCTTTAACATCCTTTTGTGGGACGAAGATCATATGATAAGGGGACAGCAATATTGCCCATGTAGCGAGGCGAGAGCTCAGTACCCCTGGTTTAGTCATGAGGACCCTGAGAGGGTTGACTCATGAGATCACATGTATGGTTTGTCCTGTGACATAGTGTCGCATCTTCTGAATGGCGAACACCAGGGCGAGGCATTCCTTCTCTACGGTGGTGTATCGGTGCTCTGGTCCAATCATCATTCGAGTGAGGTAATATATGGCTTGTTCATGGCCTGTATCATTGTTTTGTGCTAGCAGGGTGCCAAGGGAATGCTCTATTGCGCGTACATAGAGCAGGAATAGTTTTCCAGCGATCGGGCATTCTTTGATGCTGCCGAAAGCACGCTGACATTCTTCGTCCCATACGAATGAGATGCCTTTCTTCATGAGATGGGTGAATGGTCGACATCGCCCGGAGAGGTTAGAAATAAACCTCCTAATGTAAGCTAGCCTCCCTTGAAGGCCTCTGAGTTTGCAGAGATTTTTCGGGGGACCCATCTCCATAATTGCCTTTGTCTTCTCAGGGTCTACATGGATACCCTGGGCGGTGATGATGAAACCCAAGAACTTCTCGCTGGATACGCCCAGGAAGGACTTCGTAGGGTTCATTTTTAAATTGTGCGCTCGCATCAGGTCAAATACCGTCCTCAGATACTGCAGATGGTCTCCCTTACAGCGACTCTTAACGGCGATGTCATCAACATAGCACTCCACCGTCTTGCGTAAGTGGTCTCTGAAGATGATACTCATAGCTCTTTGATATGTGGCACCAGTATTCTTCAAACCGAAAGACATGACTGTATAGCAGTATGTGCCAATCGATGTTCGGAATGATGTATGCTTTTCGTCATCAGGAGACATCTTGATTTGCTTGTACCTTGAGAAGCCATCCACGAATGACATACGTTCAAAGCCGCAGGTGTTGTCAATCATGATGTCTGTGATAGGGAGGGGGAATTCATCTTTGGGACATCGAATTATCGTGGATGTTATGAGGAGTGCTACCCCCCAGTCCCAGCAACCCCCAGTGGTATGGATGATGAATCTCCCACTGTAGCAGATTTCGTCTTTGAACGGGTATCTTGGAAAACTCCGGTGGTGGGCACCCGTTTAGACGATAATTTCTTAGTCATGGTGGTTGAAATCTTCGGGCTAGGAACATTTGTCTTCTTTCCTCTCCCATCGACAGGGATTTTCTGAGCAGAGTTGCAGGAGACGACGGGAAGTGCCTCATCTTCTGAACATGGTTGTTGCAGTCTTTGGAAGACGGACTGCCGGTCTTCTCGTATCGTCGCGTTATTGTAGTAGCAGTTGAGGATGACTTGGGTGCAGTGACATCCGTGGAAGGACTCTTTGCACCCTGATACACCTTCTCTTTCCTTGCATTTGTGGAGGATGGCCTCACGCAAGTCAGATGGGTCTGGATCGACCATGTTTGCTTCCTGGATTTTGGAAGACTTTTGTGAACCTCTCTGTCCGTTTGCCGCCGGGGGCTGGACTCGAGTGGTTCTGTACAACTTCCCATCAGAGGTCCGCATAACAGTATGCAGGACGCTTGGATGGTCAGAGGTCGGATCAGCGGACAGAACTTGCCAAGCTCGTGCTGCCTTAGACTTCTTCACTCTAGTGCGTGAGGGCACATAGTAGGAAGAGTCTAAGTGGTGTTGGAGAGAGTCAGACATGTCTTCTTGGGAGCACAAGAGAACAGGACCACATGAGAGGCGGTCGAAGACAGAGCCACGTGGAGTTGGCGTCATACGGCTGGAATTAATAATCTTCATGCGGCTGGCAGGCGTAGCCGTATAGGTCTTCTCCATGCGGCCGGACATCCTAGCCGTATGAGTAGTCTTCATGCGGCTGGAGATCCTGGCCGTATGAGTATAATGCATTTGGCTAGCAGTCTCGGTCGCATGGTCATCATTCATGCGGCTGGCAATCTTGGCCGCATGAGTCTTCATCTTGCGGCTAGTGCCCTTGTTCAGTTTTTTTCTGGAGCACATAGAATCACTCTTTGCCCCTGCAAGTCCAGCATCGTAGTGCTTTCCTCTGCCGGACTTGGGGACAGCAGAGTCCTCTATGGCTCGAAGTGGGGCCGTGCGAGAGTCGCCTTCGCCGTCTTGGGCAGCATAGAATACTCCGTCCAGAGCTTGGGAAGGAGCAAATGATTTTGGCCTCCACTCGCAGTGAGCTTTCTTTGTGCGGGTCAGCTTCTGGATCGGGCCAGCGCTTCCTTCAGAGAGCATTTCTTCAAACGCCTGTTGGTCGAAGCGGACGACCATCTTCTGTTGCGTGGAGCCAAGTTTGGCTACATCCGATTGCATCACCAACTCCTCAGTCGTGGAGAAGTTTGTCCCCAGCAGAGTCGCCATCGTGTTTGCCATAAAATATAAAAGAACAGAACAATTATCGGAGGACTGGACTTTTACTTCATAATACAAACTCGCTTGTACAAAGAAAGCCTAGGGACTAAAACCTAGGTACAACAATCTAAGTATAATTATTTATTTTAGATTCTGGGGGGTGACGGTAGAGGCTCGGGAAAGCGACGACAGCTCTACCTTACTCCTTGGATGATCGGGTGCAGCCTTGGCTCTATAGAAGAACTGCTTGGCGTTGCTGAAGAAAGGCTCTCCTTTCAAGCTCTGTATATTCTCTCTCTGGCTCTCTGGATCTCTGTATCTTCTTTTGCAAAAGTAAGAGTCTCTCTTTTTCTATATATCTCCCTCGCAGGGGAATGGCACCTTGCTATTTATAAGTGTGGGGGCATCATTAGGGTTTTACAATGATTGCCCATTCTCAAAAGTCGGCAGCTTAGGATCAATGAATCTGGGCCGCTCATCTCGAACATAATAGATTCGGGTAATTAATGTGATTGCACCAAATCTTTGTGGATAATTAATGATGATTGACATAAATCCTCATAATTTGTTATGCCAATCTCGGATCTCCCGCCACGTGTCTTTGATTTGCTTGATTGTAAATGATCTGATTTGATCCCAATATTTCATTAGGATTTGTTTGATGGATTTAGGTTGATTTGATGCCACGTGTCCCATTATTATGCCACGTGTCTTAACCACGAGCCACTTAGAAAATCTGAACCGCATAAGGGTTGCTCCTCATTGAGCCGCATAAGGCTGGCCACGTGACAAGGTTGCTTGGGAGTGACCCCTGAATATTTGAACTGCATGGTGATGATGGGTGCCTTCTTCGTGAGCCGCATGGGATAGCTTCGGCCTGAGCCGCATGGGGTGGTCTCTGCTTGAGCCGCATGTGACTGTCCACGAGTCAAGGTCGCATGAAGATTTCTGGATTTCGGGGGATCGTGTCAGAGATTTTCTTCGTTTCCCTAGGAGTCTGCCATTATGACAGAGTCATTATTGTTTCTTTGTGTCAGAGCTGTCGTTTGTCAGAGCTGTCAGCCGTCAAGGCATTTAATGCAGTAAAGGAAAAAGGAAAGAGCTGTTCGTAGGCCACGTGGCTCCTCTTTGAGCCGCATAGACGCTTGAGCCGCATGGATCCCTAAGCCGCATGAGCTCTCTGAGCCGCATGGGGCTCCCTGGCCGCATGGAGCTTTCATTATTCTTTTCCATGCTTCTACACCGACCTGCCTGGCCGAGGCCCTCCACCCTGATCTGGCTGTGCCACCATCGTCATCGCCCCAAGACGTGGCCGCCACCACTATCTCTACCTCTCCTCTGTCGCTGCCATCCACCCTTCGCCAGTGTGCTGACCGATCCGACGAAGCTCCCGGGTGAGCTCCTCCGCCTTCCTTTTCTTTTCCTCCTGGCCACTACACCAACGTATCCGTCGAGCCACGCTGGCCATACGAGCCTCGAGTGGTGGGACATCCACGGGCCCCGTTCTGCTCGAACAGCGAGCCGAACTCAGGCAGTGTGCTCCCAGGGCCACATGCCTTGGGTCACGTGCACTCGATTCGCGTGTTCCCTCGTTCCTCGTACTTTTTGGGATGTGTGCCTCGATTTGTGTGTCATCCTATTTTTCGTGCCATCTCGATACACATGCTACCTCGGGCAGCAGGATGCCTCGAGCCCCGTGCTGCCTCGGGCGACGTGCTATCTCAGTTTGTTCATTGCCTTGGTTTTTATACCTCGGCCTTTGTGCCTATCTCGTGATCCGAACAACATCAATTTGTGTGCCACATTGGCATGTGTGCTACCTTGGACATCGTGTCGCTCTTGTTTGTATAACACATTAAATTGCGTACCTCCTTGAGTCTTACATCGTCTCGATTTGCGTGCACGTCTCGATTTATGTGCACGTCCGTGTCGATCGGCGTGCTTCGGTTTTCGTGCCGGACCCCTGTGTTACTTGCGGGACCTAGATGATATAGCCTCCTGCCATCCATCATGATTTCCATTATTATTTTAATATTTTATCCTAATGATTGTTTATTGTGTGTTCTTAGGACTTCGATGGACTTGTTACCTTGGATGGCGATCGCCGAAGACCTGCTTACCTAGCCGAGCCCTCTAGGCAAGTATCCCTTGCTCATCGATGGCTCTTGCCCACTCTCCTGGATTTTATTGTATTTTAATTAATTGTAATTGTAAATGTATAACCATGAGTAGTGTAGCTATTATAGAAATTTTATGATGATAACTTAGGATAGCTTGGTTCGATACCGGGTTAGGCCGTATCGGACAACTCAGACGGGTCATCCATACCTCCGAGGATGCGAGTACGACTCACATGTATGGATTGTCCCCATATGCCATGTGTCTGACTCGCGGTCGGGTAACGACTTGGCTAACTGTTTCTATGACTTTGCTTGTGGCTTAGTTATGACTGCGGGTCTTGATGCGCCCTGTGTGGCGGTTCTTGTTGAATGTGTTGGCTTGGCACCCAGTACGCATCGTAGCACCACTGGTGATCGAGACTTAGTGTTCCCGGCTATAGCTTGGATCCCAGAATGCATCGTAGTGCTGCTGGAAGATGAGACTTAGTATTCTTTGTCTGAGATTCTGCGGCGGGTTGCGCCGAGTGGATTTAGCCCCAATTCGCTGGGAGATCCCGTCCAGAATACATAGGAGACTCTGCCGAATTATTTTTTCCAGAATTCTCGATCGAGAATTTGGTTCGAAGAATTAGGCAGAACCATTCCTTTGGTTTGCTAATCTAGACTCGTGCTTACTTATTTTGGATATAGTGGCCTGATTCTTGTACCTGCTAGGTAGACTCATGACTAGATTAGTTGCCTAGCTACTTGACATGTCTTGTCCGTCGGATAGCGTAAGGAGCGCGGTTCCACTCGAGAGACGGTCTGCAACCCTGGTCCTTGTTTGGTTTAAGGGTTTTGGATCTGCTTCAGAGCAGTTCATACAACCTTTGTCATTTTTCGGCGACATAATTAATAGAATCTTGTTCCCCCGACCATTCTTTCTTGGAGTTATCGTAGTCTAGCCAGCTAGGACTGATAGTTGTCCTATGTATCGGGATTTGTGATTTTTTGATATATCTAAGGATTGAGTATTATGGAGAGTATGATCTCGAGATATTGATTGATAAACTCTTGTAGATTGTTGGATAGTGTCGCAATTTCTTTTGATGATGTTCTAATTTGATCATATATGACTATGTGGATTAAAGGATTTTGATGATCGTGAATATTTTGCAGAACGAGGAGAATATCGAGGGTAAAATTATATGATTTTTACTCGACTTCCCAAGCGCCCAAAACCTGGTTTGTTTGCTATATCTTGGTAGTAGTGAGACTTGTTTGCTGATAGCTTGTGATCATTGATTCAAAGCATTCTTGTGAGCCAGAGGGCCTAAAATTGTTTATAGTGATGAGCTTGGTATTTGGTGATTGTCTTTCTTGACATGATATTCACTCCATCGTGGATAGGAGACTCCTGATAGATTGATCCGGTGGATAGACCGACTTGATGATTAGAGCTGTAGGGTCCCTTGTATACTTGAAGGGATATTATAGTAGAGATTCTAATCTTGTACTTGATCTGATATCCATGCCACGATGTGGGCAGATGATTTCATGTGACTGACAGATTTGACCTTGTCCCCGACATGACTACTTGTATCCGTGCTATAAGGCCAGCTTACCCTTTGAGGTACTGGCCCTAATTTTGCACTATAGTGCTCCTTGTCTACTGGCACTTGAGGTGCTACTTCCATGATTATATGGCATTACGATGCCATCTTGATATTCTAGCTATATTATATAATTACATGCACGGGTATCTGGTAGCTGGCCTATACTCTTAGCGTGGTCAGGATTGATTACTTGCTTGTTGCATAATACTAAGGATGGATCATAACTGGGACTATAGGTGCCGAGGTTGATTCTTACTTAGCATTTTCGTACTAAGGTACGATATCTAAGAGGATAATCATGTGACCACGGCATGTGATTTCGGATAAAAGTATGGATAATCTAGGCAACTTAAACTGGTAGAAGCGTTGGGAGGGAACAGAATCTCAAGGTCGTGTAGTACTAGCCGCTTTCCAGACATCTAGTCATAGAGTGTAGGCTAGCCGCTACGGATATTGTTACCGTCCACATTAAAGGATGGCAGTATCTGGGTACTTTACTTACCATATACATGGCATGCTCGACACGGTTACCATGGACTGGTGGTGACATGTAGAGCCGCGTGGTCTTACGAGGGACCGATGCTCATCTAGTCTTGATATACTTGGCCCCGTTAGCTTGCTAGATCAGCAAGATCTAAGGATTCCTATATTGTATTGTTGGGGTAACCCAACCCCTACCTAGACAGCCGTAGGCATTTGAGTAACCGCTTATTCATATAATTGTTTGTCTTTGTACTTGCTAAGCTGGCTGGCCCGTAATATTGCCCCGGCGCAGAAATTCATTCTCTTGTTCTTGTTTTATATAGGGGTGGATTACTGTTTTGATGACAGATTACGTGTCCCGGTTGGCCATGCAGGTGTTATTAGATGTTAGGGAGATTGTGATGATTGTTGGTTATTTAGCTATATTAGTTGTGGATTGCTATCGTGCGTTGGTACCGCATGATCCTTAACCTCTTTTACTGTTCATTTATGCGCTCCTGCTTTATATTTTATCCTGCTAGCTTTTCTTCGCCCGTCCTTGAGCCTTTCTTTTTGGTACTTGCTACGGTTGGCCTGACCAACCCTGGATTATTCCCAGATTACTTGTGACCGACCCTGTGGATCTTCTAGACTTGACTTGGAGGATGTGCTTCAGTTTCCGACCATGCTAGGAACTGTGGAAAGGTATACTCATCTATACTATTAACCTGTACTCTAGATTTCCTGATTATCATATGAGTATTTCCTGTCTTCCATATGATTCTCTCTCTTGCTTATTATTTTTTGTGATTGACTGTTGATATGAGATCAGATTTAGGCCATAGAATGATTGCATGCTAGGATACCCAGCAAGATTGACAGTCATCATCGTCGTATTACGTATTCGTACCTTATACAGTGTATCTGGTCGACGTCCGTCCCCATATTTCGGTACTGGGGCGTGACAACGGTAGAGAGTTTCCCGGTAGATTGATAGAATTTTTGATGGCCGACTTTGATGTGGTCCTAGGAATGGATTGGTTGAAGGATCAATACGCAAGAATAGACTACCATATTGGCATGATTGTTTTTGGTATTCCAAGCGAACCAGAGTTTTTATTTTCCAGAGGCGAAGTATAACCTTCTCCACCATTATTGTGGATGGCAGTAGCAGAAGCAGTTCAATTTTCTAGAATAGTAGAAGAGTTCCCTGATGTGTTTCCCGAAGAGCTTCCAGGCATGCCACCAGAGTGAGAAATAGAGTTCACCATTGATTTGATTCCAGGAATGGCACCAGTGTCAGGACAGTCTGCAGAATGGCACTATCAAAGTTGGAGATCTTGTACAAGATGATTGAAGAACTCAGAACCAAGGGATTCATTCATGCTAGTGGATCACCTTGGGGAGCCCCGATGCTTCTTGTGAAAAAGAAGGATGGTACGTCAAGATTATGTGTTGATGATCATACCTTGAATGTCGTAACAGTCAAGAACAGATATCCCCTACCAAGGATAGATGATTTATTTGATCAAATCGGTGGGACAGCAATATTCTCGAAGATTGAATTACGGCCAGGGTACCATCTGATCAGAGTCAGAGAGGAAGACATCCCGAAGACATCATTCAGATCGAGGTATGGACATTAGGAGTTCCTCGTTATGCCATTCGGAGCGACCATTGCGCCAGCAGTATTCATGGATCTCATGAATCGCATATTCATGCCTTACTTGGATCAGTTCGTGATAGTGTTTATAGACGATATCTTAGTCTATAGCAAGAGTGAAGCAGAGCATGAGCAGCACCTTCGAATAGTCTTTTCGATTCTCAGAGAGCACCAGTTGTAAGTGAAGTTCAGTAAGTACGAATTATGGCTTGATCGCATTTCAAACTTAGGTCACATCATCACCAGAGGTGGAGTGGAAGTGGACCCCCAGAAGATAGTGGCTATAGAGACATGGCCAGTACCTAGTATTATCGCAGAAGTTCGGAGTTTCCTAGGATTGGTCGGCTATTTCCAGCAGTTTATGTCAGACTTTGCTCGAATTTTAGCACCATTGACGCAGTTAACCCGCAAGGATGTGCAGTTTTCCTGGACAGCAGAGTTTCAGAGTTCATTCGAGAAGTTGAAGGAAAGATTAATGATGGCCCCCATTCTCATGCTTCCAGATGGGACTGGAGGATTTTCAGTTTATTGTAAAGCTTCCGGCAGAGGATTGGGATGTGTCTTGATGCAACACGGTAAGGTAGTAGCTTATGCGTCACGTCAGCTTCATGATCATGAGAGGAATTATCCAACCCATGACTTGAAGTTATCAGCGGTGGTTTTCGCACTTAAGCTTTGGAGACATTATTTGGGTGGAGATCGGATAGAGATTTTCACCGACCACAAAAGTCTTAAGTATGTGTTTACCCAGAAGGATCTCAATATGTGTCAGAGAAGATGGCCAGAGTTACTGGTAGATTATGACATCAACCTGCAGTATCATCCTGGGAAGGACTACATAGTTGCAGATACGTTGAGCAGAAGAACAACAGCTTATTTTCTAACCGCACAGCCAGAGTTATTAGCAGATCTTCAGAAGATGGGAATAGAGGTAGTTCTTCCTACCAATGTCGCATTGTGGCTAGTATGCAAGTTCAGTCCAGTATAGTCGAGAGAATCAAGATAGCTCAATCAAAAGATTCTAAGCTTCAGTGGCTTAGGACAGAATGTGAAGTGGGACGAAGACCAGAGTTATGTATTCACGAAGGTGGTACACTCCGATATAGAAGGCATATTTGTGTACCTAGTAGTGATATCAGGTAAGAGATCATGGCAGAGGTTCACAATTCACATTATTCGATTCATCCTGGTGGTACGAAGATGTATCGTGATATCCGTCAACATTTCTGGTAGAATGACATGAAGAGGGAGATAGTCCGGTTTGTCTCTCGTTATTTAGTTTGCCAACAAGTTAAGGCTAAACATCAAAGATCAGCTGGACTTTTCAACCTTTATCGATCCCAGAATGGAAGTGGGAGCATATCACTATAGATTTTGTAACTGGGTTACCTAAATCCCCAGCTAGGAGTGATGCAATATATAGTTGACCGACTCATGAAGGTCGCTCATTTTCTACCTTTCAGAACTGGTCAGTCGACGGATCATCTTTCAAAGATGTACCTCAGGCAGATAGTCAGATTGCACGGAGTGCCAGTCAATATCGTGTCCGACAGAGATTCAAGATTTATATTGTACTTTTGGCGGAGTCTTTAGAAGAGTTTGGGGACTCGTCTCAAGTTCAGTTTAGCTTATCATCCACAGACAGATGGTTAGTCGGAGCGCACGATTCAAACCCTCGAAGATATGTTACGATCATGTACACTTGACTTTGGTAGTTCGTAGGAAGATCCCCTGTACTTGGTAGAGTTCTCCTATAATAATAGCTTCCAGGCTAGTATCTAGATGGTACCATTTGAGGCACTATATGGCAGGAAGTTCAGATCACCTTTAGCCTGGGATGATCTAAGCAAGAGACAGATGCTTGGTCCATAGATGGTTACGCTGACTATCGAGGTGGTCAGACAAGTTAGAGATCATTTTCGAGTTGCACAAGATTGTAAGCACCATTGGGCCGATTCTCATCGGCGCCCTCCTGAGTTTTCTATTGACGATCATGCATTCCTTAGGATCTTGCCTACCCGTGGTGTCATGCGATTCGACGTATAGGGAAAGCTTAGTCCTAGGTATATAGGACCGTTTCATATTCTCGAGCGAGTAGGTGATGTGTCCTATCGTCTCATTCTTCCACCGTTGTTAGATACAGTACATGACATATTACATGTATCTCAATTGTGATGGTACATTCCGGATCCGAGCCATATCCTTAATCATTCAGAATTGGTTGTTGGTACCAACCTTTCGTATGAGGAAAGGCCCGTATCCATATTGGACCGAAGGGAGAAGATACTCAAGAATAAGAATATTAGTTTAGTTCGTATTGCTTGGGGTCATCACTCTTTGGGTGAGTCAACCTGGGAACGTGAGGATTGTAGGAACGAAATCGTAAAGCAGAATACTCTAGAGGGGGGTGAATAGAGTAGGCAGCAGAATATTGCTAATTAAAAACTTGTTAGCAGTTAGATCACAGATGTAATAATAATCACGAAAGTAAATGACAGAAATTAAAAGTGATCAGAAGGCAAATGCAAACACCGAGATTTATACCGGTTTCCCTCTTGTGAGGACTAGTCTAGTCGGAAGAACTCTAGCTTCCAGTTGAATCCATTATTGGAAAATTCTGCAAGTTTTCATACGAAGTCCTTACAACTTCTACATACGCGAGATTTGATACGAAAAACTCGACCAACTTTAATTGTGAAGAGTTAAATCTTCTACCAAGCCCCTGATTACAATCGCTCTGAAACTTCTAGACTGTACCGCACTGGCAAATCGACTAGAGGATTGTAACTGGCTTGGAATTTGAAAATAAAAGCTTTTAAGAACTCTTTGGAAGAATGTATGCTCAGGAAGAGAAGAGATTGAAAGTGAATTGGTGATTTGAAATGATCGAAATACTTCTCTATTTATAGTTTTTCCAAAGACAGAACTCTGACAAAATTCGGGCAGAATTCGGACTGAACTTTTTGTAACAAACTGCAACTGAATGATGACCAAGTTCAAAAACCAACGTTCACTAACGTTCCAAATAGCCGAACTCTGGCCGAACTCTGGCCGAACTCGGGCCGAGTTCTGCTGGGGTTCTGCCAGTTCATTTTTGGGGAAAATTAATTTTTGGCTTTTTGAAAAATCCTTCAGAAGCTTTTTGTAACATGAATATTTTTCAAAAACGTAGGTCATTTGTAAAAGAATAGGATGGTTTTGAAAAACGTTTTCGGATAGCCTATTTGCCAGTACGACTCGGTGTACAATGAATTCCTAGACTCAATAAAATAAAAAATTATATTGCTTAACAGGAAGTACATTTGGAGTGGCAAACGGCTTCATAACAGCTTCGGTCTTGAACATAGTAAATATCCATTGTTGAGCAGTGTCCAAAACATCGTAGGTAAACATCTGAGTTGACTTGCATTTATATCGAGATAGAGTTTGATCAAGTATTAAAATCAGGTTTGACCATGACCAATGGGCCAACAAGGATGATATCCGATCGCGATATCCACACATATTTGACTCATAAGATATAATGTCCTTCTTATGCCTTATGCTTTTAAATTCCTTGCTTGCATTAATGATTGATTGATTAACTGCTAGTCGTAGATTGTCAGTATTAGTGTAGCTCACCCTGACACCTCTAGCCTCTTGACTAAATTTCGAGGACAAAATTCTTTTAAGGTGAGTAGAGTTGTCACTCCTATTTTTCGTTGTACGTATTTTCAGCATACGTATACAGATTTCTGACATTTGTCAGGCGGACCGTAATTAGACTTGTCTTACATAGCCTAGTCTTAGTTTATTCTTGACTTAATTTATTTTAATTTGGTTCGGTTCAATTTGACTTGTCTTTGGCTTGGTTTGTTTTGGTTTAAGATGGAGAGATTTTGTATAAAAACCAACTCCTTTTCTCTCCTCCATTATTTACATTTACTTCATCATCTTCTTCATTTACTCCTCCCACCTACAATGCCCAAGGCAAGTGCAACTTGCTTCATGATGGATCTCAAGTTTTATTGTTCCATTCTATTCCTTACTTGATTCTAAGCCTCTTTAGAACTTGATATTTTTGTGTTCGATGGATGGATTCTTATAGATCTAAGTTTGTAACTTTTTAGTTTTCCTTGGTTTTGATCTCTAAAACTTGGTTATTTTCGAGATATAATGGTTCCATGTTGTAGGGAATTTAATTCTACCCAATTTTTGCTTTTGAACCGCTTGATTTTGACTTCGTATGAGTCAGCTATGCCATTTTCGTGTTCATGGGTTCCCCACACCTTTTGGTGCTATAGGGACGATGAACAGTATCGCGTGCCGTGTGCGATTTTCTGTCGCGCAACGTGCGTCATTCTTGGGCACAACGTGCGCCGTGGGCATTTTTGCTCGTGCGCGCACCGCAACTTGCGCGCCGTGCGCCGCACGCGATTTTCTGCCGCGCAACGTGCGTCGTTCTTGTGCGCAACGTGCGCCGTAGACATTTTTGCTCGCGCATGCAGCACAACTTGTATGCCGTACGCCGCGTACGATTTTCTTTCATACAACGTACGTCGTACTTGCGCACAACGTGCGCCGTGGGCAGTTTTGCTCGTGCACCAGTGCACAAATCACTCCAAATGACTTTTTTTTCCCGTTTGAGCTATTTTGTAGCTAATCTTGAAAAACTCAAAACATGAAAGTTATAGATCTTTGTCTTAGCTTCAAGAATCTTTATGTCTAACTTTAATCTGACTTTATATGTGACTTATGGTTTCTGTTACACTTGGGTGCTCTCGATCTTCTTTGCATGTTTTCTATACTTGGCCTAAATTACGACGACCCGACTTAACCACTAGTTGGCATTGAACTAGTCACTTGGACTTGAGCATGATAAATCTAGGCTATGAATCAGAACTTGACATGAACATGATAATGTGGTCTACCTTGACATGATAATTCTTGATAGTGGCCCGTCGAGGCGCACTCTTGATAAGCAACCTTGACATAAAATTCTTGATAGTGGTCCATTGTGACGTACTCTTGACATGATAAGTAACCTAACATGACATGTAAGCCTTGAATGTTGTTGCGGTGGCTATCTCAACTCGTTAAGTAACTCTTATCTTGACACCGTGGATGTTTATGCATGTACAAGCTATATGTCTCGTCTTGCATCATGTCTAGGACATAGATTCCTGTTACCATGGTCAGGAATTCATACTAAATCTGACTAGGATAATGACTAGATTGATCAAGTAGCTCATAATGAGATTTCCCAGTCACAGGCAATCATGTTATCTGAGCGCCTTAAGTGGACTTGTAGCCTGCCGTCGAGTAGGGCGCATTTCCAGCACACTATCATGTGTTGCACCTCCAAGTCACCTAATCAACTCTCACAACCTGCGTCTGGATAACATGGATAGTCTGCAGGGCTTGTGACTGTTGGAATATCTCATTGCATCTTGCTAGTAAATAGGCTTGTGACAACCCTAGTTAGTTAAAGTATCAAGCCGTACTCATTGCTTGGCCGTAATTTATGAATGGAATCTAGTCTAGTCTTGTCTAGACAGTGCCAGTTATGATTACTTCAGTGCATTACTGTTTATGCTTTACTCTTGTCGATAAATGGTTAGAGTCTAAGCTCTGTTCAGGTGAATGGTTACAACCCCGGTCCTTATTTGGTTTACGGGTTGTAACTTGGTAACCGAAATAGTTTCATAGTTATCTTATCGTTTATCCCCCTATTTTCCTAACTCCAGTTTTTTTGTTATTATTTATGTCTTTTCATCCAATATGCTGGTTTAGTTCCTAAGTGAAGCCTCCCGTGTGGCACTTGCTCTTCTGGATTCTGACCCAGCTAGTTTTGTATGGCTAGATTTTGGTGTAGCACCCGAGGATCTACTTGCCTTCCAGCTAGATGGTGAACACCAGACGTAATCCTGGCAACGAATGGGTTTCTTATTTTGCTCTCCCACTTTATTGTAAATTATTCTTTTGAGGAGTTCAGCCGCCAAGCAAGTGTTAGCTCGTATTGAAACTTTAATTTCTGTCTGCCTACGGGCTGTTACATGATTGACAAATCCTATGATTGATCATGTATGACTTAAACTCTTGCTCGTCTTCATATTTTGTATGACTAGCTTCATGATCTTCTGAATATGTAAGGTTTGGGACGCCTAACTTTGTATGTCTGATGATCTTCTATCTTGTAACAATTACTTGCTTGTTGAGATTGACACACTAGGCTTGTTCATGACCATAAGAGACTGTTGGCTTGTAAATAAACCCTCATGCATCTAGACAGCTATGACCGTATATCAAGGTGGATTATATTTTAATGTATATACCTGGCTGTGTCTGTCCCCCGCTCTCCAGCATTCTGGTTCTGGGGCGTGACAGTATGTTTAGTAACAGAATTAAAACGTAACCTGTTAAGTATTAGTCAACTGACTGTTCATGGTTATGGAATTAATTTTGTTAAGAATAAATGTTTTGTTTATGATAAAACTTCTGGAATAACTTCCTTTGAGAAAATAAGATAGGACAACATATATATACTATATCTGTCAGAGAAGACTAATAGTACATGGAAGTGTCTGTTCACAACTCAAGACGAAAGTTGGATATGGCATATGCATCTTGGACATACGAACATGAACACTATTGTAAGATTGTCCACCAAAAAACTGGTAAGAGGCTTACCTGAGATCACATTAAAGAAAGATATAGTCTGTGCCGAATGTAAAAACAAAAGACATTTAGATCATCTTTCAAATCAATAAATATTGTAAGTACTTCTAGACCTCCGCAATTACTTCATATGAATTTATTTGGACCAAGTAGAGTCGCTAGTCTTGGCGATAAGTTGTATGCTTACGTGATAATTGATGACTATTCACCTGGGTTTATTTTCTTGCAAATAAGAATGAGACATTTTCTGAATTTGTATCTTTTGTAAAAAGATACAAAACGATAAAGGATTCATGATTACTCAGATACGAAGTGATCATGGAGAAGAATTCGATAACCATGAGTTTAAATAATTTTATGATTCAAATAGGCTATCATATAAAAAAAATTTTCCCTAGAACTCCTCAACAAAATGGCGTTATGGAGAGGAAGAATAGAACTCTTGGCGATATGGCCAGAGTTATGCTAAACCAGCATAATCTTCCAAAATACTTTTGGGAAGAAGTTGTTTGTACAGCATGTCATGTTCTGAATAGAGTTTTGATTAGACCCATCTCTAAAAAAACTCCTTATGAATTGCGGTTTAATAGAACTCCTAACATCAGCTATTTCGAGGTCTTTGGTTGCAGATATTTTATTTTAAATACAAAAGATAACTTGGGAAAATTTGATGAAAAAGCTGATGAGGACATATTTTTGGGGTATGCGGCAAAGAGTGAAGGCTACCGGGTATTCAACAAAAGATCACTTATTGTTGAAGAGTCAATAAATGTCACATTCGATGAGCTGAATGGTCAACACAATGATGATAGTGACAATGAAGAAGAAAAAACTCCCTCCAATAAAACACCAGAAGATACACCATCCACGTCATAACTAGAAAGTTTGCCGAAACGTTTGCGGTTTATGCTAGACCATCCAAAAGAACTGGTAATGGGTGATGTCTTAAGAGGTATAAGTACTCGCTTAAGCACAATATAGATAGTTGCTAATGTTGCTTTCATTTCCAAAATAGAACCTAAAAATATTTTAGAAGCTTTTAATGATAAATTTTGTATTTCTGAGATGCAAGAGGAACTAAACCAATTTGAACGGAATCAAGTTTAAGAACTTGTTCCCAGACCTATTATGTAGGAGGCCCATCATTCTCATTACTCTATGCATCTAGGTGCCAACAAGATGTATAGGGATCTGAAGGAGCATGTATGGTGGTATGGGATGAAGCGACAGGTAGCTCGCTTCGTAGCCAGATATTTAGTCTGTCAGCAGGTTAAGGCAGAGGCCAAGAGGATTGTTGCATCCATTACCCATTCCAGAGTGAAAGTGTGAGCACATCACGATGGACTTTGTTTCTGGATTGCCGCGTACACAAGGAGGAAAAGACGCAATTTGGGTCATCATAGACAGGTTGACCAAATTAGCCCACTTTTTGCCATTTAAAGTGGGTACATCTACTGAGAGGCTAGCAGAGATGTATATACGGCAGATGTCAGAATACACGGAGTTTTGGTGTGCATTGTCTCGGAACGGGATAGTGGCTTTACTTTCCATTTTTGGCGGAGTCTGCAGACTAGTTTGGGCACTCAGCTCAAGTTTAGTACTGCATACCACAGTCAGACGGACGGACAGTCAGAGAGGACTATTTAGATGCTCGAGGACATGCTGCGGACTTGTGTCTTGGATTTTGGAGGTTCCTGGGAGGATTATTTACATTTAGCGGAGTTTGTATATAACAACAATTTTCAGGCCAGTATTGGGATGTCACCATTCGGGGCACTGTATAGGTGTAGATGTCGTACACCCTTGTCTTGGGATGACGTTGGAAAGCGAGCTTTATTGGGACCTGAGATGGTTGTTGACGAAGCCGCGACGGTGAATCTCATCAGAGATCGACTTCGCGTGGCGCAGGACAGACAGCTGCATTGGGCCGATAGCCACCGAAGACCTTTGCAGTTTGAGGTACAGCTTGGACTTAGGATTAGGATTTTGTTTGTTTTGTGATTTTTTTGATCATGTGATTGTTATAGTTAAGTTTGAGACCATGTTTGTGCTAGGGTGGAGATCTGGTGTTCCTGAGGATATCTCCGACGCATGGCACTATTTGCTTTGGTGGAGGTGGAAAGCTTAGTCCATGCTTCATCGGACCTTTCGCTATCAGCGGAAGAGTCGGTGTCGTGCCATACTGACTGGACTTGCCCCCTGTATTAGAGGGAGTCTACAATGTATTTCACGTGTCGCAGTTGAGACGGTATATGGCAGATCCCAACCATGTACTGGATCATTCCGAGATCGAGGTGGGCCCTACTCTTAGTTATCCAAAACAGCCTGTGGAGATTCTGGACCTACGGAAGAAGGTACTGAGGAACCAGACGATACCCTTGGTACGCGTAGCTTGGAGGCACCACTATCCAAGTGAGTCTACCTGGGAGAGGGAGGATGAGATGCGCGAGCAATACCCTTATCTTTTTCAGCCTTGAGGTATAATTTTTCTATCCTTCTCATCTATTCAGTTTTGTCTTTAATTTCGAGGACAAAATTCTTTTAAGGAGGGTAGATTTGTCACATCCATTTTTCTAGTTTAAGAGTATTTTGGGATTGTAAATTTTTTTGATTATTTTAATATATTATATTATTGTTATTGTGATTTTTGGCCTTTGATATTATAGCCTTGGTGCAACCTAGCCTAGTGTCTCACCATGTCTTAGTGACTTAGTTAGCATGGTTAGTTAGTGTTAGTAATTTCATTCTTGTTAGTTTCAAGTTTGAAGCTAATTAGCAAGTTTTGATTAGGAGACTAGATAGAAATGATTCATTTAAAACTTCTAGAGTGAAGCCTAGCCCTTGGATCAAAACCCTAGCCTGATCTCATAGGTGGCCGGCCAAGTATGGTCCATGAAACCCTATTTAATATCTCTTAATGAGACTTGCATCTCTTTTTCCATTACTTCTCATTCTGGCAAAACCCTAGTTATGTATCTTTCCTATTATCTTCATTTCTCTTCCTTTTTAACCCAAGTCTTTTGTATTGGATTCTGATTTATGTTTATGGACTGTTGATGGTAAGCAATCTCAGTTTTAGAGAGCATCAGAGTTTTAGAGTTACAAGAAGGATCTTCACTTTTGAGCTTTCATTCAGAATTCTCCCTCAATAGGTAATCTCTTCAAATCCAGAAATTCTTTCCATAGATGCATCCATCTTGGTGTCCCCTAGCTGTAGGATGAGTTTTGTAGGAATTGGTATTGGTTTAGTGTCCGTATCGGACACGCATCAATGCCTATGCATTGATGTTTGACGAAATACCCAAAAAGAATTTTTATTACTATTTTCCAAATCTTTTTGAATAAAATTATAGATCTATATATTGCTTATGGATTTGTGTCACACTGAGGTAAAATTCGTCCTGTGTCCGTGTCCAAGTTGGACAGGAACCCGCTCGCACATGAGCCGTGCCTATGTCCTGCTGCTCGGGTACTGTAGCGGACACGATAGGACACTTCGTGACCCCAAACTTGGTGGACACGTAGGGCACATGCCTGACACGACGCTGATCAAGTTTCATGAGATTTCATCGAGTGGATCTCGAAAAATCTCACGCGCACTGATTTTGCCTACACTGTGCGCACGAAAAAAATCTTGACTGATACGCGTGTCGTATCACGCATACACGTGTCGATTGTGTCTCGTGTTGTGTTGTGTGTATAGGCCTATACATGGGCTATACGTGGACACGAGCACGAGACGTATCGTGCCTCGTGTCGTGTCCATGAGTTCGTGGACTCGCCGTACGAGCCAGTCTGTCCGTGTGTGCATAATTGGTGTTTATGATGGTTTGGACACTTCATGTCCTATTGTATGGACACGATACACTCTGTGGGACTCATGCACATGTACACGACACATTCTCGACCATCAATTTAATGTTTAATTAGTTTTTGTGATGTCAACTTAGGGTTTTACTCATTTTACTGATACTAGGTTTGGATAAATACGTTTTTAGAGTTTTAAATTGAATTAAATTGCTAATTTATGATTAATTGGTGATGGTTAACATGTATACATGTCTGGGTTGATGTTATATAGCTGAGTTTCATATTGAGTTAGGACTGAGTTCGTATTCTGAGTTTTCGAATGGGCAGGATGCTCGAACTTATCTGAAAACATGAAATTTAGGTTTAATTCATATATATGTTGCTTCACTGAGATATGGGTATTGATTTCCTGAGAACTGAGGGTTAGATTTTAATGCAAATTATTTGGGTTCTATGATATTTCATCTTGTCAGTAGGTCGTTTTAGAGTTTATACTTCATGTATCATTTGATTTTCCCAAAATTGAGTTGGTATTCATTTATATGAATTTTTTTACTGTTTTCTTCCATTTGGACAGTGAACTTAGGTTTCCCTACTGAGTTCATTCTCGGTTTTGGACTGGGTTGGGACAGTCCCATTTTCCCTTATATTTTATTTTTTTCCTTTTCCTTTTCTTTCATTTCCTTTCTTTTCTTTTTTCCTTTTATTTTCCTTTAGATATCATTTATGCTTCTATATGTTAGTAGGTATATAGATACTTGATTCAACTATGGATATCCTCTACTTTGATTTCATATATAGGTATTTTCTCTATGTAGTTTGAATGGTATGCTTTATATTGTGTGATACTATATATCTATATTCATATCCATATGTAATGAATGAATAGAATATTTGCTATTAGATATAGTCTATGGTTTAATGAATCAGTTTAGGATTGAACCAATGAGCCTAAATTGGCCGATTTGACTAGCAACTTGACCAAGTTGACAAAAGTCAACTTTAAGTCAAACTTGATCCAAACCGACTCAAACAGACTTGGAATGACTAGATAACTTGTGTTTGACCTAAAATTTGGTAGATGGACTATTTGACTTATAGTTGACCAGGTTTTACTAGAGTTGACCAAGGGTTGACTTTGACCTAGAAGGACCTAGAATCATTTAAAATGCATTGTAGGCTATTCTTATTTCATGTTAGACATGTTGTGACCTGTGTTGCTCTAAATAGGATTCAGATACTCCAGTTCGGACTCATATTCTCATCAGACAGTCGAGATATCAGGCGAGTACATTCTTTGACTGTTTTATACTTGTTAGGGATTGTATTCTTGTCATAGTTTAATTTACTTGATGCTGACACGACATTATCACGGATTAGTACTATATGGATCTTTACATGAGATGTTATCCCCCTCGGGTGCATCGAATACATCATGTCATGTGCTTTTCACGAACATCATGTATTTTGTGGACCCTTAATTATTCATGTATATTATGTGCTCTCATGTACTCTCATGATCTCATGAGCTTCATGTATAAACTATCATGTACAATAACATAACCTATCTAAATTACTGTGTATTGATTGGGGCATAGGAGATTAGAAATAGTCATATGAACAATTCCAAAGTAGTGTAATCATGTACAAACTCTTTAGTATAATCATATGTAAATCAAGCCGTTCACATGTCTATCTTGTACTCTAAATTACATAGTCACTTACAGTTCTCTATTATCATATATAGATAACTTCGTTTATCAGTTTCTCTCTCTTTCTTTTCATACTTATTTTTTACAGCATTTCATGTATCTTAACCTATCATATGCTTTATATTTCTTGTTAAGATATGAACTGCGTGAGATGTATTGTTCTCGTTCCCATCCTGATTGGACTATTGAAAATATTACAGGTGATGAGGAGGAGTTCTGCCCTACATATTATGGCACATGCTTAGATGAAACCAGTGACTTGGACCCTCAAAAGGATCCAACAGTCGCTGAGGACTTGCCTATTGTCTAGATTAGATTTCTAGACTAGTTTCCCTTTTAGTTGTCTTATTTCATGTACTTTCAGTTATTGGATATTTGTGATGTTGTACATTCAGATATTACTCTCATTTGTAACTTTTGTGGAGATTACTCTTTTATCTTATCCATCCATTACTCTCTTTATTCCATCTTAGATTCTGTAATTGAGTTGTACCTTTATTTTGTCCTCCATTTAGAGCGTATATCATTATACAGGTATGGTTATATTGTTAGATGTTGTGACCTAGGACAGTGTTCTACCGTCGACACTGCAGTATAGGCTGGACGTACCCACTTCTCGTACCCTTACATTGGGTGTGGGTCGTGACACATTTTTAGTGGTGGCCCATGCAGGTCCAGGTCGCAACTAGTACGATTTCGTGGTGGAGTATCACTACAGCATGCAGTAGGATATAGGATATAAGTTAAGGCACTCAATCGTATTAGGAAAACTCTTATCTAATTTTTGATGCTAATTGCCTTTTTTTGAAATGAACTGTCCTCCTTTGATTATATCGCTTCCTTCTCAGTAATTGATTCTTTGTTTGATCTGTCTTCAGGATGGTAGAGACACGACCGCAACGCTCTGGCCTAAGGGATACCGCTGAGAGGTCTGCTACTTTTCTCCCGACTCAGCAGGACCCTGGGACCATAACACCTCTTGTTCCAGCTCAGGTGGGACCATCTGCAGCTTTTGAGGGTGCTCCTCCACCGATTTCGAGGACTACCCTCGGGATTCAGGGGATGCCACCACCACCGCCTAATGGGATAGTTGATATAGGGCAGTTTTTTGCCTTCATGCAGCAGATAATGGAGACGCAGCGGCGCCAGACAGAGGATATGAGGCAGGGCATTGACAATGCCCATCAGCTAGCCATGGTGGCAATAGAGAAGGTGACTGCCCAACCACAGGAAGGGCAGATACAGCTGTACCAGCCGAGGACTCTGGGCATTTAGGACTTTCAGAAGATGCAGTCGCGAGACTTCAATGGTACTGAGGGTATCCTATATGCTGACGACTGGATCGAGCATATAGAGGAGATCTTTCACCTCGCAGAGATACCAGCTAGGCTTCAGATAGAAGCAACGGGCAGCCAGATACAGGACCTTGCCCGTACATGGTACCAGACCGACCCGAGGGTTAGTACAGAGGGGCAGACTTTGGAGGCTTTCAAGAAGCTCTTTAAGTAGAAGTTCTTCTCCGACACAGCACTTGGCACCTTGGAGACGCTGTTCGAGAACCTAGTTCCGAGGAATCATATAGTAGAAGAGTAAGCCGGAGAGTTCTACCATCTGGGCAGATTTGTGGAGGGCCTTAGCGAGACAGCAAAGGCTAGGAGGTTCAGGAAGGGCTTGGTTAAGGAAGTCTAGTCCTTGACCAAGAGCAACAGAAATACTACTGGAACGAGTGTAGAAAGAGGCTAGGCAAGTGCCTACTTTGTGGTTCAATGGAGCACCAGCTGAAGGACTTCGATATTTCCTTGCAGTATCACCCAGGGAAGGCCAATGTGGTTGCCGATGCCTTGAGTAGGTATCCGATAGCTATGTGTTTGACGATGGATCATCACTTGTTAGCAGATTTGGAGAGCTTAGGGATCGAGGTGATTGTGCCAGGAGTTCAGATACCGATGTGGGGCCTTCAGATTCAGTCGGACTTGATGGAGAGGATCAAGTCGACTCAGTTCGAGGATGTTGCTCTGCGGTGTATCAGAGAGCAGGTTCGGGCAGGATTGATGGATGAGGAGTTTATTCTTGCAAAGGATGGCGCATTGAGGCACGGTTCCAGACTGTGTGTGCCTAGCAGAGAGCTTCGGGAGCAGGTTATACAGGAGGCCCATCGTTCTCAGCACTCTATGCATCCAGGTGCCAACAAGATGTATAGGGATCTGAAGGAGCGTGTATGGTGGTATGGGATGAAGTGGGAGGTAGCTTGTTTCGTAGTAAGATGTTTAGTCTGTCAGCAGGTTAAGGCAGAGAGGCAGAGGCCAGGAGGATTGTTGTAGCCATTGCCCATTCCGGAGTAAAAGTGGGAGCACATCACAATGGACTTTGTTTCTGGATTGTCGTGTACACCAGGAGGAAAAGACGTGATTTTGGTCACCGTAGACAGGTTGACCAAGTCAGCCCACTTTTTGCCATTTAAAGTGGGTACGTCTACTGAGAGACTAGCAGAGATGTATATGCGGCAGATTATCAGAATACGCGGAGTTCCGATGAGCATTGTCTCGGATCGGGATAGTCGCTTTACTTCCCATTTCTGGTGGAGTCTGCAGACTAGTTTGGACACTCAGCTCAAGTTCAGTACTGCATACAACCTCAGACACACGGACAGTTTGAGAGGACTATTCGACACTCTAGGACATGCTGCGGACTTGGGTCTTGGATTTTGAAGGTTTCTGGAAGGATTATTTGTATTTAGTGGAGTTTGCATACAACAACAGTTTTCAGGCCAGCATTAGGATGTCACCATTCGAGGCACTGTACGGGCGTAGATGTCGTACACCCTTGTCTTGGGATGACGTTGGAGAGTGAGCTTTATTGGGACCTGAGATGGTTGTTGACGCAGCCGAGAAGGTGAAGCTCATCAAAGATCGACTTCACGTGGTACAGGACAGATAGCGGCATTGTGCTGATAGCCACCGAAGACCTTTGCAGTTTGAGGTACAGCTTAGACTTAGGATTAGTATTTTGTTTGTTTTATGATTTTGTTTGATCATGTGATTATTATAGTTAAGTTTGAGACAATTTTTATTCTAGGTTGGAGATCTGGTGTTCCTGAGGATATCTTCGACGCATGGCACTATTCGTTTTGGTGGAGGTTAAAAGCTTAGTCCACGCTTCATCGGACCTTTCGCTATCAGTGGAAGAGTCGGTGACGTGTCATACAGACTGGACATGCTCCTGCTTAGAGGGAGTCTACAATATATTTCACGTGTCGCAGTTGAGATGGTATGTGGCATATCCCAGCCATGTACTGGATCATTCCGAGATCGAGGTAGGCCCTACTCTTCGTTATCCAGAACAGCCTGTGGAGATTCTGGACCGACGGGAGAAGGTACTGAGGAACCAGACGATACCCTTGGTTCGCGTAGCTTGGAGGCACCACTCTCCAAGTGAGTCTACCTGGGAGAGGGAGTATGAGATGCGCGAGCAATACGTTTATCTCCTTCAGCCTTGAGTTATGATTTTTCTATCCTTCTTATCTATTCAGTTCTATCGAAAGTGGGGGTGCTACATAATATACCACTAAGAAAAAGTTTCGTCCCGAAACTTAAGAACAAGGGTCTGACCTTAAATTAGACAAATAATGCAAGGTACTTCTCCTTCATCTCCGCATCCATTTTCTACATCGACTCTTCAACTGAATGGTTCCGCCAAAGCACGTGGACCAAGGACATCGACCGATTTCATAATACCTTCTCCTTACGGTCCAAAATTTGAATAGGCTCCTCCGAGTAAGATAAGTCAGTACGTAGCTCCAATTGATCGAAGCTAACCACGTGACTTGGATCGTGCACGTATTTTCGAAGTTGTGAGACGTGAAAACATCGTACACATCAGCCAAGGTAGGAGGTAGTATGATCCGATAAGCAACCATTGCAACTCGTTCGATGATCTCGAAGGGGCCTATAAATCTCGGGCTTGATTTTCCTTTAACGTTGAACCGCATCACACCACGCATGGGCGTTACTTTAAGAAACACATGGTTCCCGACCAGAAATTCTAGTGATCGTCGAAGAAGATTTGCGTAGCTCTTTTGTCGCCTATGCGCGATACGGAGTCTATCTCGGATCAAGCGGACCTTTTTGACGGTCTGCTCCACCAGTTCCGGTCTAAGCACTTGTCGCTCTCCGACTTCATCCCAGTATATTGGTAAATGATACTTTCTCCCGTAGAGCACTTCATATGGAGCCATCTGAATGCTCGACTGATAACTGTTGTTATCCACAAACTCTGCAAGCGGCAAATGTGTATCCCAACTACTCTTTAAATTGATCGCACACAGACGCAACATATCCTCTAAGATTTGATTTACCCTCTCCATCTGACCGTCTATTTAGGGGTGGTACGCAGAACTAAAATTTAGTTTGGTCCCCATCGCCACTTGTAGGCTCGTCCATAAATGCGATAGGAATCGCCCGTCTTTGTCCGAAATTATTGAGGCCGGTACCCTGTACAGTCGAACAATCTCGTCGATACAGATTTGTGCTAACCGATTGACGCTCCATCCTACTTTAATTCAGATAAAGTGAGCCGACTTGGTCAATCTATCAACAATGACCCAAATCGTATTATTCCCCCGCGACGTTTTCGAAAATCCCACAATGAAATCCATCGAGATGTTGTCCCACTTCCACTCGGGAATGGCAAGGTTCCGCAGCTCTCCGCCTGGCCTTTGGTGTTTCGCCTTCACTTGCTGACACGCTATGTACTATGACACGAAAGTAGCCGCATCTTTCTTCATGTCGTGCCACCAAAAGTTTGTGCGCAAGTCCTTGTACATCTTGGTGCTTCCAGGATGTAACGAGTACTTCGTATAATGTGCCTCTATCAGAATTTTTTTTCTGAGTTTAGCAGTTTCAAGAATGCAGAGCCTTCCTTTTAGTCGCATCGTCCCGTCTCCGTCTTCTGCAAAGTCAGTCGCCCTTCCTGTTGATATCAGCTTGCGCATCTTTTTTAAGAATGAATCGTCCTTCTGTGCGGTCTTTATTTTGCTAAGCAGGCTCGATCCTAACTTCTACTGAGCTAGGTGCAGGTCAATACTCAATCCCGAGTTCGATGCCCATCGCTTCAAGGTCACATCGTATCTCATTATTTATGGCCAGTGATCCCATAAACATTCTGCTAAGCGCGTCGACTACAACGTTTCCCTTGCCCGGTGTGTACTCGATCGCTAACTCGTAATCTTTTATGAGTTTGAGCCAATGTCGTTGCCGTAGGTTGAGTTCTCGTTGCATAAACAAGTATTTCAGGCTTTTATGATCTGTGTAGATTCTGTAAGCCACACCATAGAGGTAGTGCCGCCAGAGTTTCAATGCAAACACGATCGCCGCCAATTCTAGGTCGTACGTCGGATACTTTTTCTCGTGCTGCTTCAACTGCCACAAAGCGTAGGAGATAACTTTATCTCTCTGCATGAGTATGCACCAGAGGCCAGTTCCTGATGCGTCGTTGAATATCTAAAAGCCTTTTGGACCATCTGGAAGTGCAAGGATTGGAGCTGAGACGAGTTGTTGCTTCAACTCTTGAAAGCTGGATTCACAGTCGTCACTCCACTCAAATACTACTCCCTTCTGGGTGAGGCGAGTCAGAGGCGACGCTAGTTTTGAAAAGCTCCGTACGAATCTTCAGTAGTAGCCCGTTAAGCCCAGGAAACTCCGAATATCACTAGACGAGGTAGTCATTTCCAATCTACTACCGCTTCACTATTCTTTGGGTCTACCGCGACACCTTCGGCAGAGATTACATGTCTGAGGAATGTCACACTACTCATCCAGAACTCATATTTACTCTGCTTTGCATATAATTTATTTTCAAGCAGAGTCTGTAATACCGTCTACAAGTGTTCTGCATGCTCTTCTCGATTCATTGAGTAAACAAGGATATCGTCGATGAACACAACTACAAATTTATCGATTTAGGGTCGAAATACTCGGTTTATTAGATCCATAAAAGCGGCTGGGGCATTCGTCAAACCGAATGGCATGACTAGGAATTCTTAATGACCATATCGAGTGTGGAAGACAGACTTCGATACGTCGTCGGACTTGATCTTCAACTGATGATAGCCTGATCAAAGATCGATTTTTGAAAATATTGATGCACCTTACAGTTGGTCAAACAAGTCATCAATTCGTGGCAATGGATATTTGTTCCTTACGGTCGCCTTGTTGAGTTCACGATAGTCGATGCATAGTCGCATCGATCTATCCTTCTTCTTCACAAACAATAAGGGAGCTCCCCATGGAGAGACGCTAGGGCGAATAAATCTGCGGTCTAGCAACTCTTGTAATTGCACCTTCAGCTCCTTCAGTTATGCTGGAGCCATTCGGTAAGGCGCTTTTGATATCGGCCGCGTATTCGGAAAGATGTCGATGCTGAATTCTATTTTTCGATCCGGCGACATCCCGGACATCTCATCAGGGAAAACGTTTGGGAAATCTGCTACAACATCAGTCTGTATTATATTTGTATTATCCTTTTGCGTGTCTTGAACTGATGCCAAGTATCTCGCACAGCCGGAACGCAACATACGCCTCGCCGAGATTGTCGTACCATCTTTGCCGTCTTCGAGACTGTACCGCACGAATATGAGAACTCTGTCTTACTAGGAAGACAAAACACCACTCTCTTCTCCGTGCACTCGATCGTTGCATGACAAGCATCCAACCAATCCATGTCCAGGATTATGTCGTACTCTTTGATATCTAGTACGAAGGCATCCAAGGATAGATTTCTTCCCCCGATGCAAATGTGGCCATCCCTGCAAATAAAGTTCGCAGGCATATCAACTTCCAATGGAGTGCCAGCGCTAATATCCATATCTAGTGATTGCATGGTTATTTTATTTTTATTCGCATAATCATCAGATATAAAACTATGCGTCGCACCCGAATCGAATAGTACTCGAGCAGGTATATTTTTGTAGAGTAATATACCTGGTATAACAGTATCGGATGCGAACGCCTCGTCCTGAGTTAATGCATAGACTCGGCCTTGAGCTCCTTGGCGTTGATTCTGCGGGTTGACGGACACCGCATTTGCGCCTTGCAGTATAGGCACTTTATATTGATTCGGAACGTTCCTTGGTGGGTTGTGTTGATTTGAAACATTTTTCGGACATTACGACTTTGAATGGCCCTTCTTGCCACACCCATAACATTTTCTGTAGAAACAATCGCCCGGATGATGCCCATGCCTGCTGCAGATATTACAATATAATCCTGGATACGAACGCCGATTCTCGGATGTGTTTGGACGCTTTTGTACTCCCGATCCTACATCGTCATTTGGATGCTTGTTGAAATTGTTGCGGACGACAGGCACGGCCTTTCACGACATACAGCCAAAGATTCGCTCACTATCAAGTACGGCTTCGTAGGATTCACGATAAGTTTGGCATCGCTGATTCATGATGTCCCTACGTAATTCGTCGTTGAGGCCTTGCTGAAAACGCTCGCACCATGCTTCCTTGGTGGACAGGAAAGTGCCGGCAAACTTTGCCAGTTTCGAAAAGCTCGAGTCATAATCGTCGACTGATATATTTCCTTGTCGCAACATCATGAACTCGTCTTTTTTTTGTCGACGGACGACGCGAGGAACGTACTGCTCAAGAAATGCTTCCTTGAACATTTTCCAGGTAATCTTGGTGTCAGTATCGGCTTTGTAGATTTCCTGCTTCTTAGCTGCCCACCAGTCATAAGCCCTCAGTTGTAGCTGTAACGCCATACATGTTACCCTCTGGGACCCTTCAATGCTAAGAAGATTAAATCAGTCCTTGATCTCCGTTAGCCACCCTACTATCACATCAGGCTCTGCTCGACCATTGAATTTAGGTGGGTTCATCTTGCGAAACACTTTTACTTTGAACAAGGCAGAAGAGTTTATCATTTGTGGTTCAGCTTCTTCCTCGACTCTATCTTGAACATCTTGCCTCTGTTCGGATACCACGACCATTGCCTTGGTATTTCCCACCACCATGTTCACTATCTGAGTCAGGACATCCATCTGCTTCTGCTGCACATCAAATTGTGCCTTGATTTGCATTTGAAGCTGTTGCTGCTGCAGTTCCATCAACTGTAGCATTTTATCCATGGTCGTCTCGCTAGGGACAGTACTCTTTGAGCTCGATGTACTATCTACGGTTTGGGTTGTTGTGTCGAGATTGTTTTCATTTCTCTTAGTCATTCCTACAAAATAGAGTAAACCCGTTAGTATTTTTCAAAAATATCAACGGGCTTACCTGTATGGAACTTTTATTTTATGCAGCATATCGACAAGCATTCAATCGAGCAATCGTAACGAACATTCCAAAAATGAAACATCTTTCAAAAATTCGAGAAAATATAACTGTGCTCTGATACCAATTTGTTACACCCCGAGTCGACAAACTGTTCGTCCCCGGTGTTATTTTGTCGAATAGATCATCCTCGCTAAGACGTGATGTCGTACGAGTCTGGAATTGCACTCGTACAAGACAAGAACGTTATGTTGATTTTTATATTGAAATGCCAAGTTGAAACTTCACAAATCATATCAAATTGAGACGTAGTATAGGAAGATAGAAATATGCTTTTCATTCATAGCTTGCAACGAAGTGCAAGTCGTAATTACATTGGATGCCGTTGCGGCTATATTGATTGAAAACAAAAGAAAACATACTCGACAAGCTGCCTGAACTAACAATTGCCGTTCCATACATTCGCCCCTTTATATATAAGCCTTCGATTGAATTATCTTTAAAATACTTCAGGATAGGAAGAGCTTCAAAACGCCTCTCCGTACTTCAGCTTCAGTTTAGAGCTCACGCCGCACCTGGAGAATTGGGGGAGGAGATTAGCACACTTGCTAAGTGGACGAGACTAACCCACTCGTCTAAACCGACTCTGATTGTTAAGGTAGACATGCTTTAGAGTTGTCTTACTATTTAGAACTAAATGAATTCAGTTCATATCGATAGCCATCTTTGAAGTAATAAAGCATACAGTAAAACATAGTGATTTATCCCATTTCTTACCACGGTCGTGCTAGTCCCTGAATAAAAACAGAGATAATACTTACTACCTGCATAAGACAATAGGTGAGCATGCTACTATCTTATATGCGCGGTCATTGACGCTATGCACCATGAGGGACTTTATATGGCATTACGACGTGCCTGCAGTTTGGGTTGCAAGCCCTGCTGCAGGTCCCGTAATGCCTCGCGCCGAAGCACAAATTTCTTTATTCTTCCTAGGTCGATTCGGTTCCAATGTCCCGGATACCGCATCGAGGAAAGTTCAACTTGTGTACAAGCTGTCCATGACCATGCCAATGCGTGAACAGTTTAATATGTGCAGACAAATTTGTATAGCGCGGACAGTATTGAGCGACATTATCATTTGTGCCCTACTCATGCAACGAATCATTTTCCCCGAGCCGTACTTCCGACTTAGCATCCCATAGGCGCCAAATTCCCTGCGACATCGTAAGCTACAATCGACGTTACATATTATTTTGCAGCACGTGAAATACTCTATCTTTTTACTATAACCTTAAACTTTCTCATTTATGTGCAAATATTATATTTTCAGAGTAAATTACTCTAAATCGATACATTTTTCCCGAGTTTATGACCTTAGTGGATTGGCATGCATTTAACTTGGCATCATCGATTTGAATGAATTTGAGGCAAAAAAATTTTGTTTGCAGGCCAGAGTAGAAAAAAAGAGGCCGAATCACCCACCAAGTTCTTTGATCGTGCCGACCGTCGAAGCGTTTCGCAACGTTCAAGCTTTAGTTACGCGAGCTCCTGCAATGGCACCAACACTTAGTTAGGATTCCTTCTTTATTCTTTCGCTTCGAAATTTGTAAATTGCATTCAGAAAACGACAAAAAAGCACTTCGTCAAAACCCAGCGGCAAAAGCTCCAAGAAAACCATACAGCGGTCTGGTCCCGTCAAAGGAACTCTTATATAGAGCTCACTCGCCGAGATGTAGCCCGCTGCATCTAGGACTTATTCTAACAGAAGTCGTTCTATTAGTTGGATCGATTCTCGTAACATCCGTCCAAATAGATTTGATCGATGCCGCAAGGTGTTATCGTTTACCAAGCTCAGCGATCGAGTCAGATGGCCATCTAAGTTCCCGAACGATCTGACTCGGCGCAAGCATATTATGAATTCTGTCGCCTATCGAAAGCGGGACGCTACACTAACCGTTCACATGTCGAAACTGATATTTCAAATCACATAGATAGTTATCTTTTACTTGTTTTTCCTTGTTTTCTTCACCACTTGCCATGTCACCCCATTTACATATTTTCTCCAGTGGATAAATCATATTATAGAGTTACCTACTTGCTTTCTAGATATGCCATGATATCAGTTGTTTTCTAGTTTCATCTTATATATGATATTTTCCTGTCTTGTGAATTCTATTATGTTTTCATATTATCATCGGTTTGTGTGCTTGTTCCATTTCTGACTGGAAACCAATATTTTTCAGGTTAGCTGCGGCCTCACTTAGCATTGGGAGATACGGGTGTACTTGTAGGCCAAAACCTAGATATTAGGTAGATGTGGTATCAATTTCATTAAATGTAAGGATCTTGTACTTTCTTTAAACATAAATAGTATAAATGTTGTAATCAAGTCAGAAATATGAATGAGCAATAAATGTTATATTTATGTGTTATTAAGCATCATGGCCGTGACAACGTTCTACCGCTGACTCTACGGCGTAGGCTGGCTTGGACACGCACTCGTATCCCAAAAAGCGGGTACGGGTCGTGACAAGTTTTTATGATGGCCCATGCAGGTCCGTTTTTGCAAAAGATTGCGAACTCGTGGTAGTACTTAAGTTAGTCGTACTTCTGCGAGTCTGTGACTAGAAAGTGCTTATTCACAATTAGGATTGATTTAATTTTAGAAGAATACCAGGACTAGGAGTCCCTTATTTAATTCTATTGTTAGGTAAATAAGGTTGCTACATAGTTCATATAATTTTATTGTATTTTAATAGGAGGGTATGATCCAAGGTGGGTAGAATGTGCTTTTGGTAAGTTAGGCCTTCATAGAATTCAATTCCTAATTTTGATCATTTTTGTGTCATTTTATCTTCTTCCTTCTCTAAACCTCGTTTTATTTTAAAAACTATTTTGCGATCGTTTTGTTTTCAAAACTGGCACTTCTATTCAAGAATATATACTTACATTTTCTTATCATTATCGACTTGCTTGAATTTATAGAAGCTCCTTGAAATTCTTATGGATATAGTCAAAATAATTTTTGATGACTTACAATGGTAAGGCAGATGCACAATGTCCCCATTTATTTGAATTAGGGAGACTGCGAGTTCACTACTGTCACGTCCTGCTCCCGTAGGAGCGATCGTCCTCGCTAAGGCGTGATGCCGCACGAGCCTAGATTGCGCTCGTGCAAGACAGTTTCATAACGGCCGATTACATCGGCGGCGATGGGGTCGTCGCACAGAAGTCCCAAGCAGAAAAATTGAAACATGCAGCGGAATTTAAGAACAAGTACACATGAACACAAGTCATTCAAAAGAAGCTCTTTATTGATATTGAATACAAGATTACATTTGTGGGCGCAAGGCCAAATTACAAGTCTCTCGTGCTCACTTTTCTCTCGATTACAAGTCACTCTGCTCTCTCTCATCTCTCGATTACAATACTTGAGCCAGCGAAAGCTTCGGAAGGCGATGTCCATACATTATGTCCTGTATAAGTCTTCAGTCCATGCGGCCGCACGCTTCGAATCGCCAAGGAACTCCGTGCCTCGACGCATCCAAGCGAGCTCCACGCCACGGGCTTCTACCTGTGCCTGTACATGGAACACTGTGTGGGTGTCAGTACTCAACTGTACTGGTGGAGTGAGCTTCTCGCCCACCCATACAAAACCAACACGTTTCATTTTACTTTGTGCAACATAAACCCTTTTTACGATTGTCTTTCTATTCTTGCCTTAGGATCAGTTTTAGGACCGACGCCTTTACATACTTGTGTCTAAGGACCATCCCGTGCTTGCACAACAACGTTAACTCATACTTTTGCCTTAGACCCTTCTCGTGCCAATAACGTTAACCTATCAAGTCGTGTTTGCCTTACGGCCATAATTAGAGACGCAACTACACGAAAGACTCCATTTCCTTGCCTCTAGACCTTTCTCGTGCTTGCATTGTCAACGCACCGACTTATACTTGTCTTTTGTGCCAAACTCTGGGACATAACGACTCGGTCGTGCCATAACTCGATTCGTGCTTCAATATTTCCGAGGCAGCGCCTCCTCGCTTAGTCTCGCCTACACTTGTATTATAACAACGCGGCCGTGCCTCATATTTCGAGGTCGTGCCCAGCAACTCAATGTAACTTCATACAACTTGCCCTACGGCCCTTCTTGACTTAACTCGCAACAGCTCAAGCCTAACACATGCAACTCTATGCCAGCAACTTAACACTCGATGCCACATCTCGTGCCGAAGCACGCCGCTTCCATTATAGCCAAATCTTAGGCCCAGACCTTGTGTTCTCTAACTTCATACATATCCAACCCAACTCAATCCAAAGGCACACACGCGGATTGCCGCCCGTGCCGATACATCTACATGAAAGGTCACTGGCATTAACTAGCCATCGTGGACATAGCCTGGCATTCGGGACCCTTGCACCGCCGGTTGCGATCCTCGATGCAAGTCCCTGACCTACCGATTGCCTATTACCCAGCTCGGCTATAACCTGTTTCTTCCTAGGCCGAGTCGGTGCCCATGGCCCAGGGCTGCCGTTCGAAGAAACCATCGCCCTTGTCGACAAGTTGTCCATGACTACGTGCCTATGCTAACTTCTAGACTTAACGTAATGCATGGTCTCATCATCATCATTTAGCTACTTTGCTTTACTCTTTTCATACTTCCTTTGTAGAGCCCAAACCAGGGTTGCCTCGGCGACTGAACCACAGTCCCGACATATTTTCACTCGGCGACTAACCATCGCTTAGACTTAACATTCTTCGAACTCAGGGAACGGCTACCGCATAGCCTTCCAACTTAACTTGAACATAACGTGTTTTCTTAAGTATCGACCGACCGTGGCTAACTTCCCACTGAACCAACCGTGGCTCGTGTCTCTAAACTCACTCGTGTTCTACGCAACATTGTCGCCCAAGTCATACCTTATATGACGGGCCTTGCAATCGTGGGACTATTTAACTTGACAACCGCAGAATGAGTGGAACAGCACTTGTAATGACTTAGGTCGACCGGCATAACTTTGCCTAACTTACTCAAGCTTACAACTTAACCCGAGGGACGAGCAAAGGCTATGCCAAGCCTTGCGTAGTAGAATCGTGCACACTTTATCAAGCGTTTATGCGGGCGACGCCTACGACTTAGGCAAGTTCATAGTTTTGTGTCAAGACCAACTTTCCTTCTCCCAAGCCATGGGATGAAGGACCGAGTGTCATTTTCAAAGCACGTCGTGCACTAACTCTAAGCCGACCGTGGGACGTTTTCCATGTTCTAACTCATTTCGACCCGTCGGGATTATTCCCTTAGCTATGTGGATTCATCTCTTTTATTATTAAGCCTACTTGTGCAAGTTGAAAACACGATTTATTATGTGAAGGCAAAGATGAGGCAAGTTCACCGAAACTACCCCACCTGAGCGAGCGGTCGTCTTGACCGAGCGAGCCTTCGAGCAGCCGTTGCAAGGCTAAGGCCGAACACCGTCGGCGTTTTGATTCCTCCGATTGACTTTGCGGGACGGGGCACTACAACATACACCATTCAGAACAAGTCTCGTCCTCGAGACTTTCCTGGAGGCAAGCCACCCTACCATTTCTATGGCCAAGACTTAATCGAGCCTAGATACGGGACTATAACAGTCGAGCGAGATACGCCTACGCGTTTTCTTGAGTCCGAGCCACGCTCGTACTATTATCATTCTTTTCGTTAACATAATTTCAAGATCTCGACACACTCCCATCTTTCAAGTCTTGCTTGAACTCATTGTATCACTTGGCTGGATCGTGCACGTATTCCAAGCGTCCCCAAAATACATGCATTCAGCCAAGCCGCATGATAGAGAATTTGTCATTCTCATTCGAGTCGTCTCGTGCACATACCCAGGCGTCCCTGAAATATATGTATGTCAGCCGAGACTCGTGAGCAGGGTTTCCTACGTTCGTGATTCATGCTATCCATTCAAACCAATTCTCAAGATCAATTCTTCGATTAATAACTCTGCAACAGGGGCATTTCGCCTAACCGCTAGGCCAATCTTTATGAGGCTAAGTCAATGTCAGGATTGGAATCATAGTTCTCCAACGATAATGCCAACACTGACCCCAATCCTAGGGTCAAACCAAAGTCGGTAGTACAGGATTTTCTACCCAAGCTCGTGTCACTCAGATTTCGAAACATCGAGCACGATCACCTATTCGCATCACGCATTCGTTGCGCGTATTCGAATCCATTCTAATCACCAATTCTAACCAATTCATGTATTCGATCACGAGGTCATCTAGCTCGATAATATGTTGTGCCCCAATCTCACACGAGTCCGATTATCCACAGAGGCTCATGAATCACCATACAATGCTCCCGCGGAATAATCATTCTCATCGGGACGTAACTCTTGTTTGAGTCTAGACTCGTTCATTCACGATACGCAGATTGGACCTACTCAATCCTCAAGTTTAATTCTTCAAACACACAAATCCATTCTCGAGTCACCTTCACGTCAAACCACAAATCGAAGCACACAAATTGTCACGCCAAGCTAGGTCAATCACCCCCGCTGTATGAATCACCATACCAGCGCTCACGCGGAGTGATCATTTCAAATCGGCACGATGCATGTACGAGGCTGGAGTTGTGCCCGCATAAGACAAGAATGTCGAAGTTGTGGTTATCGACGAAGCAAATCCAAACGTTTCATTTTCATCCAAGCCAAGATTTCAATTTGATAGTCCGACCGTCATTCATTCAACCAGAAAATCCTCGGGCCAAGTTTTATCCTTTCTTCGACACATTTCGATATCCCGAGTGTAGCATTCGTCGGAGCAATAACATTTGCACGATCGTTATTAGCCGAGTCTGAGTACCCCCGAGTTATCGCATATCGATCTTTGATACGCCTCAATACCATCGACGATATGCGTAACCTGACTATCTTCCTTTGCAACTAATTTCGAGTCGTGCGTTGATGCTGTTGTCCGAGTTGGATATTCCATAATTTTCTCGATATTCAAGATCAAGTTTGATCGCTATTCCTCAAGCTCGTTTCAAGATCGTCGTTCAAAACTCAGGTCACCTTTCATTGAATCAATCCGAAATCGTACGCACGATCCTCTAAGTTTCCTCGATCAAGACATTCACTTGTATTCATCGTTCCGAATCATTTTCTAACTCGTGTTGCACATTGACAAGTTGTCTAAACGACATCTCGTTCGGGACATTCGGAGTCACGACCAACTAAGCGTGACGCATTCTAAGGCTTTGCGCGATCGCATCGCCTCGTCGACATACTTGTAATCCTCATTCTTCGCTCGAATGATTTCCAAGAAAAGTCCATACACACCACTCGGATTCGAGCCATACGATCTAGTCCTCAATCACGTTCGCGTCATTTGCTAAGACATCCTTCCAATTCGTTCGACGAATCTCTAGCGTATTCGCTCACGTCGTATCGACGCACTAGGTCGATCGTACTATTCCTCAAAATCCAAGTCAATCTTCCGTGTACGCCTAAGCGTTAACTCGATAGTGTTTCTATCGATAGACCCTCTAAGTGTAGCTTCGTTCCCGACCGAGCGGTACTTGATATCGCTCGCAACGCGTTTGCACCAAAAGTCGAGGTGCGCGATACGCGACGCAAATTAGCCAAAAGGCCATACGCATGGCTATCTCATGCGGACTATGTTCAAGTTTGCACGCTCAATTGCTAACGTCGACGTAGGACTATTTGGGCATGCATGCAACTTTTGCTAACAATAGCATGTGTTTTCATTCAAGACAAGTTGACACCGTTCGGCACAAAGGCCGTCGCCTATCGATGCATTCGATTGAACGCTTGTACGAGCTTCTGAAAATATTTAGACTTATTGTATGGACATGCCGAGGGACATTCGAGAGAGAGCGCACACTTCTTTAACAACGACGAGCTTTCAAAACTGAGACATTCGATGTGAAGTCCAAGGACGTAAAGCCGTGCTCTGATACCATTATGTCATGCCCCGCTCCCATAGAAGCGATCGTCCTCGCTAAGGCGTGATGCCGCACGAGCCTAGATTGCGCTCGTGCAAGGCAGTTTCATAACGGCCGATTACATCGGCGGCGACGGGGTCGTCGCACAGAAGTCCCAAGCAGAAATATTGAAACATGCAGCAGAATTTAAGAACAAGTACACATGAACACAAGTCATTCAAAAGAAGCTCTTTATTGATATTAAATACAAGATTACATTTGTGGGCGCAAGGCCAAATTACAAGTCTCTCGTGCTCATTTTTCTCGCGATTACAAGTCACTCTGCTCTCTCTCATCTCTCGATTACAATGCTTGAGCCAGCGGAAGCTTCGGAAGGCGATGTCCATACATTATGTCCTGTATAAGTCTTCAGTCCACGTGGCCGCATGCTTCGAATCGCCAAGGAACTCCGTGCCTCGACGCATCCAAGCGAGCTCCACGCCACGAGCTTCTACCTGTGCCTGCACAAGGAACACTGTGTGGGTGTCAGTACTCAACTGTACTGGTGGAGTGAGCTTCTCGCCCACCCATACAAAACCAACACGTTTCATTTTACTTTGTGCAACATAAACCCATTTTACGATTGTCTTTCTATTCTTGTCTTAGGATCAGTTTTAGGACCGACGCCTTTGCATACTTATGTCTAAGGACCATCCCGTGCTTGCACAACAACGTTAACTCATACTTTTCTCTTAGACCCTTCTCGTGCCAATAACGTTAACCTATCAAGTCGTGTTTGCCTTACGGCCATAATTAGAGACACAACTAAACGAAAGACTCCATTTCCTTGCCTCTAGACCTTTCTCGTGCTTGTATTGTCAACACACCGACTTATACTTGTCTTTTGTGCCAAACTCTGGGACGTAACGACTCGGTCGTGCCATAACTCGATTCGTGCTTCAATATTTCCGAGGCAGCGCCTCCTCGCTTAGTCTCGCCTACACTTGTATTATAACAACGCAGCCATGCCTTATATTTCGAGGTCGTATCCAGCAACTCAATGTAACTTCAGACAACTTGCCCTACGGCCCTTCTCGACTTAACTCGCAACAGCTCAAGCCTAACACATGCAACTCTATGCCAGCAACTTAACACTCGATGCCACATCTCGTGCCGAAGCACGCCGCTTCCGTTATAGCCAAATCTTAGGCCCATACCTTATGTTCTCTAACTTCGTACATATCCAACTCAACTCAATCCAAAGGCACACACGCGGATTGTCGCCCGTGCCGACACATCTACATGAAAGGTCACTGGCATTAACTAGCTATCGTGACATAGCCTGGCATTCGGGACCCTTGTACCGCCGGTTGCAATCCTCGATACAAGTCCCCGACCTACCGATTGCCTATTACCCAGCTCGGCTATAACCTGTTTCTTCCTAGGCCGAATCGGTGCCCATGGCCCAGGGCTGCCGCTCGAAGAAACCAACGCCCTTGTCGACAAGTTGTCTATGACCACACGCCTACGCTAACTTCTAGACTTAACGTAATGCATGGTCTCATCATCATCATTTAGCTACTTTGCTTTACTCTTTTCATACTTCCTTTGCAGAACCCAAACCAGGGTTGTCTCGGCGACTGAACCACAGTCCCGACATATTTTCACTCGGCGACTAACCATCGCTTAGACTTAACATTCTTCGAACTCAGGGAACGGCTACCGCATAGCCTTCCAACTTAACTTGAACATAACGTGTTTCCTTAAGTATCGACCGACCGTGGCTAACTTTCCACTGAACCAACCGTGGCTCGTGCCTCTAAACCGACTCGTGTTCTACGCAACGCTGTCGTCCAAGTCATACCTTATATGACGGGCCTTGGAATCGTGGAACTATTTAACTTGACAACCGCAGAATGAGTGGGACAGCACTTGTAATGACTTAGGTCGACCGGCATAACTTTGCCTAACTTACTCAAGCCTACAACTTAACCCGAGGGACGAGCAAAAGCTATGCCAAGCCTTGCATAGTGGAACCGTACACGCTTTATCAAGCATTTATGCGGGCGACGCCTATGACTTAGGCAAGTACATAGTTTTGTGTCAAGACCAACTTTCCTTCTCCCAAACGACGGGACGAAGGATCGAGTGTCATTTTCAAAGCACGCCGTACACCAACTCTAAGCCGACCGTGGGACGTTTTCCATGTTCTAACTCATTTTGACCCGTCGGGATTATTTCTTTAGCTATGTGGATTCATCTCTTTTATTATTAAGCCTACTTGTGCAAGTTGAAAACACGATTTATTATGTGAAGGCAAAGATGAGGCAAGTTCACCGAAACTACCCCACCTGAGCGAGCGGTCATCTTGACCGAGCGAGCCTTCGAGCAGCCGTTGCAAGGCTAAGGCCAAACACCGTCGGCGTTTCGATTCCTCCGATTGACTTTGCGGGACGGGGCACTACAACAGTCAGAAGTGCACTGGCGTGGCATGATTCCTAAGTTGAAATAATTTCAAGTATGCGTAGGTTGTCAAATATTACTAAAACTATATCCTAGTTGTATTATTGATCTTTTGATTTATATGTCAATATTGGGTAGAGTTGGTAGAGTGTTCGATAACATATTATACTTGAGTCATGAAACCAAGGGTCCACGGCATCCAGATGTACACTGGCGAGGCATGGATTCTCGATTAAATTACTTCGGATATACTTATAATTTTTGAATAACCTGGAGGCTATATCTTTTATTTGCATACGACTATTAATTTTTCTAAATTGATTTGATGTCTTACTTTTTGTTACCACCTTCTCAACAATTCGTAGTTCTCTCTTTCTATCATATTTCGATTCTATCCTTAACCAAGCCTAGATTTTGACTAACCCTTTTGACTATAATTTGTGGATAATATTTTTAGTCGTGCCTAGTCCTAGTCGTATCCTTTGAAATTTTGAGGATGAAATTTTTCTAAGGTGGGTAGATTTGTAAGCCCACTTCTCGATCTTTTATTTTATTTTATTTTGGTTATGATTAACTCTTATGGTCATTAGGATTTGTACCTAAGCTCATAAGAGATCTATGATCATATTATGGTCATTTGGCCCTTATATGGTTTATATAAGCGTTGTTTAATTATTTTATAGCTTATTATAATTTTTAGATATTTATTTATTAAGGTTTAATATTTTTAATGACTTTCAAGATTTTATAATATGTTTATTTGAGACTATTTTGAGACCCAGTATTTTATGTAGGCTCTAGTAGGTTATAAATATTTTCTATAATTTTTTAGAATTTTTCTACAATTTTTAGATATTTATTTTATTAAGTTTTATATATTTTAAAGGCTTCCAATATTTATTATGAGGCCATTTGTGACTAATATGAGGTAAATTATTTTTATTTATATTCTTGGAGATTAAATATGTTTTATGTAATTTTATACAATTTTTTTAGAAATTTTTAGGATTTTATTTGAGTTTATTTGGCCTTAGAATAATTTTTAAATCATTTTTTGTAATTAATTATCCAGTCATACCCAATCAGCTCTGGCCGGGCCCACCCGTCAGCCATTGCAGCGCCAAGTCAGCGGGTGCTGACTGTACCTGCCCTAAATATTTATTTTTTTGCTGAACAGTAAACAATAATTTAATTCTAGCCGATTTTGAGGAAGCTTGTTCCAAGGAGACCTCCGACTTCCCGAGGCGATTGCGGACAACTACCACCTCCTTTTTGTGTGCCGTTTTTTTTGTTGGATTCGTGTTGAGGTATACTTTTAGAATAGCTAATTTATTTTTAATTAACTCTGAACCTTAATTTCTGTAAAAGTTGTAGAGTGTCGGTTGTCCGAAACTTGACACGTTTCGGTGTTTTCGAGATTTCGGGATGACCGAAAATTGAAATCACAAACCGTTTGAACTTTCGGAAAGATAACATAGAGCCTACGACATATATTTTTTCTAGAAATTAATTCATTCATCTAATATTTTAGTTATTCTGTTGAACTTAGAATTGATCGGTGAATCACCATTTTGGTCACGATTAGCCATAACGGCGATATCTTTTGACCAAAGTGTGAATTTGTGGCACGGTTGATTCTAGCACACTCGTGGCACTGAAATATACCAAGGTGCACTTTCAAAACCTTGAGTTCACGACATTTGACTAGATAGTCAATGGTACATCTTGATTTGCATGTCATGGTTTCCAAAATTAGAAACATGACTTTTTATGGCCAAACTTGCATGTTTAGATTATATTCAGATTATTATTAGGTTAAATTAGGTTTTTAAGTAATTTATTTCAGAATTAACTATTATTAGATTAGTAACCCATTAGCCACTTATTCCATTAATTTAGAACTAGAACCTTAGAATTGACTTGTGGTTTTCGTGCATGGTTCATGGTACGATATATGTTATAGGTTGATAGCTTCTAGATCGACAATCCCCTCATCCTCAGCTTTTGACTACGGTTTGTGCAACGATTCAGGCAAGTGCACTTTCTGATTGCTTTCGATTCATAGTAGTCTTTCCATTTCATGTTTATACAAATGTTCTTGCTTGTTGACACATTGTTACACGGATTAGTGTTATGGATCTCTACATACTATATTTCGTGATTGTTGTGTTTACGTGCTTCGCGACTTGTTCGAGTCCATGAGTACTAGTCGGAAGGAGAAATATCTTAGTGACATGTGGACTACCCAGAACTATCCCATGTATCTTTCGTAGAGAATAGCAGCTGCACACGACACGTGCAGGGTGCCTGATTTAGCCCCTAGCCGTTCACATGTTGAAACTGCTATTTCAAAACACATAGATAGTTGTCTTTTATTTATTTCCTTGTTTTCTTCACCGCTTGCCATGACATCAGTTACTTTCTAGTTTTTATCTCATATATGTTATTTTCATATCTTGTGAATTCTATTATGTTGTCGCATTGCCGTCGGTTTGTGTGCTTGTTCTATTCCTGACTGGAAACCAACATTTTTTAAGTTAGCTTGGCTTCTCTCAGCATTGGGAGATACGGGTCTACTTGCAAGCCAAAACCTAGAAATTAGATAGATGTGGTATCATTTTCATTAATTGTAAGAACCTTGTATTTTCTTTAAATATAGATGTTGTAAATGTTGTAATCAATTTTAAAAATGTGAATGAGCAAGAAATATTATTATTTATGAGCATTTATTTATTGCGGGCTTGACAGCGTTCTACCACCGACTCTGTAGCGTAGGCTGGCTTGGACACGCACTCGTATCCCGAAAAGCTGGTATGGGTCGTGACATCTACTGCCGACTCTGTTGCGTAGGCTGGCTTGGACACACACTCGTATCCCGAAAACCGGGTGCGGGTCGTGACATATATCACCTCGGTCCAATTTCCCGAAGGGACAACTTTTGATTCATTTTGTGACTCATTATGTCCAGCAAACTCCAGGCCTAAAGGCACTCTTCGTCCCAAACACTTGAATAACTATTTCTATGACCTTCATAAATTGGTATTCTCCACCACCTTTCCAAAGAATACCGCCACTGACAAGATCTCATACTTAGAGCTTTCTGTTATCTATCATCTCTATTTTTATGTCCCCTTCAGTCTGCCTAAGATGATCATCGCTGCTATGGAATGGTGTCGCGAAAAACTATGACGACTACTCTATGCGATGTATCTGCCTTATATATTTCAGTGCTTTGAGGTTATTCTTGAGGATTGTCCAAAGGTTGGTGCTCCAGCTTATCTTCATGCGCATTGTTGTACTGCTCCTGCTCCAGCCGTTCAGGCTCCTCCACCACCAGTTGACCCATCAGCTGCTCCTACTCATCCTTCTGGTGGTGTTACTCTTGAGTCACTCCAAGCTCTCATGATGGATTAGTTTTGGTCCATTGACTTCCGTACCACCCTTCAGCTTCAGGCTATCTCCAACTCTATGTGTGATATGTCATACAGTCTTGCTCACAACCCTGGTGGTCCTATCCCTATGGCTCGTGATCCCACCAGACTTGGATATCGCATTGATGATCCAGAGGCTCAGCAATACTTTGACCGTGCTGCTACCCGTTATGATCCCAAACGTTCTGCTGAGACCGGTCCTTCCAGGGCTGCAGGTGCTGATGATGATGAGAAGGAGGAGGAGGATGAGGATTGAGGATCTATTTTCTCATGATAGACTATCACTAGTTATGTTTTAGTTTTAGTTTTTTTGACTATGTATTAGTAATAAATGCTTCTTTCAAGCATTATCAATTTTAGTTTATTTTCCTAGTTGTATGAACTCTATTTATTTTAGTTTTTATCAGTATTCCCTATTTTCAGTACTGTTCATTTTTTGTCTAATGTTTAATGTTATGCTCTAATCTCGATTGTGCTGAGTACTGCTATTTACTCATATCATTTTGATTATATGACAAAACAGGGGAGTAGATAGATACTTACAACTATTACTGCTTAAATTGTTCATGACAAATTTTTTTTGTTTGGAAATATTGTTTGTTTTTCTAGACCTTCACTGATATTCAGCCGACATGTTTTTTTACGGGAGAGTAACAAGACTTAACCGTACATTACGGGGGAGCAAAATTATTGTACCAATATTCAAGGCCAAAGCTACTACCGTATCGCATCAAGTCTTCTTCCAAATCGAGCTAAATAATTTCTTAAGTATCAATTGTAGTTTTGTCAAATTATCAAAATGGGAGAGATTATTGGCCCATTCACCCATAGTCAAACCGATTTCGATAATTGACCTAAAACTCCGAGTTCGATATGAAAAGAAATAGAAGATTGCAGATTTTGTCGCTATAAACTTTTTATACTTTATTCTGTATTTTTTCTTTATTGAGTCTAGATAAATTGTGTGTCGGGATCTCTGGCAATTAGAAGTTCATCTCTTGACCAAAAACTAAACCAATCCTTAACCCAAAACCAAACAAAATCCAAAAGCCAAAAATGACCAGAAACCCTAGTAACCGAACTCGGTCCCCCTTTGATCACTCCTGGTCAGCAGCATCCCCTAGTCTTTTGGATCTCAAACATTCAAAAATATAAACGTTAGCCTACCGAGTTCTGTTCGAACTCTGTCCTAAAAATCCTATAAAAAGAGAAGAAATTCTCATTTCTATTCATTCATTCAATCTTCATCTTCTATGTCTATTCCTAAGCTTTCTATTATATTTACAAAGGTTCAATCTTCAAATCTCCAAGACAACTCCTATTCTTCTAGTGTCGATGGTTTCCGATTAGGAGTTTTTGAGTTGTACAAGCTTGGCGTATAAAAGCTTTTCACAGAAAAGGTATTGTTGAAGTTTGATCATGGGCTTCGGATAAAAAAACAACGATGTTGAAGTTGGCATGTTCTTCGGAGTAAAGCACGCGGTGTAATCTCTATTCAAAATAGTGGATTATAGCGAACAAGAGTTCTCGCGAACTGGACTAGTCCACTTAGAGGGAAACCAGTATAAACCTGTTGTGTCTGCGTATTACTTTTTTGCCTCCACTATATTTATTGCTTTACTTTTCATTTCAAGTTCATTTATATTTGCTTCACCTCCTTAAGTTTTTAATTGGTAATTATTTTTCGTTGCACTCTATTCACCCCCCCTCTAGAGGTGCCATCGATCCTACAGCTCCCAGTCCTAGAGATAACAAGGCCAAAGTCTAACAATCAATTACGACTATAGGTCAAGTCAAATCAAGCTCAAGGGCGAAGGTAGAAGACTAATCAATATCGTGACAAGACTCACATGGATCAACAGTGGCATAAGATGACTAAATAAGAAACATGCACGTAAAATAAGAAAGTAGAAGCAACATAAACATGGATAGCAGGTGATGAAATATAAATGAAAAGAAATAATATTACAATAATACATAAAAATAATATGTACAAGTAGGCAAGATATACTTGCCTGGTGGTAGCACGTAGAACCAATATTATCCAGTCAATCAACGAGCTACAAAAGTCAAACTCTTGCAACAGTCTCCGAACGCTAAAATAGACATTACCAACATGTTTGTCATAAAAGAAATATCTAAGTTTGACTGCCCAAAAGTCCAATTCTGGACACAAGGGCAAAACAGTAATTTTGGCCCAAAATTGTGTGTGCCGTTGGATCCGCTTTCCACCGAAAAGTATGCCAAAACCTATGGTCTCTAAAGTCAACATACTATATATCTATGGGTCCGATTTGACGATACAAATCCAACCGTATGTCTAAAGTTGGATTCCGATGGGTCGTGCACAAATTCGTCCGTTGGATCAGGTCACGGGCCCACTAAAATAACGTTCCAGTCGACCTTCTCAGAATCTGACCAAACTTGGCTCGCAGGACCAAAAAAATGACACGGACTCAATGGCGTAAGTTTCGTCTCAAGATGATGAATGTGCATAAAGTAATTGACTAGTTTCTAAAGAAACTGATTTTGTGTATCTCAATCGATACGCCTCGATTTTGTCGTTAACACACAACGAAATCGAGTTTCGTCTGATCCCACACGTCTATAACATCCGTATGCTTTTTTGATTCTTACAGGTTGTGACTAAGTTGCCCGGTTTGTCGGGACGGCCCCGTATAGAAAAAAAACATAAATTTCGAAAACAGTTTTCCTAGTTTTTTCTCAAATTTTAATCTAATTTTAAACAGAAAATATCCAACTAAAATAAAAACTAAAAATAGGTTTTCCATCTCAGATAGGTTTTCTATAAGGCTGTTCAAGCTATTTTCCAAGATTCATGATATCCTGATCACAAATTGACCGCCAACTTGGGATTTCGGGATAGTTTCTAAATCCAGAAAATTGAGTTTTTTCTCGATTTTAGAACTCGATTTTTGTCACACGTGATATGAATTAAAAGGTTTTGATTAAAGGGAATAAAAAGTGTGTAGGTTGACTTCGTACCTGTGTAATCCATTTGTAAAACGGATGAACTACGTGAAAGAACCATCGTCACGAAATTGAGCAGGTTGTTGCTGCTGACTACAACTGCCGCTACCGCCGCTGCGCGCAACTATTTTCCAAGATTCATGATATCCTGATCACAAATTGACCGCCAACTTGGGATTTCGGGATAGTTTCTAAATCCAGAAAATTGAGTTTTTTCTCGATTTTAGAACTCGATTTTTGTCACACGTGATATGAATTAAAAGGTTTTAATTAAAGGGAATAAAAAGTGTGTAGGTTGACTTCGTACCTGTGTAATCCATTTGTAAAACGGATGAACTACGTGAAAGAACCATCGTCACGAAATTGAGCAGGTTGTTGCTGCTGACTACAACTGCCGCTACCGCCGCTGCGCGCAACTACGTGGCCATGACCGTGGCCGGCCAACGGCAGCCAAACAGTGCTGCGCGGCGGCATGTGTGCGAGGCCAGGGCACCTGGGCTAGATTTTAGGGTTTTGTTGCGTATATATATATATATATATATACATATATATATATATATATATATATATATATATATATATATATATATATATATATATATATATATTTAGGGTTTTGTTGCGTATATATATATATATATATATATATATATATATATATATATATATATATATATATATATATATACGCAACAAAAAGAGAAAAAATTTATATATATATATAAAGAGATATATACCTCTATATACATATCACTATGAATGCCCTATGAACCAAAAAAAACTTAATAATATATTCCCCTAGTGTAGGGCTCATACATAGAAATGTGTACATACAATTTATTATTTATTTCCCTAAGAACGGAAAATAATCAATAATAAAGATATTCTTATACTAATTATATTATCAATAATATTGATAATAATGATAAAAATACAATAACCCAATAATGGGTATAGTATCAGGTAACGTATTATACTCCTACTTAATTGGTCAACAGAAAGTGCGCCAATATTCTAAAATTCCATATAAATATCAATAACACTAATATTATACATATAACAAATATTTAGAAAATATTTATTAATCCCCTCAAAATAAAATACGAAATATATGTATATACAATATACATCTACCTGAACGTCTTTGGACACACTGTATGACTACATGGGCTCGAATTTGGTTCGGGTCAGGTCCGGACTAGTTTAACACAACCGGATCTCCTAAAAGGTCATAATCTTAATAAATAACTAATTAAATCATTTATAGGGGTCAAATTATAACTTTGACTGATTTTTCTAGTAGGGGCACATCTATGGCTAGGTCTTCCCTACCATGCATAAAACGCTAGTCAAAGCACCCAAATACACTAGCCGTGCCAAAAATGCCTAGTCGATATGCATCTCAAAACTTACCATGACTAAGGCCATATATATATATATATATATATATATATATATATATATATATATATATATATATATATATATATATATAGTCTAGGCTATTATAAATATAATTATCATTATTTTACAATAGATTATATTTATATTAATAAATATAATCATATATATACACAAAATTGTATTTAAATCTATTTGGATGTATAACATCCTAAAATAAATTCATAATAATTATACTATGTCATTGCAACCTAGCATGCCTCTACGAAGTGGGGTTGGCTAGGTCTGGGTTCCAATTTATTTTTTAATCAAATCAAACTCGAAAAGTCAACCCATGAGTCTTTTCTGCCTTTTGCAAATAAATAGCACATGGGGACTCGATTGAGTGACACACCCTTGACATGTGTGTAGTAGGCTCAAAATTGATCAAAACTATATTTTGGGTCAAATGGTTTTGATCTTTGTCAAGTTCCGAACTCGCATTGGAAGTTAGGTTTAGAACTACGGTAAACGGTCAAATTTTCTAAATTGACCCAAAGTTAACTAAAGTCAAAAGAATATTAGGGGACAAGTTTGGATGGGACATGATTTATCAAATTGATGGTGGACTTGTCTACTTCAAAACTCATGAAGGACGTTTCGAAGTATTTACGTTTCTTGTGCTCCAAAAATCAAAGCTACGAGAAAGTACATCTATAATCATAATTAAGAATAAAATATAATCTAATAAATAGAAATCGTATAAAAATATATAATGATTCCCAAAAATCAGGGTCCTCACAGTTTGCATCGCATGGAGGCATCACTCTCCGGATGAGTCTACTTGGGAGAGGGATGACGACATGCGAGAGCGGTACCCTTATCTCTTCGAGCCTTGAAGTATTAATCTTCTTTGTTCTGAATTTATTTCCTGTGATAGTTTCGTCTTTAATTTCGAGAACAAAATTCTTTTAAGGGGTAGACTTGTCAATACCACTTTTCTGAATAGGGGTAATTTTGTCATTTTTAATTATATTATAATGTGAATATTTATTTATAAAATATTATGTATATTATTAATTTATGTTGTGTTAGTTAATACGGTTAGTGGCTAGCCTAATTGTTAGATTTGTGTTAGTGAACCGGTTAGCCTAGACACTAAAATAGAGCCCACTAATTAGCATGACATGTCTCGTAAACTAACTTATTGGACTAGGCCCATTAGGCTCATTTGTCATGACCAATTAGTTACAATAGAGATTAGACTATTGACCGAAAAAGGTCCAAACTCTCCCATGCAATTAATTAGCCATATGACAACTATTGGAGGGCTAAATGTACTTTTTAGATTGGTCCTAACCTAGGGTTTGGCATGGCCGGCCATAAGAGGGGTCTTCATGCATTCCCTTTCATTTCATTAAGTCCATTTCTTTCCAAATTTAGTGTTCTTCCCAAGTAGAGCCATTTCTCCATCAATCTCTTCCAAATTTTACCAATTTTCTTACATATTCCTCTTATTCCTTATACTAGGAGCGTAGAAGAAGCTTGGAGACAAAGATCAAGGAGAAGAGTCCATTTGCTAGAAACTACATGTCTGAATCGTGTCCATTTGGCTTTTCATTGGAAATCCATCTCCCAAAAGGTATACACCTCACTTGTTATTTAGACTCTTTTTGTGATATCGAACCCCTAGGAATTCCCCCATGGAATAAGATTTGTCACGACCCGTACCCGATTTAGGGGGCACGAGCACGTGGGTACGTCCAGCCTATGTCGCAGTGTCGTCGGTAGAACGTTGTATATGTCATATATAACAACTAACATCAACAATACAGAATATAAACTTGTCGTCTCCGCACGGTGGAATATATATAACATTTGAAATATAACTCAATCACATGATTCTAAAAGAATATAGGCACGATGATATGATAGAAAATAAAGATGAAATAGAAAGAGTCTGAAGTAGTAGCAGAGCCATAAACACACAAGTTTAGAAGTTAAGACAGTACAATCCTAAAATAATAATACATACCCGAAGTATCAATCTGGATACAAATCCAGCAAACCTAACTAAACTAAGTCACTACTGGAGGTGCGTCCTCTAAGAGCACCGGCTCCACAGGCAAGTCCTGATCAATGTCACCGTCTATCCCAAACCTATAGTAGGTTGTGCAATAAGCCTCTAAGTCATCTGAAAAGTAGTTAACCAGTCAGGATTGGAGCGAAGTACAAACGCCAACAACATTTCCATTGAATTGACAAATACTATAAGAAACAGTTATACTGGAATACAAGATAGAATATCAAAACTAAATATAAATAGTACGCGATAATCTGGTAATTATGTCATGGTGTGAGAAATATACAATAAAACTGGAATGTAAAGTAATACAGGAAAAATCTGAGTACAATATAAGTATACACTGTGCCTTGAGATATTAGAGTGTTATATGATCGACTTGGGTTCAGATCAGGCTGTTCCATTTGACCGGCTATGTACAAGTATGAGTATAGGGAATCAGGTTGGCCACAATGGAAAGCAATGCACAAATAGTATAAGGTCAAGCTACACCCTTCGTATGGCGAGGGTGAGCTATGCACATATAGGGTATTGATCAGGGTATTGATCACATAAACCCTAATAACTCCCCAATCCTCCGAATAATATAATGGATCCAACCATATCATGTTATGACACGGGATTCAAGAAGCAGGGGCCAGCCCACTCCCAAATCAGTGTCTATACAAGTACAAGAAATAATATCAAACAAGTACCAGTATACCAGGTTAACTAGGAATAATATCTCATGATGGGATCCACCGTATACTAGTATGTGTATCCTCGTGTCGAGAATCAAGTAAAACACTACAACTGAACAGATATAGGAAATATCAAAGCAATAAAAACTATCATAGAATATACTCGCCTGTGCTCCTGAGTAGAAAGTAATAATCAAGTCTGTATCAGTGTCAAAGACCTATATTATGAATGCACATCATCAAACTATACAAGCTAGCCTATAAAATTATTCTATCTAAAGTTAATATGCATAGAGAGTACATCTTCCGACAATTTCTAATTCATATTTATCTAAAGTGAATTTTTAAAAGTTTACTTTATCCTGAATTTAGGCTAGTGAACGAGTGGTCATAAATAACGATGAACGGTTCAAACTTAAGGAATCAAAAGAATAAAATTTTGTCTAATAGTAGAATAAAATGCCAAACCAATCCAACAGTTGGATTTTCCAAAATCGAAGCACAAAGTTGCAAAAAAACTGATTTCAAACTTAGAAATAATTTGAGTGCAGAAATTTATAATTTCTTCAGTTTTAGAAACAACATTTGAGTAAACAAACAATGTTATTGGTGGCTCTAATTTCCAGATCTAATATAGAGGTAACTAAAGTTTATTATGTAAAAACTACACTGAAATCCAACAGTTTGATTTTCAGGCATTTGATCTCAAAGTGACCTCCAAAAGTAGTTTCAGATTTAAATGCTGAAATATTGTTCACGGAGCTCACTTTCCCCACAATTTACATAACCCACAACAAGTAGTTAAATTATGAAACCTATATAAAAATGATTCAAAACTTAGCCAAGAATACAAAAATATAACTAAAATATAAGAATATGATATACACAGAAAATAATGCATGTTCAAAGTTGGTAAAAATAATTCTAGACTTGGAAATATTTCAATGTGCAGAAAAACTGCTTATGATGCCTACTTTCGTTTTATTTTACACACTACAAGAATAAGGGCTTTTCTTGACGGTGATTTCTCGTCAAAAAATGGGTATTTTGACGGTTGCAGATCCGTCAACTAGGCCGGAGTCAAGAAAAGACCTCCCTTTTCGTGACGGTCGTTGACAAGGTACTCCGGCCCAGACGACGGCTATTAGTCGTCAATAAAAGCCCTTCTTCTGCAGGATTGAGTTAATTGATGACATTTTATAACCGTCAAGAGAAGCTAAAGCCAAAATTCCATTTATAAATCTATATTTTGAATCAAACACACACATAATATCAATAATCCAAAAGATTTAATACATCAAATAACTACAAAATCTTATTTTTATATTAACAAACTGTATATTGTCCATACACCACAAACTTCCGACCATCCAAAGCTTGTCTAACCATAAACATATCCAACCAATGTATATAGTTTCTATACATCTTAAACATTCAATACTTAAAATTATACAAATAAAACAAAAATAAGTAGCAAACTCGGTCGGAGCACATCCCTCCCATATTCACAGCACCTTTATTTCCATGTAGTTCCTGAGAGAACAAGAGCACAACATAACAAGTTAATATGAGCTTGTTGGCCAACAAAAAAAATAAGAAAACAATATCCTAAAGAAAATAAGAAGAGTATAATACAATTCTCCAGCAACTAAAACATTATTGCTATTACCTTTTGGTGGCAATCCCATTGAGCCTCTTGATGACAACGACGAACATGCTTCCTTTGTAACTAACACCCAGAAAAATATTTGAAGTCAGGGACTATAGATGATATGGATATTTCAAAATGCACAAAAGGTTGCTGCATAATTGAAACAGTATAATTAGATCACATGCGTTAGTTTTATGAGTACATGAGTATGGTATCTCTTATAAATCCAAACACAATAACAAAAAGCCTACCATAAAGATCAAACGTATTGCTCATTGAGACATAATGAAAGAAAATGTAGAATACTACAAATGATATAGAAATATTTTGACTGAAAAAATAACAATGGCCAAGAACTTGTATGAATTGAACGACGTCATCTAACCCAAGAAAAGGATCTGTCTGCGCATCAAAGAGATTTCTTCCAATTATACTTACCAAATACAAATGTATAAGAAGTAACTTTTCAAAGGCTACTGCATTTATATCACCTAGTATGTGTGAATGAATGTCATAGGAGGGTGAACTAAGGATGTTGGAGTTCAGTTATAGGACTGAACTGAGATTTCGATCTCAGTTTAAGACTCAGTTGAGGGAAGACTCATGTGATAGGTTAAGGAATTAGATTGAAGGGGAGCTTGTAGCAGTCCCATTGACTGCTAGGAGCAATAGTGGGTAGTAGATGGTATCGTAGGGAGTTTGAGGGAAGTTGGACCGAGTTTGCAAGGGCTTGGTATCAAAATAGTGGAATGGGATTTTAATAAAGTTAAATAGATAGGCATATAAATAGATGGATTGCTAGACAACCAGTTAGGAGGTAGGCCTATATGTGTTAGGAAATCCTAGGTGTCGTATTCCTATGAGAGTGTCTATTAATATGTGGGTGTGTTATAATGTTTCAGTGTGTGTGTGTCTAATTGGATTTTTAGTATATACCTGTGTTATATACTCATCTTCAACTAAGATTTGTAGTTTACTCTGTATATATTGCATATAAATATAACTTAGTTCATATTACCATATATCATATATGTGTATACTGACATCTTTAGGAGTTAAAGAAGGTTAGATGTTCAGTTTTAGTTTGGTCAGGAAATAAGAGAGAGCTACCTATTGGACATGATTAAATGGAGGCAAGGCCCAGTCTTGAACAGAAGGGTATTGTGGTTTGTAATCATTGATGTGTGTATCCTACTAATACATGTTTGTGCCTTACACAAATGCATTGTTATAACTGATGTGGGTATCCTACTAATGAGCTACAGGCAAATAGATGTTAACATGTGTTCTGTTAGGTGTTAGGGATAGTGTATCAGTCATAGAATGTAACTAGTTCAGTTGGAAAAGGAAGTTTAGATTACAGTAGAATATAGGACTGAACAACTTGGTATCAGGAATTCAAGTAATGTTCATGTCCAGATGGACAGGACCACTCGAATACAACCCTCTAAAGAGCCTGTTGTTTGAAGGAAACTCTTCCCTGGGTCGGGCAGATATGTGGATCTTGATTTCCTCTTACTTCCTTTCTTTTCTGATTAAACTTTTTCATACCAGTCAGTTAAGGTAAGCAAGAGACCACAGGGGTTTGGGTTTTGGTACCAGAACTTGGAGATGTAAGTAGGCAAGAAAGGAATGGGGGTTCAGTCATAGGTCTGTTCTAGTATCAGACATTTGATACTACAAACATGCTGACATTGACACACACTATTCACAAACAAGGTTGAGACTTGTCTCATACACATAGATAGGGAACTTAAAATCCTTTTTATCCTAAAGAGATTTTTAGGTTTTGTAAGGTAGTCTTCTGTGCACTGTCATTGAGACTTTGATGAGGGCAAGACAAGGATCAAATACACTGGGGGTGGGGTAGAGCCTGCAATGGTGCTACGCCCACACAAGTGCACATTCATTTTGGTTTTGAGTTTTGACATGTTGCATAAGGTTCTAAAACATCAAGTTGAAAGCATTTTTAAAAGATACTTGGATGACAAACAAATTATAACACAATCTAAGTTAAAGTCATCCGAAAAAAGATTATGGGTATAATACATATACTAAATTAACTAAATTAAACTAGTTATGGAAAATAAAAGAAATGTAAGGTAGTGGCTTAACTAAATTAAAATATTAAACCTGTAGGCACAATACATATATGGAAAAGATGAACTGACATTATAACCCATCGAGAGGATAACACAAGTTGCTCACACGTACCCATTTTCCTGTAAAGGAAGGTCTTTTATTGTTTATTGCCCCCAAATACAAATTTTTTGTTACTCTTGTCATTAATTTCATCCACGAGGTACCCTGCCTGGCATATACAATTATAGGAATCATGAATAGAGAACCTTATGTTGCACTTTCAGATGATGAAGCATCCAAAAATCAAATAATTGGCAGAAAAGTATCATGGATGTGTTCTGTTTTGAGACAGCTCAACCAACCAGACCTTACTATGTAATTGAACTTTACATGCTTTGGGATGGCATAATATTGATAAAGTACTATATACATTTTTGGGATTAATTGGAGCGGCAAAGACCTAGACATTATATATTTCTTTATTTTTGGGAACCAATCAGAGTTTACAATAAAGTTCTTGAAGTTTCTTTATTTTTTTCTTAATACTTGGCCAAAAAACTTGGATAACTTAAAAGTTTAAGGGTCTAATTCATCCCTTCTTAAATTCATCTTCGTTTTACAAGAGAACATTAGATTCCAAACTTTATATATTTTTTCTACCAAACAAAAGAACTTCAGAACTTTTTCAAAATCAGTCAAGCTATTGTAATTAAACTAACAAGTAAAATTAGTTTCCATCAAATTAATATGAATCAATTATTTCGTCCACTATAAAGATCTGTCTCCAGCATATTTATGAGCAAGTGTGAATAACTAACAGCCATGCAAATCAATTGTGACGACAATATTGATACTATTAGATTCTCATATGTAATTGTTTTCTACATTCTTTAACCTTTCCTTTGCTCTTATTTTATAATTGCACAAATTAATGCCTGGCAACATGGGTGCAAGGGAGGTTTAATAATATACCTTGATCATCACAGGAAACCCAATTTCATTGGCGAGCCTGATAGCCTCCTCTGTGTTCTTCAATTTCCAACCACAAAAAAATTGTGTTATGTAATTTCCTTCATTTGTCCATCTGACGAACTTAAAATCTTTATATATAAGTCCTACATGGTTAGGCAAAATCTTAGTAGACATAGGAGGCCCTGGCTCGCGTCAAGCACCCTAGCGTAGGTTGCGAGACCAGCTCCCGGACCGTCCACCCCCTCACATGCCCGGGCCCGTCCACCCCCTCACGTGCGAGACCAGCTCCCGGACCTTCTGCCGACGGAGGCCCTGTCTCGCGTCGAGCACCCTCGCGGCGAAGGAGTGGGTTCTCATCACAGCGCATAGGTTGCTCCACCGAAGGGAAGAAATGATGTTTAAACCCCAATTCCAACAGTTAGTTCAACAATCCACCTTTGGCAAAGACTTCGATCTAGTTAGATCACTCAAAATTAGTTGAAAATTAATTAAAGGGGAAGAGGAGATTACCAGCTCTTTACGAAGTCGATTGGATCAAAGAAAGAAACTCACCGAAGGGGATGAACGGTTGTCTAGGTATTCGAAGAAGTGCTTGCCAGAGTCGGACGACCTCTTCCGCACGGTTGCCGCCACCATCGACAGAGTCCTCGAGGAAAGACTTTGATCTAGGGTTAAGGTTTGGGGATAACATCGGATGGATTTGGGGATTAGGGTTATATGAGAGAGAAAGGAGGAGGAAGAGAAAGAAGAGGAGGAAGAGGATGAAGAAGGGCTTTCCTTCTCCATCTACTGCGAATGAGAGAAGGAAGAGAGGAAGGGAGAGCAGAGAGAGAGACGGGGAAAGGGAGAGCAGAGAGTTATTGAGTAGGGAGAGTTTACGAGAGATCGAGAAAAGTTGTTGTGCTCTCTAATAAAAAAAAGAATCATAGCCGTCAATAGATGTAAAAATTTGAAATAATTACAATAATGGCAGCGAAAACACTAGCGACAATTTTTTCGTACATGTATTACTTGACGGTTATCAACAAAACGTCAATATAAAAGATGCACTTTCTTGACGAATCCTTCAAAACCGTCAACATACATGCTATAAATGAGCTAAACTAAAAAAGGCCATCTCTTGACGTAAGCCTAAAACCGTCAAGATAAACCCTATTGTTGACAGTTTTCGACGACCGTCAACTTATAAACCGTCAAGAATCATCATTTTTCTTGTAGTGACACTAGTAAAACTAACTATTCTGGACTTGACTTAAATACATGATGGATAGACAAAATAACATACTTTACATTCCAACAAGTGGCTCGAAAAAAATAGTTATTAAACAGAAAGTTATGCAGGTTCAAAGTTGGAAGAAAATAACAGTTTCTGCATTCAGAGTTTACGAGACCAAGTTTGAGCATAATTTGTACTAATTAAACGAAACATTTATGACATAAATCTAACATAAATTTGTAGAAAAAATATTCAAAATTGCATACAAACTTCTAGAATCGTAAAATAAGGTCTACACAAAAAGTTACACTACCACAAAGTAGACGAAAATATAATTTTTAGGAAAATAATTTTGGGTTAACGTTTTATCATGAATCCAAACCTGAGATATTATTATATATGGTCTATACCTAGGGGATGTTATATCTAGTTATTACCTATGCCATAAAAAAATATGATAAAAAATAAAGGTACTTGCCTATGTACGGAACGTGGACCACTTGTCTGTTGCAAAATTTAGTCCGAGTACCTCCTCGAAAAACATTTGTATGAAAGAAAATATGGACAGAACATATAGACTATTGTCACGCCCCAGAACCAGAATACTGGAGAGCGGGGGAATGACTCAGCCAGCTACGTATTACGGGTAGATGAATACCGTATAATATGATCAATGCTGTCTAAAAGACAAGGGGGTGCATACTACATGAAAGTCTCGCTATGGTCACTTTACATCTATTGTCTCAATCATTCAAACAAGAAGCAATAACAGAGAACATTTAAGATAAAGCAATAAGGCGTCCCAAACGCTTACTCAAAATGTTCTTGAGATCTGGCTTTACAAAATATAGCCAGATGATATAGCAACATATACACAATTGTTATCAGCTGCAGTCTGACTTAATTACATTTATGTAAAAGTAAGTGCAAGACTATCCGACTAACATGTCGGTGCCAAGCGGCAAAATGTAAAGTTATTAACAAAACGAACGGGGAAGTAAGGAACCCACTCGAGTCCTCCTGCGATCATTCCTCTAGTATTGACCATCTTAGAGGTAGAGGTAAGCTGAGTCCTCGGGATCCGGCTCTAAATCTGGCCATGTAAAACCAGAGAGGTTAGACCTCTAATAGCAAGTTCCGTAAGGAAGCACAATATGAGACATTAAACCAGTAAATAAGAGAATGTAATAATAGATCTCTGCTTGCTACTGGGATTCACGTAACATCACGACACTTCGAACCAACCTCCCAACCAAACAAGGACAAAAGTTGGCCCATCATGTCCTGATGCTCTGATCATCTCAGTTAGGTAACAGAGTAGCTACAGTACACAAACAAATTAACTTAAACGGCCATCCAACTCCTACGGCTTACTACTGTGAGTCCCAAGTTATCCTAGAATTATGCAATAAGGATTTCTCAGTTCTTACTATGGACAAGTAAGGCTAGTCGATCCAATCAATCAATTACGCCAATCATGAATTAGACGAGTCCCAGCAGGACGCCCGTCATCAATATACAATATACAATAATATAAATAGATACCGCTCCCTGCCCGTGTGGCAGAATTGCAGTATCTGTGGGAACCAGCCGGCCTGTTGGGCGCTAATAGTCCCAAAGAGGGCTGCCATGTAAGAACTCGGAGATCCATTTCCTCCATGCAATTATTATTTTATTTAACTTAGTAGCCTCTATGTTAAGTGAAATCCTATGCCGTGGATCATGGTCATTTCAGAATGAGTACTTCCGTAAAAAGTACGATATGCTCAACTCTACAATGATACCCGTACGGTTAGGTTGTAGGTCTTACATAGCGTAATACAACAATTAAAACTAACCACGGAATAATTATGCCTTGACCATAAAGTACACATGCTGCTTTCATAAAATAAATAAATAAATTGTAGCCTGCATGTATCTATATGTCAACATTCGGGATTGGCCAATCGGTTGCAAATGTGAACGTATCTTATTCTATTTAATTCAATAAGACGACTAGCCAGTCTCTTAGTTCCATCTAGGAACGCATGATAAATTATTAATCTCATGATCAATTATTGAAATAAAAATCTCATGCGCTGGGAAATAAAATCTCATGCGACTGAGAAATAAAGATTTCATGCGCTGTGGGAAATAAAGATTTCATGTGCTGTAGAAAATAAAGATTTTATGCGTTGTGGGAAATAAGATTTCATGCGCTGAGGAATAAAGATTTCATGCGGTTGGAAAATAAAGATTTCATGCGCTGTGGGAAATAAAGATTTCATGCGCCGTGGGAAATAAAGATTTTATGCGGCTGGGAAGGAAAGATTTCATGCGGCTGTGAGAAATAAAGATTTCATGCGGCTGGGAAATAAAGATTTCATGCGCTGTGGGAAATAAAAATTTCATGCGGCTGAAAAATAAAGATTTCATGCGCTGTGGAAAATAAAGATTTCATGCGCCGTAGAAAATAAAGATTTCATGCTGCTGGAAAGTAAAGATTCCATGCGCTGTGGAAAATAAAGATTTCATGCGCTGTAGAAAATAAAGATTTCATGCGTTGTGGGAAATAAGATTTCATGCGCTGAGGAATAAAGATTTCATGCGGTTGGGAAATAAAGATTTCATGCACTGTAGGAAATAAAGATTTCATGCGCCGTAGGAAATAAATATTTTATGCGGCTGGGAAGTAAAGATTTCATGCGGCTGTGGGAAATAAAGATTTTATGCGGCTGGAAAATAAAGATTTCATGCGCTGTGGGAAATAAAGATTTCATGCGGCTGGGAAATAAAGATTTCATGCGCTGTGGGAAATAAAGATTTCATGCGCCGTGGGAAATAAAGATTTTTTGCGGCTGGAAAGTAAAGATTTCATGCGCTGTGGGAAATAAAGATTTTATGCGGCTGGGAAGTAAAGATTTCATGCGGCTGGGAAATAATGATTTCATGCGCTGTGGGAAATAAAGATTTCATACGGCTGGGAAATAAAGATTTCATGCGCTGTGGGAAATAAAGATTTCATGCGGCTGGGAAGTAAAGATTTCATGTGGCTGGGAAATAAAGATTTCATGCGCTATGGAAAATAAAGATTTCATGCGGCTGGGAAATAATTCATGCGCTGTGGGAAATAAAGATTTCATGCGCTGTGGCTGTTCTTCCTCTCCGAATTTTTCTGAGAACAGAACCATGGAATCCATTGCTTCCAAGCTCTATAAATTCTCAAGCCCAAATATGGACTTCCATAGGTCAAAATTGGGTAGAACGAAATTCTCTACTACATGGAACCATCAAAACTTGAAGATAACAAAGTTTACTAGATCAAAACCTAAAAAATCCGAAAATGCATCAAACTTAGATCTACAACAAATAAGCCATGGAAATTGGGAATGCTAAGTACTAAAGAGACTTAGAATCAAATAAGGAAGATGATGGAACAATAATAATGGGGATCCATCAGGAAGCAAGTTGGCACTTGCCTTGCTCTCCTAGGTTGGTGGGAGAGTTATGAGGAAGAAGAAGAGTAATATTGAAGTAATAAAGAGAGAGAAAGGGGATGGGATTTTAAATGAAGGAGTGGTGGTAGGTGGAGGTTTATTTCGGTTCATAATGGACCAACATAATTAAACCAATCTGAGCCGAACCCATAGCAAAGCTAAAGCAGAGTATAAAAGCAGAAAGTAAAGTACATAAATAAAATTGCAGGAAATTAATTAACATAAAATTTAAAGGAATTTAAATACAGAGCAATACATGATAAATATAAAATATTTACATTTAAACAGTACATGCATTCTAAAAATACGTATTCTGGGAATGGGAAGTGACATCTCTACCCTCCTTAGAAAAATTCCGTCCTCGGAATTTCAAATCCAAGCAGGATAGAAATATCAGAGCTGGACTACTCCAGCTATAAGCAATTTAAGTAAGCAATCATTCTACAATGCCAATAGTAAGTAACATACCTATGTTGAACACTTTACGACACCAAGCAATTTACTCATAAGGTAACAAGCATGAGGAGTTTAAGACAATTAAGGTATACAGAAAGAAATATACCTTGTGAGTCAAACAGGTGCGGATACCGTGATCGGATGTCATCCTCACGTTTCCACGTTGACTCCCCTAAAGAGTGATGACCCCAAGCAACCCGGACAAGGCTAATTGTTCGATTCTTGAGTATCTTCTCTCTTCGGTCCAAAATAGACACAGGCTGTTCCTCGTAAGACAGGTTAGTACCAACAACCAGCTCAGAATGATCAAGGATATGGCTTGGGTCCGATACATACCTTCGTAACTGAGATACATGAAATACGTTATGCACCTCTCGTATCAAAGGTGGAAAGGATAAACGATAAGCAACATCGCCTATCCTATCAAGAATAACAAATAGGCCCACGTACCGCGGACTCAACTTCCCGCGAACGCCAAACCTAATGACCCCACGGGTAGGTAAGATCCGCAAGAATACGTGGTCCCCAACAGAAAACTCTAGCGGCCTACGATGCTGGTCCGCCCAATGACAATGCCGATCCTGCGCAACTCGAAGTCGTTCTCTAACTCCCTTAACCACTTCAACGGTCTGGACAATTATTTCTGGGCCTAGCATCTTCCTTTCCCCGATATCGTCCTATGCTAGTGGCGACCTACACTTCTTACCATATAGTGCTTAAAATGATGCCATCTGGATACTGGCTTGATAACTGTTATTATATGAGAACTCGACCAAGTGTAGGTGGCTCTCCCAAGATCCTCCAAAATCTAGGGTGCAAGCTCGCAACATATCCTCTAAAGTCTGAATTGTTCTTTCTGATTGCCCGTCCGTCTGTGGATGGTAAGCCGTGCTAAATCTTAACTTGGTACCCAAGCTATGATGTAAGCTCTTTCAAAAATATGATGTAAAACGGGTATCTCTGTCTGACATAATACTGACTGGGACCCCATGCTGCCTGACTATCTGCTGCATATACAATTCTGCCAACTTCTCCGTAGATTGACCTACTCTAAAAGGAAAAAAATGTGCCACCTTCGTAAGCCGATCTACGATTACCCAAATAGCATCCTTACCACTTGGTGATCTCGATAAACCGGTCACAAAGTCCATTGTAATATGTTCCCACTTCTATTCTGGGATAGGAAGCGGTTGCAATAACCCAGCTGGCCTCTGCTGTTCTGCCTTCACTTGCTGACATACCAAGCAACGGGAAACAAATCTAGCTATCTTCCTCTTCATCCCTTTCCACCAGAAGTGCTTCTTGATATCTTGGTACATCTTGGTCCCTCCAGGGTGTATGGAATACTGAGAGCTGTGAGCTTCTGCCATAACCTCCTGTCTGATATCTCCACTAGGCACACATAGACGTGACCCAAACCTAAGGGTACCATCTTCATTAATTTGAATCTCCTTTCTGAGTCCTGACTCACATTCTGCTCTAAGCTTCTGAATTCTTGGGTCTTGTGCCTGAGCTGCCTTGATCCTATCTACCAAGTCGGATTGAACTTGTAGACTCGCCAGAACTCCTACATCACAAGGAAGTATAACCTCGATGCCCATCTCCTGAAGGTCTTCTAAGATATGCCTCTGTGTTGTTAACATAAATGTGCCGTCTCTCCTGCTGAGAGCATCTGCTACCACATTAGCGTTGCCTGGATGATACTGAAGCTCCACGTCGTAGTCCTTGATCAACTCCAACCATCTTCTCTGTCTCATGTTCAATTCCTTCTGGGTAAAGATGTACTTCAGACTTTTATGGTCTGTGTACATGTCTACTCGGTCACCATATAAGTAATGTCTCCATATCTTCAAAGCAAATACTACTGCTACCAACTCCAAGTCATGAGTCGGATAATTCTTCTCGTGGTATCGGAGCTGCCTAGATGCATATGCTATCACCTTCCCATGCTGCATGAGGACACATCCAAGTCCTTTACCTGACGCATCACAATAAACGATAAAACCTCCGGGCCCAACTGGCAATGTAAGAATAGGCGCTGATATCAACTTCTGCTTCAGATTCTCAAATGATGCCTGGCATTCTGCCGACCAGACGAATGGTACATCTTTCCGTGTCAAGCGGGTCATGGGTGCTGAAAGCCTCGCAAAGTTTGATACAAACCTTCTGTAATATCCTGCCAATTCCAAGAAACTCCGCATATCTGCTACGATCTTGGGTACTGGCCAACTTTCTACTGCTTCTACCTTCTTGGGATCCACTGCTACTCCAGCTCCTGATATGATATGACCTAAAAATGAAATGTGATCCGACCAAAACTCATACTTGCTGAGCTTGGCATACAACGGGTTCTCTCTCAGAACCTGTAACACCTTTCGGAGGTGATCTTCATACTCCTCTTCACTAGTTGAATATACAAGAATGTCGTCGAGAAACACAACGACAAATTAATCCAAGTACGACATAAAGATGCGATTCATTAAATCCATAAAGATTGCTGGAGCATTGGTCAAACCAAACGGGATTACTAAGAATTCATAATGCCCATACTTCGACCTGAATGCTGTCTGGGGAATGTCCTCCTTCCGAACCCTTACTTGATGATACCCTGAACGAAGATCTATCTTGGAGAAAACTCTAGCTTTGCTCAACTGATCAAATAAGTCGTCGATCCTGGGTAGTGGGTACTTGTTCTTCACTGTTGCTGCGTTAAGCTTCCTGTAATCGATGCACAATCTGGATGACCCATCCTTCTTTTCCACAAGTACCACTGGTGCTGTCCATGGTGATATGCTAGCTCGGATGAACTTTTTCTCCTTCAGTTCCTCTATGTGCTGATATACCTTGGCCTGCTCGAAATTTGCCATTCTATAAACTCGATCTGATATCAGTTTAGTTCCAGGTGCCAATTCTTTACTGAACTCAATATCTCTAACCGGTGGTAGACCAGGAAGTTCTTCAGAAAATACATCTAAAAACTCTTTAACTACCTTCGGGACTTGAACTTCTTCCATTGCCGTCACTACTCCCTGCTCTTGTTGAGTTGCCACTGATCTGACTAAGGTGAACCGCTTCATACCTAGAATATCAAAAGATACACTCCCTCTACGATAATCTATTGTCGCATGACTGTCTTTCAGCCAGTCCATGCCTAAGATAACGTCAAAATTTCCAACAGGAAATTCTATCAACCGGGCGGGTAAGGAATGCCCGCAAACTACAACGCTACATGCTAGAATAACTCTACTAACTCCTACGAGCCCACTACCAGTGAGTATATTTAACCTCCTTGGCAATTCTTCGAATTCCATTCCTAGCCGTGTTACAAATTGTGCAGATATAAATGAGTGTGATGCTCCCGAATCAAATAATGCTACTGCGGGATATGAGGCGACGAGAATGTTACCTGCCACAACATCTCCTGATACCAATGCCTCTTCCAAGGACAGAGTGAATGCATGCCCTCGACCTCCTTGTTGGTTCCCATGCTGCGGCCTAGCCTGGTGCTGCTGCTGGCCCCTTCCTTGATGATGCTGGGGTGGTCTATGCTGGTGCTGCTGCATCGACGGTCCCTGCTGCCGAAACATCTGAGCATGTGTTATGAACGGGCGCTGCGCCAACGGTCTTACTGCTACCACTGGTCCTCGATACTATCCTGTCTATGGTGCTGCCAGAGCAGGAAATTGTTGCCCTGGTCCTCCTGACCTCGAATTTATGGGACAGGCGGTAACCCGATAATTTGGATTTCCACATATCAAACACTGCCCGTTCAATGTCCGACACACATCTCTAGTGTGCCCTATCTTTCCGCAATAAGTGCAGTCCGCTGGGGGTTGCTGGTTCTTCCTCTGTTGCTATTGTTGCTGCCTGGGTAGTGGTGCTGGTCCTCGCAGTGCCACATCGTGGATACGAATGCCAGGAGATGATGCTGTTGTTCGGGGCGCTACTCCCCCTCCTCCTTCAATCTGACTGTAGGATCTCTTCTGACCCCCAGTCCTGGCCGCAATCCTCTGAACGGTTATCTCATGCCTTCGAGTCGCCGTCAATACTTCATCAAAAGTCTGGTAGTTGTGCCCCTCTATCAATTGCAAGAGCTCAAGATGAAACCCTTGCTGGAACCTCATAGCCCTCTGGGTCTCTGTTGCTACCATCTCTGGGGCGAACCTACTCAATTTGCAGAACTCTGCTGCATAAACATCTACAGTCTTGCCAGCCTGTCTAAGGTTGATAAACTTCTGTTGTAGCTCGAACTGCGCCACAACTCCATAGTACTTTGTCTTGTATCTTGCTGTAAAATCATTCCAAGCCACAGGATGTCTGATGCCTACCTCCTCTGATTCCTACCAATCATGTGCGAGATCCTGAAGTAACAACTTCACCTGATCCATACGTTCTTCTGCCGGCACCTTAGCGACTGTCAAAATAACCTCAATATCCTTAATCCATGCATCTGCTGAGATGGCATCCTCCATGCCATCGAAACGGCGGGGGTTGTACTTGCAAAACCTGGCTGACGCTCCTGAATCTGTCCTTGCCCCTCTTTCCAAAGTTGTCTGTAATCCTTGGTTAAGTAGTACATTCTGCTCTTGTAACTGAGCGTGCATACGTTATTGGGCTAACATCTGATGTTGCTGAGTAGCCATCATCCCTCTCATGATCTCCAGAAGGGCTGGTGTGTCTACTTCCATAGGGGTAGGTAGAACTGTTGGTGGTGGTAGAACATCCAGATACTGCGGTCCAGCTGCTGCTTCCACTATTACTTCTTCTTGGATGGTCTCTTGAGTTAGTACCGACCCTTGTTGCTGATCAACATGGTCAGGTTGTCCGTGTTACCCTTGTTGTTATTGCCCAGTCCTGATAGATGCGGACGAGGTACCCCTAAGAAAAGGGACAAGAGAACAATCAAACGATCGGACTGGAAAGATCAACGAAGTCAAAGGATACCGGAATGTCAAGCTAGAGTCGAGAGTAACGAATCATGAGATCAAGGGAAAACATGTGTGATTGATACATCCTATAAATTAAAACACCCTACAAGTCTGAAACCAGACCTACATGGGCCACCACTAAAACCTTGTCACTCCCCAGAACCAGAATACTGGAGAGCGGGGGAATAAATCAGCCAGCTACGTATTACGGGTAGATGAATACCGTATAATACGATCAATGCTGTCTAAAAGACAAGGGGGTGCATACTACATGAAAGTCTCGCTATGGTCACTTCACATCTATTGTCTCAATCATTCAAACAAGAAGCAATAACAGAGAACATTTAAGATAAAGAAATAAGGCGTCCCAACCGCTTAGTCAAAATGTTCTTGAGATCTGGCTTTACAAAACATAGCCAGATAATATAGCAACATATACACAATTGTTATCAGCTGCAGTCTGACTTAATTACAATTATGTAAAAGTAAGTGAAAGACTATCCGACTAACATGTCGGTGCCAAGCGGCAAAATGTAAAGTAATTAACAAAACGAGCGGGAAAGTAAGGAACCCACTCGAGTCCTCCTGCGATCATTCCTCTAGTATTGACCATTTTGGAGGTAGAGGTAAGCTGAGTCCTCGGGAACCGGCTCTAAATCTAGCTATGCAAAACCAGAGAGGTTAGACCTCTAATAGCAAGTACCGCAAGAAAGCACGATATGAGACATTAAAACAGTAAATAAGAGAATATAATAATAGATCTCTGCTTGCTACTGGGATTCACGTAATATTACGACACTTCGAACCAACCTCCTAACCAAACAAGGACAGAAGTTGGCCCGTCATGTCCTGATGCTCTGATCATCTCAGTTAGGTAACAAAGTAGGTACAGTACACAAACAAATCAACTTAAATGGCCATCCAACTCCTACGGCTTACTACTGTGAGTCCCAAGTTATCCTGGAATTATGCAATAAGGATTTCTCAGTTCTTACTATGGACAAGCAAGGCTAGTCGATCCAATCAATCAATTACGCCAATCATGAATTAGACGAGTCCCAGCGGGATGCCCGTCATCAATATACAATATACAATAATATAAGCAGATATCGCTCCCTGCCCGTGTGGCAAAATTACAGTATCTGTGGGAACCAGCCGGCCTGTTGGGCGCTAATAGTCCCAAAGAGGGCTGCCATGTAAGAACTCGGAGATCCATTTCCTCCATGCAATCATTATTTTATTTAACTTAGTAGCCTCTATGTTAAGTGAAATCCCATGCCGTAGATCATGGTCATTTCAGAATAAGTACTTCCGTACAAAGTACGATATGCTCAACTCTACAACGATACCCGTGCGGTTAGGTTGTAGGTCTTACATAGCGTAATACAACAAATAAAACTAACCACGGAATAATTATGCCTTGATCATAAAGTACACATGCTGCTTTCGTAAAATAAATAAATAAATTGTAGCCTGCATGTATCTATATGTCAACATTCGGGATTGGCCAATCGGTTGCAAATATGAACGTGTCTTATTCCATTTAATTCAATAAGACGACTAGCCAGTCTCTTAGTTCCATCTAGGAACGCATGATAAATTATTAACCTCATGATCAATTATTGAAATAAAAATATCATGCGCTGGGAAATAAAATCTCATGCGGCTGAGAAATAAAGATTTCATGCGCTGTGGAAAATAAAGATTTCAAGCGCTGTGGGAAATAAAAAATTTATGCGTTGTGGAAAATAAGATTTCATGCGCTGAGGAATAAAGATTTCATGCGCTGTAGAAAATAAAGATTTCATGCGCCGTGGGAAATAAAGATTTCATGCGGCTGGGAAGTAAAGATTTCAGGCGGCTAGGAAATAAAGATTTCATGCGGCTGGGAAATAAAGATTTTATGCGTTGTGGGAAATAAAGATTTCATGCGGCTGGGAAATAAAGATTTCATACGCTGTGAAAAATAAAGATTTCATGCGCCATGGGAAATAAAGATTTCATGCGGCTGGGAAGTAAAGATTTCATGCGCTGTGGGAAATAAAGATTTTATGCACTGTGGAAAATAAAGATTTCATGCATTGTGGGAAATAAGATTTCATGCGCTGAGGAATAAAGATTTCATGCGGTTGGAAAATAAAGATTTCATGCGCTGTGGGAAATAAAGATTTTATGCGCCGTAGGAAATAAAGATTTTATGCGGCTGGGAAGTAAAGATTTCATGCGGCTGTGGAAAATAAAGATTTCATGCGGCTGGAAAATAAAGATTTCATGCGCTGTGGGAAATAAAGATTTCATGCGGCTGGGAAATAAAGATTTTATGCGCTGTGGGAAATAAAAATTTCATGCGCCGTGGGAAATAAACATTTCATGCGGCTGGAAAGTAAAGATTTCATGCGCTGTGGGAAATAAAGATTTCATGCGGCTGGGAAGTAAAGATTTCATGCGGCTGAGAAATAAAGATTTCATGCGCTGTGGGAAATAAAGATTTCATGCGGCTGGAAAATAAAGATTTCATGCGCTGTGGGAAATAAAGATTTCATGCGGCTGGGAAGTAAAGATTTCATGTGGCTGAAAAATAAAGATTTCATGCACTGTGGGAAATAAAGATTTCATGCGGCTGGGAAATAAAGATTTCATGCGCTGTGGGAAATAAAGATTTCATGCGCTGTGGCTGTTCTTCCTCTCCAAATTTTTTTGAGAACAGAACCATTGAAGCCATTGCTTCCAAGCTCCATAAATCCTTCATCCCAAGCCCAAATATGGACTTCCATAGGTCAAAATTGGGTAGAACGAAATTCTCTATAATATGGAACCATCAAAATTTGAAGATAACAAAGTTTACTAGATCAAAACCTAAGAAACCCAAAAATGCATCAAACTTAGATCTACAACAAATAAGCCATGGAAATTGGGAATGCTAAGTACTAAAGAGACTTAGAATCAAATAAGGAAGATGATGGAACAATAATAATGGAGATCCATCAGGAAGCAAGTTGGCACTTTCCTTGCTCTCCTAGGTTGGTGGGAGAGTTATGAGGAAGAAGAAGAGTAATAGTGAAGTAATGAAGAGAGAAAAAGGGGATGGGCTTTTAAATGAAGGAGTGGTGGTAGGTGGGGGTTTATTTCGGTTCATGATGGACCAACATAATTAAACCAATCTGAGCCGAACCCATAGCAAAGCTAAAGCAGAGTATAAAAGCAGAAAGTAAAGTACAGAAATGAAATTGTAGGAAATTAGTTAACATAAAATTTAAAGGGATTTAAATACAGAGAAATACATGATAAATATAAAATATTTACATTTAAACATTACATGCATTCTAAAAATATGTATTCTGGGAATGGGAAGTGACAACTATTATATATCAAAACAACGAGATTGAACAGAGCTCGCAATAGAAAAAGTTTCGTAGAGTTTTACCAAATGGTTTGGTGTTCACACTCAATTCTTTGCACAAAATTCGTAGACAACATTCTATTCTGGACACATCGTCGTACGACAGAGTTTTGAGGGGTCAAAACTCTGTGAAAAATTATGTAAAAATATGGAAATGAAATCTAAGAGATAGAGGAAGATTTTTCATAAAGGGCTCGAGGCTCATACCTATTATCTTCGTGGTGCAAAATGTTTTTGAAGTCACCCTATCCCGTTGAACCTATGGCTGAATGTTGCTAAATAAATTACTTTGTGTTGGCTATTTGAGGGTGAAAATTGAATGAAATGGATGGAAAAAGAGTGTATGGGGCTGCTACCAAGGGTTAGGGGAAGGTGTGGCCTTAATTTTAGGTGTGTGGGAGGAGTGGGGAGGTGGTTTTGACAACCAAAAATGGTGGTAACAACGTAATTCTGAAAATACAAGTAGCCTAAGGTTGTGAGCTGTCCACACACTCATGTGTGCATGGTTTGGGTCTAAATATGACTTGGTTTGACCCTAATATGAGTCATGAAGAGTTGGGTCAAGTTTGGTTCTGATTGGATTTTATTTGATGGATTTAAACTAGTCTAAACTAGTGACTAGTCATTTAATTATACTTGGCAAAAATATATATGCCTTCTAGTGCATCTAAACTATACTAACACATGTGTGACAAATTATTCCATGATTGTATAATCACCAATTATTTGTATAGTAACTATATTTATACCCACGTAAATATACTCACATATATATACTCAATATAATTAAAAACTATATGAATATTAATATTAAAATATCAAAAACTACCCCCTCCCTGAATTAGGTGGCTACAAATCCTACCACCTTAAAAAAACTTCGTCCTCGAAATTTAAAAGTAAGACAGACATAAACAGATATAAATAAAGAATACCTCATGGTTCGAAAAGATAAGGATATCGCTTGCGCATCTCATCCTCTCTCCTAAGTGGACTCACCTGAAGAGTGATGATGCCAAGCGATATAAACCAGAGAAATTGTTTAATTTTGCAACACCTTCTCCCTACGATCCAAAATCACCACGGGATGCTCCTGATACTGGAGACTAGGTCCAACCTCAATCTCAGAGTGATCCAACCCATGGCTAGGGTCTGCCACGTATCGTCTCAACTGTGACACGTGAAACACGTTGTGTACCCCATCCAGAGTAGACGGTAAGTCTAGTCGAACCTTCTCGAGAATGAAGGGTTCAATGAACCTTGGACTAAGCTTCCTGTCTTTTCTGAATTGGATCGTACCATGTGTCGAAGAAATCTTCAGGAACACCATATCGCCAACCTAGACACAAATAAGACTTAACACAAATTCCTAAAGAAAACAATCACAAGCAAGCCCAACTAAGAACTAAGTTATACCTCGAACTCTAATGGTCTCCGGTAGCTATAGTCTATCCTGAATCAGCTTGACCTTCTCAGCTGCATCCACTACCATCTCTGGGCCAAGCAATACTCTCTTTCAAACAACATCCCATAAAAATGGAGTATGACACCTCCGTTCGTATAGAGCTTCAAATGGCAACATCTCTATACTGGACTGATAGCTATTAATGTAAGCAAACTCTACCAGGTGGAGATGGTCCTCCCAAGAGCCTTCGAGATTTAACACACAAGTACGAAGCATATTCTCGAGCGTCTGAATGGTCCTCTCCGACTGCCCATCCGTCTGGGGTGATATGCGGTACTGAACTTGAGCTGAGTGCCCAAGCTAGCCTGTAAACTCCTCCAGAAGTAGAAAGTGAAGCGACTATCCCGATCCGAGACAATGCTCACTGGAACTCCGTACAATCTGACTATCTAACACACATACATCTCTGCCAGATTTTTCGTATTCAAATCTACCTTGAAAGGCAAAAAGTAGGATAATTTGGTCAATCTATCAATAATGACCCTAATCGCACCCTTCCCTCTAGGAGATCGTGGAAGTTCGGACACAAAATCTATAGTGATGTGCTCCCACTTCCACTCTGGAATGGGTAGTGGCTGAAGTAAACCACCTGGCCTCTGTCTCTCGGCTTTCACCAGCTGGCACACCAAGCATCGAGATACAAACTGAGCTACCACATGCTTCATGCCATACCACTATACGTGCTCTCTCAGGTTTCTGTACATCTTGTTGGCTCAAGGATGCATAGAGTACTGAGAATGGTTTACTTTCTGAAGAACCACCTCTCGAAGATCTCCACTCGGTATGCACAGTCTAGTACCGTACCTCAGCGACCCATCTTCGGCTATAGAGAAATCGTCTAGCAATCCTATTTCACCTGCTCCCTGATGCTCCTCAGGACCACATTATTATACTGTTCTGATCTGACTTTGTCTATCAACTCAGACTGAATCTGTAAGCCCCACATTTGAATCTCCATCCTCAGAACGATCACCTCGATACCCAAACTATCCAGATCTGCCAATATATGACGATCTGATGTCAAATACAAAGCGACTGGATACATGCTCAAGGCATCAGCAACTACGTTGGCCTTGCCTGAATAGAACTATAATAAGATATCGAAGTCCTTCATCAGCTCAAGCCACCATCTTTGCCGCATGTTCAACTCCTTTTGAATGAACACGTACTTCAAGCTCTTGTGATCTGTGAAGATCTCAACTCGCTCTCCGTACAGATAGTGCTTCCATAGATTCAAAGCAAAAATAGCAGCTGCCAACTCCAGATCATGGGTAGGATAGTTCTTCTCATGAGGACATAATTGCCTAGATGCATAGGCAATCACCTTCCGTGCTGCTGAAGAACTCAACACAAGCCCTTCCCAGATGTGTCACTGTAGATAGTGAAACCATATGTTCCCGATGGCAACGTCGAGATAGGAGTTATGGTCAACCTCTTCTTCACCTCATCAAAAGCGGCCCGACACTCCTCGGTCAAGACGAACTCCACGTCTTTTCTGGTGAGTCTGGTCATCGGCTCTGCCATCCGGGAGAAGTTCTGAACGAACTTTCGGTAGTAGCCTGCCATACCCAAAAAAGCTCCAAATCTCTACAATTGTGCTTAGTGTGGACCAAGGCTCAACTACTAAAATCTTCTTTGGGTCCACCGAGATCCCCTTCGTGGTCACAATATGACCCAAGAACTCCACTTGCTCTAGGAAGAATTATTCGATAGCTTCACATATAGTTGCTCCTCCTGAGAGTCTCTAGTATAATTCTCAGATGCTCTTCGTGCTCCTCTGGCATCTTCGAATAGACCAAAATGTCATCAATGAAGACTACCACAAACTTGTCAAGGTACTAATGGAATACCTTGTTCATCATGTTCATGAATACTGTCGGGTCGTTATTCAACCCTAACGGCATAACGGTAAACTCATAGTATCCATATCAAGTCTGAAAAACAGTCTTCGGAATGTTCTCCTTCTTTATATTTAGCTGATGGTACCCTGACCTCAAATCTATCTTCGAAAATATCTTTTCGCCGCCCAACTGATCAATCAAGTCGTCATCCTCAGCAATAGGTATTCGTTCTTGATAGTGACATTGTTGAGCACTCTACAGTCGATACACATGCGTACCGATCCATCCTTCTTTGGTACAAACAGAACAGGAGCGCCCCAAGGTGAAGAACTGGATCGGATGAAACCCTTGTCCTGTAACTCGTCGACTTGCTTCTTTCGTTCTGCCAACTCGCTATTGTTAATCTTATAGACGTGCTACGAGATAGGCTCAGCGCCCGGCACCAAGTCTATAGAGAACTCAACCTCCCTGTCCGGCGGTATTCTCAGCAACTCATCAGGGAAAACATCTAAGAATCATGCTATCAATAGATGTGGCAACTCCTGCCCCTCCAACATAGCTCCACAGAAACTATCTCTCGGCTCAGCTGCTCCTCTAGCAAACTTAAACTCCGGCTCTCCCGACAATCTAAATAAAATCATGCCTCCTCTACAATCTATTCTAGCATGGTTCATGCTCAACCAATCCATACCGAGTACCATATCATAGCTCGGAAGTGGCATTACGAGAAAGTACGCACTTAGATCCCAGCCTCCCAGTATAACTCTTCGTCCCTTATAAATATTATTGACCAGGATAATGCCTCCCCCGATTATAATCTTACAAGTCCTACCCAGTGGTTCAGCAATAATATTGTGTCTAAGAGCAAAAGAGACAGATACAAAACTGTGTGTAGCACTAGAGTCAAACAAAGCTAATACAGTAAAGAAATCGAGAAGAACAGAACATGCTACCACGTCTGTTATAGGCTCAATCTTCTCGACCGTCAGTACGAACGCTCTACCCTAAGGTGCTTCACTCTGATGCTGGGCAAAGCGCTGCTACTGGATCGGAAATGGCGGACCGCTTGGCTGAATAATAGGTCCCACTGGAGCTCTAGCAGGAGGTGCTCTAGCCTGACCTTCCTGATCTAGACGAGCAGGACAATCCTTCAACTGGTGGTCGGGCGATCCACAGAATAAACGAGCACCCAACCTCTTCCTATAGACATCCCGGGTGTGCCCTGGCTTCCCGTAGCAGACACACTGAGGAACCTGCTTCTGTACCTACTGATGATGTATATGGACAAGTACATGGTGATACTGATATTGATGCTGATGCTGCTGGTGGAACGGCCTCTGCTGAATCTGAGGATGCTTGGCCGGTCCTGTACTGGAACCAGCACCCATAGCATTGTTGCTCTTCTTGGGCCTGAGGCCCAAGTCCTCCTCTGCAATCTGAGCATCAATCAGGATATCCTCAAATGTCACCGTACGATGCCCAGACGTACAAGATCTGATTCCGCTGTTTAGGCCCCTCCTGAACTTATGGGCCTTCTCTCCATCATCCTAAACCATGCCCTTGGCAAACCGGCTCAAACGGATGAATTCAGTTGCGTACTCGTTAACAGACAAGTTCCTATGTACTAGTCCCACAAACTGGCCCTCTAGTGCGCTAAGAGCCACGTCAGAAAAGATTTTTTTCTTGAATAGTCTCTTAAAGGTATCTTATGTCAGACCCGTCACTATCAGTCGAGGGTCTGTGCGGTTCCAAGTCAGAGTGATATCGAAGAACTGACTAGCTATTGTTGCGACCCATAGCCCCACCAGAATCTGGGCTAACTCTAAACTCCTCTCTATATCCTCTAGCCAGTCATCGGCATAAAGGATCCCCTCCGTCCCCTTGAACTCTCAAGGGAACATCTTCTTGAAATCCATCATTGAGCCAGGCCTCGCCTGCTGCTGCTGCGGCTGCCGAGCGGGAGCGCCCTGAGTCTGAACAGCAGCCACCTTCTCCAAAGCAGCAAGAGCTAACTGGTGTACACACTCGATACTCTATCGCAGAACATCTGTATGCCGCTGCTGAGCCTCAGACTGTGTTCGCTGTGCCTCCATCATCTGCTGAAAGAGCGCGAACAACTAAGTAGCATCGGTCGGTAGCGTAAATGGAGGTGAAAGAGGCTCTGGCTGAATGAGAACGGGCCTCTCGACCGTTGGAGGAAGACCCCCAGGTGCTTCTATCACTTCCTCCTGAACGGCAGGGACAGTAGGGGCATCCTCCTGAACTGCAGCTCCCTCAGCTGGACGAACAGGTCGCGAAGTAGCGGACCTTTTCGATCCTGAAGTGGGTCCAGGTCTAGCGGTCTGAGCTCTAGTCTTTGTCATCCTGAAGATATATTCAAGCAAATAGATCAATATGGCACAAGATAAGATATCATCAAGGAAGGATAATTAAATTCAAAATACAAGAAGAGTTGTCATGGCAATCAAAAGATTGGAAAAATATTTAATATGTGATTGAGTAACTCCTATCATAACCTAGAACCTATATCCTATTTGTAGGCTCGTAATAGTACTCTAAGTCGAGCATCACTACAAAATCTTACTAGCTGCAACACTGACCTGTATGGGCCACCACAAAAATGTGTCATGAACTGCACCCGATTGAGGGGGCACGAGCACGTGGGTACGTCCAGCCTATGCTGCAGTGTCGGTGGTAAAATGCTGTATAGGTCATCTATAACAACTAACATCAATAATACAGAATATAAATGTGTCATCTCTGTACGGAAGAATATATATAACATTTGAAATATAACTCAAACATATGATTCTAAAAGAAGATAGGCACGATGATATGATAAAAGATAAATATGAAATAGATAGAGTCTGAAGTAGTAGCAGAGCCACAAACACACAAGTTTATAAGTTAAGACATAGTACAATTCCAAAATAATAATACAGACCCAAAGTATCAATCTGGATACAAATCCAGGAAAACCTAGCTAAACTAAGTCACTACTGGAGGTGCATCCTCTAAGAGCACCGGCTCCACAAGCAAGTCCTCATCAATGTTACTGTCTATCCCAAACCCATAGTAGGTTGTGCAATCAGCCTCTAAGTCCTCTAAAAAATAGTTATCCAGTCTGATTGGAGCGAATTACAAACGCCAATAATAGTTCTGTTGAATTGACAAATACTATAAGAAACAGTTATACTAGAATACAAGATAGAATATCAAAAGTGGAAATAAGTAGTACGAGATAATCTGGTAATCATGTCATGGTGTGAGAAATATATAAAAACTGGAATGTTAAGTAATGCAGGCAAAACTTGAGTACAATATATGTATAAACTGAGCCTTGAAATATTAGAGTGTTACGTGATTGGCTTGGGTCCAGATCAGGCTGTTCCATTTGACCGGCTATGCACAAGTACGAGTACAGAAAATCAGGATGGCCACAATAGAAAGCTATGCACAAATAATATAAGGTCAGGCTAAATCCATCATGTGGCGAGGGTGAGCTATGCACAAGTAGTAACATGTAGTGTATTTATCACTTAGACCCTAATAACTCTTCAATCCCCCGAATAGTATAATAGATCCAACCATGTCTTGTTATGACACGGGTTTCAAGAAGCAGAGGCCAGCCCACTCCTAAATCGGTGTATATACAAGTATAAGAAACAATATCAAACAAGAACCAGTATAATAGGTTAACTGGAAATAATATCTCATGACGGGATCCAACGTATACTAGTCCGTGTATCCTCGTGTCAAGAATCAAGTAAAATACTACAACTGAACAGATACAGGAAATATCAAAGCAATGAAAACAATCAGAGAGTGCACTCACCTGCGCTCATGAGTAGAAAGTAATAATCAAGTCCGTATTGGTGTCCAAGACCTATATTATGAATGCACATTATCAAACTATACAAGCCAGCCTATAAAATCATTCTATATAACCTATATAACACTAATATAAAGTTAATATACGTAGAGAGTACATCTTCCTACAATTTTTAATTTATAGTTTATCCAAAGAGAAGTTTTCAAAAGTTTATTTTATTCTGTATTTAGGCTAGTAAACAAGTAGTCATAAATAATGATGAACGGTTTAAACTTAAGGAATCAAAAGAATAAAATTTTGTCTAACAGTAGAAGAAAATGCCAAACCAATCCAACAGTTGGATTTTCCAGAATCGAAGCACAAAGTTGCAAGAAAAACTGATTTCAGACTTAGAAATAATTTGAGTGCAGAAATTTATAATTTTTTCAGTTTTGAAAACGATATTTGAGTAAATAAACAATATTATTGGTGTCTAATTTCCGGATACAATATAGAGTTAACTAGAGTTTACTATGAAAAAACTATACATAAATCCAACGGTTTGATTTTCGAGCAATTGAGCTCAAAGTGACCTCCAAAAATAGTTTCAGACTTAGAATGCTGAAATGTTATTCATGGAGCTCATTTTGCCCTCAATTTAGTTTATCCACAACAAGTAGCTAAATCATGAAACCTATATGAAAATGATTCAAAACTTAACCATGAATAAATACATTGAACTAAAATATAAGAATATGGTATACACAGAAAATAACACATGCCCAAAGTTGGTAAAAATAATTCCAAACTCGAAAATATTTCAGTGTGCAGAAAAACTGCTAATGATGCCTACTTTGGTTCTATTTTACACTAATAAAATATTCTAGACATGACTTAAATACAAGATTGATAGAAAAAAATAATGTACTTTATATTCCCATAAGTGGCTCAGAAAAATAATTATTAAACAGAAAGTTATGCATGCTCAAAGTTGGAAGAAAACTACAGTTTCTGCATTCAGAGTTTATGAGACCAAGTTTGAGCATAATTTGTACTAATCAAATGAAACATTTAGGGCATCATTCCAACATAAATTTGTAGACAAAATATTCTGAATTGCATACAAACTTCTAGAATCGTAAAATAAGGTCTACACAAAAAGTTACACTACCACAAATAGACGAAAATATAATTTTTAGGAAAACAATTTCGGGATAACATTTTGTCATGAATCCAAACCTTAGATACTATTATTTATGGTTTCTACCTAGGAATATGTTGTATCTAGTTATTACCTATGTCATATAAAAAAATACGACAAAAAATAAAGGTACTTACCTATGTACGGAACGTGGACCACTTGTGTGTTGCAAAATTCAGTATGAGTACCTCCTCGAAAAATGTCTATATGGAGGGAAATATGGATAGAACATATAGACTATTATATATCAAAACGAAGGGAACGAACAGAGTTTCGTAATAAAAAAGTTTCATTGAGTTTTACTAAATGGTTTGGTGTGCACACTCAATTCTTTGCACAGAATTCGTGGACAGCAATCTATTCTGGACACATCGTCGTACGACAGAGGTTTGAGGGGTCAAAACTCCATAAAATATTATGTAAAAATATGGAAATGAAAGCTAAGAGATAGAGGAAGATTTTTCGTAAAGGGCTCGAGGCTCGTACTTATTGTTTTCATGGTGCAAAACGTTGTTGAAGTCACCCTATCACACTGACCTATGGCCAAATATTGCTAAATTATTTGGTTTGTGTGGGCTGTTTGAGGGTAAAAATTGAATGAAATGGATGGAAAAGAGTGTATGGGCTGCTACCTAGGATTAGGGGAAGGTGTGGCCTTAATTTTAGGTGTGTGGGAGAAGTGGGGAGGTGGTTTTGACAACCAAAAATGGTGGTCACGACATAATTCCAAAAATACAAGTCGCCTAAGGTTGTGGGCTGTACACACACTCATGTGTGCATGGTTTGGATCGAAATATGACTTGGTTTGACCCTAATATGAGTCATGAAGAGTTGGGTCAAGTTTGGTTCTGATTGGATCTCATTTGATGGATTTAAACTAGTCTAAACTAGTGACTAGTCATTTAATTGTTAGTTGATATATATATATATATATATATATATATATATATATATATATATATATATATATATATATATATATGTCTTCTATTTCATCTAAACCATACTAACACAATTATTCCATTATTGTATAATCACCAATAATTTGTATAGTAGCTATATTTATATTCACATATATACTTAATATAATTAAAAACTATATGAATATTAATATTAAAATGTTAAAAATTATCCCTTTTCCTGAATTAGGTGGCTACAAGACTACCCATAGGAAGAGTTTTGAGACACTAATGAATCTTTGTTTGGAAGTTATAACAAATTTTGTGCCATTTTTGGAGAAATTTTGAGAATAGTGTACCAAGTGTTTGTAATTAGGTTTGTTAGGCCTAATTAGTGTAGATTTGGTTGTGTGTGTCTAATTCGTGTCCACAAATAGATACGTATAGGTCGTGTCATGATACGGTAAGACACGGGATCAATTTGGGGGTTTGGGGCCTCCTACACTTCTGGTGCACATGCTCCATTGCACATGACACTTGACACTAGCCTAGAAATTCACTAATTATGTTTATCTACATATTTTGGACTTGCCTATGTAATTTGTTAGGATTCAGACAAGGTTCGATATATGTATCTTGGTCGTATCACAATCGTATCGTAGATTAGTACGATATGGGGGTGATGCACACCAAGTATTTGTATTTGTGCATATGTGTGTGGTGTCTTATGGATATACATGTGTATGTGTCACGCATAGACGTGTGTGTGTGTGTGTGTATGTGTGTGTGTGTGTGTGTGTGTGTGTGTGTATGTGTGTGTAAATTCATATATATGTAGTATATGTGTATATGTATACAATTTGCATTATGGCATAGATCGGGTGTGCCTATCCTAGTAACTAAGCAGCTATGGGGTTTGTGTCACTCCCGTTTTCTGTTGTACGTATTTTCAGTGTATGTGTACGAATTTTGACCCGTATTTGGACTTGACTTGCTAGCCTAGTCTTGGCTTGGTTTATTTTGGTTTGTCTTGGTTTGATTTGGGCTTGGTTCATTATGAGAGAACCCTCCCCCTTTAAAACCCAACCACCCCTTTTCTCTCTCTTTATTACTCTCATTTACTTCTTCTTCTTCCTCTTAACTCTCCCACAAACCTAGAGAGCTAGGCAAGTGCTAGCTTGCTTCATGAGAGAACTCATTTATATTTGTTCCATTTTCTTTCTAACACGATTTCAAGACACTTTAGAACTTAGCATTTTTTGATTTGGTAGATATTTTCTTGTAGATCTAAGTTTATGTTATTTTCGATTTTCCTTGGTTTTGATCTATTAAACTTCGTTGTTTTCAAAATCTAGTTGTTACATGTTGTAGAGAATTTCGTTCTACCCCATTTTGACCTATGGAAGTCTAATTTCTGACTTAAATCGGAGGTTCGACGGAGCTTGGAAGCCATGGCTTCCATGGCTCATCTTCTCAAATTTTAGAGAAGATGAGCAGTGTTGCCTTGGCCGCATGAAGTCTTGCCGCATGAAGTCCTACGGCAGTGTTACCTTGGCCGCATGAAGTCATGCGAACTTCATTGCTTGCCGCATGATCCCTGGCCGCATGCAGTTATACGGACTGCAAGCTTGGCCGCATGACCCCTGGCCGCATGCAGTCCTACGGACTGCATGCTTGGCCGCATGAGTCTTGACCGCATGCCCTAGCCCCTGCATGTTTATCTCTAGTATGTAGTTTTATGTTTAAATTGCTTACATTTTGTACTCGACCTAATTTGCGACTACCCGAGTTGATGATTGTGAATCTTGGGCATATCTTGTATTAACTTAGCCATGAGCATGACATGATACATGAACATGACATGACACCACGTACCTGACATGAAATTCTTGATAGTGGCCCGTCGAGGCGCACTATTGACAAGTAACAAGTAAACCTGGCATAGCATGATAAGCTTGATAGTGGCCCATCGAGGCGCACTCCTGACAAGTAATTCTGACAAGTAACAAGTACAAGTAACTCTCGTCTTGACACCGTGGGTGATTTCTTTTGATTATGTCTGCACAAGCTACAAGTCTCGTCTTGCATCATGTGTAGGACATGGATTCCTGAGTACCACGGTCAGGAATTCAGACTGAATTTGGCTAGGGTAATGATTAGATAAATCAAGTAGCTCATATAGATAGAGATATTTCGACTACAAGTAATCCCGTTATCTGGGCACCTTCTTTGTGGACTTGTAGCCTGCCGTCGAGTAGGGCACATTTCCAGCCCACTGTCATGTGGGGAACTTCTTGAAATAAGTACTATGCATATTGTCATGTGTTGCACTCCAAGTCACCTAATGGATCTTGATAACTCTTGCACTTGCGTCTGGATAACCTGGATAGTCTGTAGGGCTTGTGGCCGTAGGAATATCTCAATGAATCTTGCTAGTAACTAGGCTTGTGATAACCCTAGTTAGTTAAAGTATCAAGCCGTACTCTTTACTTGGCCGTGAATGTTGGATGGAGTCCAATCCTGTCTAGTCTTGTATAGATCCAGTACATGGCTATCTCAGGACATGCTTGCTTACGCTTTACTCTTAGCAATAAATGGCTAGAGACCCTGTTCTGTTCAGGCAAAGGGTTACAACTCCGGTCCTTGTTTGGTTCAAGGATTGTAACCTGGCTTCCGGAATAGTTCCTCGTCCTCTCGTTATTTGTTGCCTTATTTACATTTCATGTTTTTCTATTATTATTCTTGTTTATGTTCTGACATGCTGGTTTTAGTTCTTAAGTGAAGCCTCCCTTGTGGTACTTGCTCTTTCTGGGGTCTGATCCAGCTGGTTTTTTATGGCCAGATTTCGGAGCAGCACCCGAGGATTTTCCAGTATTCCAGTCAGATGGTGAACACTAGACGTAACCCTGGCAACGAGTGGGTTTTATTTTGCTCTCCCACTCTATTGTAAATTATTCTTTTGAGGTGTTTAGCTGCCGAGCAAGTGTTGGCTCATATTGAATACTTATATTTCTTGTCTGCCTAGGGGCTATAATATGATTGACAAATCCTAGGGTTGATCATGTATGACTGAAACTCTTGCTAGTCCTCACATTTTGTTCGACTAGCTTCATGATCATCAGTATATGAAATGTATGGGACACCTTACTATTGAATATCTGATGGTCTAACATCTTGTAATTATTATTACTTACTTGAGATTGAGACACTAGGCTTGTTCTTAACCATAAGAGACTGATGGCTGTAGATAAACCCTCATATATCTAGACAGCCGTGACCGTATATCGAGGTGGAATACACTTCTATATGCGTAGCTGGCTGTGTCTGTCCCCCGCTCTCCAGTATTCTGGTTCTGGGATATGACAGTTTGGGGACTGTTGCATGAGTGTAATTGTTGTGTATATGCATATGTGTATGTTGTGACAGTTATTGGAAGGGAACTAGTGGAGGGATAGTTAACTGTGTTGGGAATAGGTGGCTTCGCATATGTATATATGAGAGTGTATTATGTGGCACCATAGAGGGACTGATACATATAGGTATCAGCTAGAATTAGGGAAAAAAAAAGACTAGAACTGAGTGAGTATTAGTGGGTGTAGTGTGCAGTCCTTAAGTGCATGTGTCAAGAGCATATGAGGGTGTGTATCTTTCAGAGATGTACTCTAAACTGAAACCTATGAGTATAGGGCAGTGATATGTGTCTTTGCATAGGTTATGTGAGTGTAGGTTCAGTATTACAAGGGAGAATCTAGTATAAACAGTTGGGTGTGAGGAACTGCAGTGGTAGCACCTGTGTATTTTGATGTGTAAAGTCAATGGAAGTCAGTCCATGTGGCAGACGTGTAGGGAAAGTGGCGTAGTAGTATGTATGTGTTCAACTAGGTAGTGTGTGAGTAAAGTTTGGAATATCAGTGAGTGTGTGCCGGGTTTCTCCTATGCATTGTGTGTCTATAGGTTTCAGTTGTCTATGCAAGCTAGTAGCAGGAGCTTTTACAAGGAAGTTGTCACGACCCGCACCCGCTCTTTGGGATACGAGTGCGTGTCCAAGCCAACCTACGCCGCAGAGTCGACGGTAGAACGCTGTCACGGCCATGATGCTCAATAACACATAAATATAACATTTATTGCTCATTCACATTTCTAACTTGATTACAACATTTACAACATTTATGTTTAAAGAAAGTGCAAGATCCTTACAATTAATGAAATTGATACCACATCTATCTAATCTCTAGGTTTTGGCCTGCAAGTACACCCGTATCTCCCAATGCTAAGTGAAGCCACAACTAACCTAAAAAATGTTGGTTTCCAGTCAGGAATGAAACAAGCACACAAACCGACGGCAATACGAAAACATAATAGAATTCATAAGACAAGAAAATATCATATGTGAGATGAAACTAGAAAGTAACTGATATCATGGCATGTCTAGAAACTCTATAATATGATATATCCACTGGAGAAAATATGTAAATGGGGTGACATAGCAAGTGGTGAAGAAAACAAGTAAAAGACAACTATCTATGTGTTTTGAAATATCAGTTTTGACATGTGAACGGTTAGGGGGTAAATCAGGTACCCTCACGTGTCGTGAGCAGCTGCTATTCTCCACGAAAGATACGGAAGATAGTTCTGGGTAGTCCACATGTCTACTAAGATATTTCCTCTTCCGACTCGTACTCATGGACTCGAACAAGTCACGAAACACAAAAACATGACAATCATGAAATATAGTATGTAGAGATCCATGACACTAATCCGTGTAACAATGTGTCAACAAGCAAGAGCATATGTATAAACATTAAATGGAAAGACTACTATGAATCGAAAGCAATCAGAAAGTGCACTTGCCTGAATCCTTGCACAAGATGCACTACAACAGAAATACCTTTTAATGACGGCTAAAAACCGTCATTAATGACCAACCATGACGCTTTTTTTTCCAAAGAAAGTGTGATGAAAACGGGTGTTATAAATGTTTTTTAAAAGCATCATAAAATAACCGTCATGAATATGATGAGTTTCTGCTACACTTATTTTCAGCGTAGTTTGAAAGCGTTATGAATAGATAATCTCTATAGACTCAATTCAGCACATTTATAATGCTCAATTCTGCACATTTATATATTACTTTCTAAAAAATTATAGATCAATGCTCAATGTTGCTCAATTCAATTTCAAAACATTCATTTTGAACCATGTTCACAAGAAAACATATAAATGTCATAGAGTACCATTTAATCCATTTACAAATATATACATAATATATATCACCATCTTCATTACATTTTTTCAAAATAGGACATCCAAATACATATATTTACAACTATTACTAGTAAGTAGACCCTCAAAACTATTAGTACATTGGCTTCAACTTTGAGCACATCAAAACTGTCGGCATCACGTAGCAAAATCCTGAAAAAGATAAAAAAAATATTACCAAAAGACCACCTCATGTCTTAAGAGTTGGTACCAAGTTTCCAACAAGAAACTAGCAATTGAGGATCATGTAGTAAAATACTTTCATATACATTGAATCTAAAATTAAATCGACATGAAAGAAATAAGGGGTAAAAAGAATTAAAATACCTACCTGTAGTAGTAAAAGGGCCTGAATGTAATTTGGTGCAATTTAATTGGTGCAATTTAGGAGCATTCTCAAAGTTCCCGTAGTCTAAAAAAGGGCCTTAGATGAAGTGTATGGAATCACACTCATCTCCTCGACACATTAAGACAGAACAAAAAGGAATGGCATTTACAAACTGAAAGGATATCTCCAGCAATTTTATATTTTTCAAACTAAATTGTATGAGAATAGATTAGTAGGTAGAAGAAAAAGCTTACAGCTTTGAAGTGACACAATCAGGATTTTTGAAAAATGTTATCCGGGACCCCAATCTCATTGTACTTCCCATGTGTGTTCCTGATCCCTGTATTCACAAATTGATGTGGTCAAGAACTACCATCTTTAGTGGTTGAAGCACAAAGTAAAAAGTGTTGATAAACAAAATACCTCAGGCATGAAAATAACAACAGGATGTGGTGTTTGAGAGTCGAATTCTTCACTATTTGCCATGGCTATACCTCTATATGGCCACGTGGTGGTATACAGTGTCTCAGTTTAAATATTAGTCTTCCTAATTAAAAAAAAAACAAGTAACATGAGTATATATAAAACAATAGGAAACATGAGTATACATGAAATTATTTTTATGTAGTTAGAGAGTTCGAAAATCAGGTAAAAAAAGCACTGAGAACATGCAGTAACCTTTGTAAACAATCCCTTATAAAGATGACATAACAGCTAAAAAAAATATAACAATCCCTTATAAAGATGACATAACAGCTAAAAAAGCACTGTGAACGTGCAGTAACCTTTCTAAACAATCGAAGCATCATTAAAATAAAAAGATTCAAAGTCAATAATTAACTGTCGATATAACAAACGTCAACAATTTCTTTTTATACATATGGCTCACACACGGTAAAGGAAAGATTGTATAGTGTCTTTCACAACTTGAAATCTATTCCAACAAATAGTATCCTTGGTTGTTGTATGATTTATAATCTATCATATTCTATATCAAAACAAAAAAATAAATCTATCGAATTTTAATTAGAGAACCCATAACAAATAAAATCAAAAGGGCTAACAGGTTGTAGAGTTCAACTAAAAGTTCATAAGTTGCAACTAGTTCTCTCTTTTCAAGAATATTATATTTACAAGAAGACTGTAACTTGAGATCAAAGGTTTGTTATGCTCATTAGGACAGCCCCTTCAAATTCGGGAAAGAATTAAGAAGAGTGAAGCTTAGAGATTGTAAAAATATTGCAATGAGTTGTTCAATAAGTGCAAGACAAGTAAAATAAAGTTTTTATGAACCAACATATATTACTATGGATGACAACAATAAAAAAAAGATTTAATAGGGAACTCCTAAGTAAGGTGTAATTTGTTCCTGAGGATATATCATACTAAAATAAATTTTGCAGCGACACACATAAGTTGTGTTCTATAGGAAATTATGCTAATGAAAGTTTCATGTTCTATGAAATATAATCAATAGAAGAAAGAAATTGGGATGAAAGTTCATTGATAACACCTCCAACATCATTGAGATCAACACTTCCGAGAAGCTGCTCTTTCCACCTCCTGAGGCACTCATCGTACTGACATATATATTCCATAAGCATGAACAAAAAAAAAAGGAAGCACAAGAACATTGAGAAATAAAATTAACATCAAAACACACCTTGTCCATCTCCAGTTGTTCCTTGAGGGGGACAGGAGGACCGAGGATGACGGAGGCCTTGTCCTCATCCTCCTCCTCGTCGATCTCAGTCACCTCGGTAGATGCCGCAGAGGTGCAGCTGTACTTCCTGCTGAGCTTGTCATCGTCGTCATGGGCCTCGGAGTCTCTGTCGACCTCCTCTGCACTCTCCTCCTCTGTGTGATGATGGTGCTTCTCCTCGTCGACGTTCTCCTTCTCCACTCTCTTTGGGAGCTAGCTTGATGGAGCCCCTCGGCAACAATGTCCTCTATATTTTCTTCTTCTTTCTTTTTTTTTCCCTTGAGCGAGATTGAGAGAAGAAGTCTTTGTTCTAAGAAGAAAGCTTAATTTGTGGCTCAATTGGAGGTCGACGATGTCAACCTCCAAATTTGCCTGGAATAAAATCCAACACAATCAGATCACAGAAACCCTAAGTTCGGGGGAAGAAAAAAAATTAGGGTTTTTCCAAGAGATTGGAGAAATTAGGGATCGATGGTTACCGATTGAGCGAGAGAGAGGGCGTGGTACTGCATCCAAGGGCTGCGGCTGATGTCGTCGAGGACTACCACTGCGAGCCACGCCGAGGTGCGAGCCACGCTGCCACCGGTGGGCACTGGCGCCGCCCAGACTGCCACCTCCGTACTGGCACTCCTCCGCCGTAGCCGTCGCCACAGTACGCACTCCCGTCCTTCCATTTCCTTCCCTCTCTGTAATTTTTGATTTAGGGGTTCTCTTTCTCTTCGATTTAGGAGGTTAAAAGAAGGAGGAGAAGGAGAAGATTAGAGTTTAGGAAAATTTTAGGGTTCAGGAAGAGGAGGGAAGCTCTGAAAATGATCAGGTGTGAAGGGTTTTTTTGGAAGTTTATTAATTACAAGTTTGCCACCGCTCTAAACTATTAATAACGCTTTGTTTTATAAACGTTATAAAAAACCCAAAATTAGCCCAAACCGTCATAGAAAAAAGGTATTTTTCAACTTGATAACGCTTATGTATCAGCCGTCATTAAAACTCCTTGTCGAGCGTCATTAATAGGTCTTTTTGTTGTAGTAACGTAGTCATAAGTCGAGGGTGAGAGGATTGTCGATCTAGAAGCTGTCAACCTATAACATATATCGTACCACGAACCATGCACGAAAACCACAAGTCAATTCTAAGGTTCTAGTTCTAAATTCATGGAATAAGAGGCTAATGGTTTACTAATCTAATAATAGTTAATTTCGAAATAAATTACTTAAACACCTAATTTAACCTAATAATAATCTGAATATAATCTAAACATGCAAGTTTGGCCATCAAAAGTCATGTTTCCAATTTTAGAAACCATGGCACGCAAATCGAGACATACCGTTGACTATCTAGTCAAACATTATGAACTCTAGATTTTGAAAATGCACCTTGGTAGATTTCAGCGCCACGACTATGCTGGAATCAACCGTGCCGTAAATTCACATTTTGGTCAAAAGATATCGCCGTTATGGCTAATCATGACCAAAACGGTGATTCACCAATCAATTCTGCGTTCAACAGAATAACTAAAATACTAGATGAACAAATTAATTTACGAAAAAATATATGTCATAGAGCTCTGTGTTAGCTTTCTGGAACTCCAAACGGTTCGTGATTTCGATTTCTGGTTCTCCTGAAATCTCGAAAACAACAAAACGTGTCAAGTTTCGGACAACCGACACTACGAATTTTACAGAAATTAAGGTTCAGAGATAATAAAAATAAATTAGTTATTCGAAAACTATACTCAATACGAATCCAACAAAAAAACGGCACACAAAAAGGAGGTCAGAGTTGTCCACAATTGCCTCGAGAAGTCGGGGGTCTCCTTGGAACAAGTTTCCTCAAAATCGGCCAGAATTAAATTAGGATTTACTGTTTAACAAATATATATATATATATATATATATATATATATATATATATATGTAGGGCGAGTACAGTCAGCACCGGCTGACTGGGTGGTGCAATAGCTGACGGGTGGGCCCGGCCAGTGCTGACTGGGTATGACTGGATAATTAATTACAGAAAATGATTTAAAAATCATTCTAAGGCCAAATAAACTCAAATAAAATCCTAAAAATTCCTAAAATTTTGTAAAAATTTACAGAAAATATATTAACCTCCTAGAATATAAATAAAAGTAATTTATCTCATATTAGTCTCAAATGGCCTCATAATAAATATTGGAAGCCTTTAAAATATATAAAACTTAATAAAATAAATATCTAAAAATTGTAGAAAAATTCTATAAAATTATAGAAAATATTTATAACCTACTAGAGCCTACATAAAATACTGGATCTCAAAATAGTCTTAAATAAACCTATTATAAAATCTTGAAAGTTATTAAAATTATTAAACCTTAATAAATAAATCTCTAAAAATTATAATAAGCTATAAAATAATTAAACAATGCTTATATAAACCATATAAGGGCCAAATGACCATAATATGATCATAGCTCTCTTATGAGCTTAGGTACAAATCCTAATGACCACAAAAGTTAATCATAATCAAAATAAAATTAAAAAAATCGGGAAGTGGGCTTACAAATCTACCCATCTTAGAAAAATTTTGTCCTCGAAATTTTAAAGGATACGACTAGACACGACTAAAAATATTATCCACAAATTATAGTCAAAAGGGTTAGTCAAAATCTAGGCTTGGTTAAGGATAGAATCGAAATATGATAGAAAGAGAGAACTACCAATTGTTGAGAAGGTGGTAACAAGAAGTAAGACATCAAATCAATCTAGAAAAATTAATAGTCGTATGGCAATAAAAGATATAACCTCTAGGATATTCGAAAATCACAAGTATATCTGAAATCATTTAACCGAGAATCCATGCCTCGCCGGTGTACATCTGGTTGCCGTGAACCCTTGGATTCATGACTCAAGTATAATATGTTATCGAACACTCTACCAACTCTACCCAATATTGACATATAAATCAAAAGATCAAATAAAACTAGGATATAGTTTTAGTAATATTTGACAACCTACGCATACTTGAAATTATTTCAACTTAGGGATCATGCCACGCCAGTGCGCTTCTGACTGCAGTGAACCCGCAGTCTCTATAATTCAAATAAATGAGGACAGTGCGCATATGCCTTACCATTGTAAGTTATCAAAAATTATTTTGACTATATCCATAAGAATTTTAAGGAGCTTCTATAAATTTATACAAGTCGAACATGATAAGAAAATGTAAGTATATGTCCTTGAACAAAAGTGCCAGTTTTGAAAACAAAATGATCGTAAAATAGTTTTAAAAATAAAACGAGTTTTAGAGAAGGTAGAAGATAAAATGACACAAAAAATGATCAAAATTAGGAATTGAATTCTATGAAGGCCTAACTTACCAAACGTATATTCTACCCACCTTGGATCATAACCTCGTATTAAAATACAATAGAATTACATGGCCTATGTAGCAACCTTATTTACCTAACAATAGAATTAAATAAGGGACTCCTAGTCCTGGTATTCTCCTAAAATCAAATTCCTAATTGTGAATGAGCACTTTCTAGTCGCAGGCTCGCAGTAGTACGACTAACTTAAGTACTACCATGAGTTCGCAATCTTTTGCGAAAACGGACCTGCATGGGCCACCATAAAAACTTGTCATGATCCGTACCAACTTTTTGGGATACGAGTGCGTGTCCAAGCCAGCCTACGCCGCAGAATCGGCGGTAGAACGTTGTCACGGTCATGATGCTCAATAACACATAAATATAACCTTTATTGCTCATTCACATTTCTAACTTGATTACAACATTTATGTTTAAAGAAAGTACAAGATCCTTACAATTAATGAAATTGATACTACATCTATCTAATCTCTAGGTTTTGGCCTACAAGTACATCCATATCTCATAATGCTAAGTGAAGCCACAACTGTCACCCTCATTTCCCGTATTTCGTATTTATACTCGTAGTTGGATTTTGGCATGTATTTTATTTTTCTCGACTTGCAGAATTTTGGGTTTTCTCGTATTTTGGGTTTCGGCTCGGCTCGGTTTTAGTTGGATTGGTTTGATTTTAAACCCAATGGAACACCTTAACCTATACTCCACCCTCATTCTACCATAACCCACCCTCATTAAAACCCCACCTAACTTTTTCTCTTCTCATAACTTCCATTAATTTCTTCACCTTCTTCTTCCTTCCTCCACACAAAACCAACACCATAGGCAAGTGCACCTTGCCACCACATAAGGACCCAATTTTATTTGTCCATTAGCTAGAGTAGGCCATAGTGAACAATATTAGAACTTGGCATATTGTGATTTGGAGCTTCCATTTTTCTAGATCTAAGTTTTAACTATTTTCAGTTTTCTTGGTTTTGATCTATTAAACTCAGATTTTTCCTTGTTTTGAGGCTTCCATGTGGAAGAGAATTCAATTTTACACAAGTTAGAACTTTGAAAATCAAAATTTGGTTTTGTTTTGGTCAAGTTATGAAGATTTGAAATTTAGGGTTCTTGGAGTCTTCCTCTCGGCCTGATGGAGAAGATAACCCCTCGGCCTGCGCTCTTTAGCGCATGGCCGGACTGCGCAACCCCTCGGCCAGCGTCTTGCGCTGGGCTGACTTGCACTGGAGCTCTTTAGCTCCTGCGTCTTCTTTCCATCTGCGCGCTTGACCTCCGCGCTGCTCGTCCCTGCGCAGTTTGCCCCAGCGCAGTTCGTTTTTTAGCGCAACCCAGTCCTGCGCAACCTAACCTCAGCACAATCAATTCTTCTGCGCAATCCATTCTCCTACACAATCCATTCTTCCAGCGCCATCTGACCCCTGCGCAGTTCATTCCCCTGCGCAGTCCATTCCCCCAGCGCCATCCGACCCCTGCACAACCTACTTGCCCATGATGAAGTGGTTTTATTTCCTTGGACCTGGCTACTCTTTTGTGGATTAAAGTTTTGAGATCTTGTACCACACAATACAACCGTCTCGCCCAACACGAACTGGCACAGTTTTCGGTGTTTTGCTTATGACTAGTATGGTTCTCATGAATTTTGTGATTTATGATTTTAGTACCTTCTGGTCTTCTTGATAGTGACCCGATGGGGTGCGCTCTTACTTGTGACCTGTGATCCATGATTTATCTTGCGACTGGGTAGTTTGATAGTGGCCCGTGGCGGCGCACTCCTGACTTGTAGCTCGTAACCTGTAACTTGTAACTTGACTTGACTTGATGCTGTTGCGATGGCTAACTTGACTCGTATAATCAACCTTGACTCCGTGGGTGTTCATTCTTGCTGCCTTGTGCAAACCACTTGTCTTGTCTTGCATCATGTCTAGGACGTGACTCCCTGGTTACCACGGTCAGGGATTCACACTGAATATGGATTAGGCCAATGACTAGATCAAACTATAGTTTATGGAGAATTTCCAGTCACATGCGATCTCGTTATCTAGATGCTTTAAATGGACTTGTAGCCTGCCGACGAGTAGGGCACATTTCCAGCATACTGTCATGTGTTGCACCCTCTAAGTCACCTAAGGGTATATCGTCTCCTGGGCGATGTACCAAACCATACTCTCAACCCGCGGAAGGATAACTGGGTAGTCTGCAGGGCTTGGGACTGGGAATTTCTCATTTGCATCTTGTTAGTAATTAAGCTTGTGATAACCCTAGTTAGTTAAGTAGTAAGCCGTAGTAATTGCTTGGCCGTTTGTGAATGGATGGTGTCAAGCCTTGTCTAAGTCTCGTCTAGCCCCTGTACCTGGTACCCCTGATCATGATTGTTTTTACTTATCTTTAACAATAAATGAGTAGAGACAAAGCGCTATTCAGGTGAAGGGTTACTACCCCGGTCCTTGTTTGGTTTAAGGATTGTAACCTGGCTCCCGGAATGGTCCACGTTTCTAGTCGTTTATTGTCCTGTTGTACTCTTTATTACTTGTATTTTTCTTCTATTTCTTATGCTCTGATATGCTGGCTTTTGTTCTTATTTCGTGGCCTCCTTTGTGGCACTTGCTCTTTCTGGGGTTTGACCCAGCTGGTTTTGTGTGGCCAGATTTCGGAGCAGCTCCCGAAGATCTACCGAACCTCCAACCCGATGGTGGCGACTAGAAGGAACCCGGACTACAAGTGGGTTTTCCATTTTGTTTTGCTCACTACATTATAAAATTATTCTTTTGAGACGTTTAGCCGACGAGCACCTGTTAGCTCGATGCATATTTACTTACTGTTTGCCTACGGTCTGTAACATGATTAACAAATCCTAGGGTTGATCATGTATGACTGAACTCTTGCTAGTCTTGACATTTTGTACGACTAGCTTCATGATCATCCAATATGTAATATTTGGGACACCTTTTATTGTATATTTGGTGGTCTAACATCTTGTAACTATATTACTTGCTTGAGATTGAGACAATAGGCTTGACCTTAAGAGACCGTTGGCTTGTAGTTAAACCCTCATATATCTAGACAGCCGTAACCGTATAGCGAGGTGGATTCCATTTTAATATACGTAGCTGGCTATGTCCGCCCCCGCTCTCCAGTATTCTGGTTATGGGGTGCCACATGGTTTAAGTGGTGCCCCATGCAGGTCTTGGCATTCAAGAATGTGAGAGTTTACCAAATAGATGTCTCAATCAGTACTTATCCTTGATCTCCGTTCATATCCTCTGAATCTTTGGATTCTTGCCCTGATCACGTGCTTGTATCGTTGATCTGTCCTGGTCCTTCCTTATTGTTTCACTGTGTCGTCTTCTTCAGCGGCACTGTACCTGACCCCACCGATCATCGAGGCGGAGCAACTCCCATGGACCAGCCGTAACTTGGAGATCAAGCCCAGCATTCCGGAGTAGCCTCCAGAGTTGTACCTACCGGAGGAGAACCACCAATCCTGCCCGTCCAGCCCGTCGAGCCTGACGATGGCACCTTGGTAGGTCTCATCAGGACCTTGATAGCTTCCCAGGATCGTAGAGGAGATGCCTTACATCAGGTAGTGGCAGATGCTTTGACCAGAGACGGTCATCCAGGGAACAGCGCGGCCAACAACTTCAAGCGCTTGAACCCTCCATTCTTCGACGGCAGCGAAGATGCGATTACCGCGGACGCTTGGTTTCAGGATACCGAGGTAATTCTGGAATCAGCTAGGACACCTGAGAATGAGAAGGTGGCAGTGGTACGCCTGCAGTTGCTAGACTTAGCTCGCAGTTGGTGGGCGGCGCAGGCCATAGGATTAGCGGCGTCGGTTACTTGGACGGTGTTTAGAGAAAGATTCCAGACGAAGTATTTTGATGCTGTAGCTCGGTACGACCTGCAGACGAGATTTACCAACTTGAAGCAAGGAGGCAGAACAGTCGACGGTTATGCATCTGAGTTTTCTAGACTCAGTAGGGTTGCCCCCACCTTGGTGGCGACCGAGTTTGATAGGGCCCAGCGGTTCCAGCAGGGACTGCATTTGGAGATCTTATTGGCAGTGGAACAGTTTGAATACCAGACATTCGATGCAGTGTTGAGGGCAGCTAGGAGGCATGAGTACACCTTCCAGAGGATCGTGGATAGGACCGGAGGTAGGAAACGGTCCCACAATCAGATGCACCAATCATCAGCTCCAGCCCCGGCAGCTAGGGGTTTGACCATTGGAACTCCGAGGCGGGCGGCCTCAGTGACGTCGGTTCAATATTCGACCCCGACGTACCTGCAGCAGCAGAAGTAGAAGCAGACTTTCGCAATGGGATGTTCTCATTGCGGGAAGCCAGGGCACATGGTGGCAGATTGTCGCAGGGCGCAGGGATTGTGCCTGGCTTGTGGAGCGGCAGATCACAAGATAGGAGCCTGCCCGAATATGGGTAGTTCGTCCTCTTCCAACCTAACCAGTCCATCGGTTAGGGGACCAGCAACTATGCAGCAGCAGCAGCAGCAGTACCCGAGGCCATTGTTGCCTCAGGCCCAGGCATTTCATCAGCAGAACCAGCAGCAGTATACCCAAGCCCAAGTGCAGAGTAGGCAGAGAGGTTTCCTGCAGAGGGGACCCACAGCTAGAGGACAAGGTCAGGCCATGATAATGACTATGGAAGAAGAAGTTGTACCAGGTGATGTAGTGGCAGGTACTATTCTCGTTAACTCCTTTCCAGTATTGGTATTATTTAATTCTGGTGCATCGCATTCATTCATGTCTACACGATTCGTGACACGGATAGGATTGGAGCCCGAGTCATTATCAGTGAGGCTCAATGTACTTACTGGTAATGGTCTTGTGGGAGTAGATCGAGTGTTTTCCTCGTATCGGATCATAGTTAGCGGTAGAGAGTTCCCCGCTAGATTTATAGAATTCCATATGGCAGACTACGATGTAGTCTTAGGCATGGATTGGTTGAGGAACCATTATGCTAGGATAGACTGCCATGTTGGCAGAGTTGTCTTTAGTATTCCAGGTGAGCCAGAGTTCTCATTTTCCATAGGCACAATGGAGCCATCTTCTCCAGTATTGCGGATGGCGGTAGCAGCAGTACAGTTACCCAGGATAGTTGAAGAGTTCCCAGATGTCTTCCCAGAAGAGCTTCCAGGGATGCCGCTAGAGAGGGAGATCGAGTTCACTATAGACTTGATCCTCGGGACAGTACCAGTATCAGAGCGAGTCTACAGGATGGCGCCTTCAGAGTTGGAGATTTTGTACAAAATGATTGAAGAACTGAGGACCAAGGGATTCATTCGTGCAAGTGGATCACCTTGGGGAGCCCCGATGCTTCTTATGAAAAAGAAGGATGGTACGTCTAGGTTATGTGTAGATTATCGTACCTTGAACTCAGTGACAATCAAGAACAGATACCCTCTCCCGAGGATAGATGACTTGTTTGATCAACTCAAGGGGGCTTCAGTATTTTCGAAGATAGACTTACGATCAGGATACCACCAGATCAGAATCAGAGAGCAGGACATCCCGAAGACAGCGTTTAGATCGAGGTATGGGCATTAGGAGTTCTTTATTATGCCCTTTGGAGCAACCAATGCGCCAGCCGTATTCATGGACCTCATAAATCGCATTTTCATGCCTTACTTGGATCAGTTCGTGATCGTGTTCCTAGATGACATCCTGGTCTACAGCAAGAGCGAAGCAGAGCATGAGCAGCATCTCAGAATCGTCCTTCAGACGCTTAGAGAGCATCAGTTGTACGCCAAGTTCAGTAAATACGAGTTTTGGCTCGATCGTATTTCGTACTTGGGTCACATCATTACTCGAGGAGGAGTAGAAGTGGATCCCCAGAAGACTGTGGCTATCGAGACATGGCCAGTACCTAGCTCAGTGGCAGAGGTTCGCAGCTTCCTTAGATTAGCCGGCTACTACCGGCGATTCGTTTCAGATTTTGCGAGGATTTTAGTACCGATGACCCAGTTGACCCGCAAGGATGTGTAGTTTGCTTGGACTGCAGAGTGCCAGGAATCATTTGAGAAGTTGAAGCGAGGTTTGATAACGGCTCCCATTCTCACACTTTCAGATGGGACCGGAGGATTCACAGTTTATTGCGACGCTTCAGGCAGAGGTTTGGGGTGTGTCATGATGCAGCATGGGAAGATAATATCTTATGTATCACGTCAACTTCGTGATCATGAGAAGAATTACCCGACCTACGACTTGGAATTGGCAGCAGTAGTATTTGCACTTAAGCTTTGGCGGCACTACTTATACGGAGACAGAGTAGAGATATTTACTGATCACAAGAGCCTGAAGTATGTTTTCACCCAGAAGGACCTCAACATGCGGCAGAGAAGATGGCTCGAGCTACTGGTGGACTACGATGTGGATTTGCAGTATCACCCAGGGAAGGCCAATGTTGTAGCAGATGCATTGAGCAGGAGAGCCGGAGTTTATTTCCTAACGGCACAACCAGAATTATTGGCAGATCTTCAGAATATGGGAATTAAAGTGGTTCTTCCTACCAACGTGGCGTTGATGGCCAGTCTACAGGTTCAATCCAGCATAGTTGAGAGGATCCGGATGGCGCAGTCTACAGATTCCAAGATTCAGCGACTCAGGGCAGAGTGTGAGGCAGGAAGAAGGCCAGAGTGTAGAAACGAAATAGTAAAGCGTAATACTCTAGAGGGGGGTGAATAGAGTTGGCAGCAGAATAATGCTAATTAAAAAAGTTAGCAGCACAATCACAGAATATTAATCACAACTGAAATAAAGTAAAGACAGAGTTAAGAGACCAAACGCAAAGACAGCGATGTATACTGGTATCCCTCTGTTGAGGACTAATCCAGTCGGTAGAACTCTTGCTACCAGTTGAATCCACTATTGAAAAAATCGCAAGTTTTCTTACGAAGTCCTTGCAACTTCTACAACGCGAGCTTTGATACGAAGAACTCGTCCAACTTCAAATGTGAAGAGGTATTCTTCAATCAAGCCTTCTGATTACAATCTCTCAGAAACTTCTAGACCGTACCGCACTGGCAAATTGACTAGAGGATTGTAACTGGCTTGGGATCTGAAATTAAAAGCTCTAGAAAACTCTTTGGAAGACTGAAAGCTTTAGATAGAGAGAAGATTGAAAGTGAATGAGTGAATTAAAATGATCGAAATCCTTCTCTATTTATAGGAATTCCAAAGGCAGACTTCTGTCAGAATTCGGGCAGAATTCGGGCAGAACTTTTTGAGCAAATCTCGGTCAAATCCGCAACTGCAGGAGGACCAAGTTCCAAAGATTCAAAATCACAACGGCCACCAACCGAACTCTGGCCGAACTCTGGCCGAACTCGGTCCGAGTTCTGTCAGGGTTAAATCAGGGTTTAGTTAGGGTTTTTGAAAAAGCTTTTGGTGATTTTTGAAAACCTTTTTGAAAACCTATTTGTAAACCTTTTTGAGAGGTCAGTTTAAAAACATTTTGAACTCATTTAGGGATAGCCTATTTGCCAGTACGACTCGGTGTACAACATATTCCTAGACTCAAATAAAATGAAAAATACATTGCATAAGGAATTACAGACTCGAGTAGGCAAACAGATCTTTGGTCTTGAATGGAGTGGATAGCCAATCTTGATCATGTCCAAGAATCCGAGATGTCCCGACTAGCTTCGTATATCCAGATAGAGTTTGATCAATTATTAAAATCAGGTTGACCATATGACCAATGGGCCAACAATCTCCCCCATTTTGATAATTGACAAACTATGAATGATATAACATTAAGCTTGTTCAAAAAAATATCAAAAAGTAGAAATTGTTCATATCCTGTATTATCTCAAAAGAAATGTTAGATCTTTAATTTTCTCCCCCTTTGTCACTTAGCAAAATAATTGCAAAAGAGAAGGCTCCTCCGCAATCAATGCATAAGTAACAAGTAGTGAGAAAACATATAAAAGACATAAAAATTTGAGAAATACATTACAGCATGTATTGTTACAGAATATCATTACAGGCATGTATTATTTCAAGAATATAAAAAAAATCTCAGGCATGCTTTGTCACAGGCAGTTTGTAATGAAGAAGCAGTATAAAGAGATAGTGCTAATAATTAAAACAAGGTGCTGAAATAAACTGAAATGCCATAACTGAAACACCATAAACATGTCCAGGAATGATAATAGTACTGAAGCAAAACTAGAAAGTACTGCTAAACTGATAAAAAACTTGGAATGTTGGAGCATTTCCAAGTGTACAATAAAATATCACTAAAAAAATTAAATCACATCTCCTCATCACTATCCTCGTCATCACCAACATCAGCTCTACCAGCATGTCCTGAAGGACCAGCACCAGAAGTACCAGCACCAGCATAGAACTCACCAACGTAATCACGAGGTGGAGCACGATCAGGACGGTACCAATCATAGGCGTTACCGGGCTGGAAGTAGGCATGGGCAGCCTCATCCTCACAGCGATAACCCAAAAAAGCTGGATCTCGAGGAATGGAACCGGCTGAATAACCAGTCTGGGTGAAACGAAGATCAGCTAAGGAGTTTACAATTGCCTGATAGCGGGTGACGTCGCAGAACTCACGCTCGCGAGCCATGTCCGTCATCGAGACGTGCAAAGCAGATAAATGCTGATGTATGCCCTCAAATATCATGGCATACTGATGAGGTAGTAGAGGAGGTGCAGTAGGAGGAGCACAAGGTGGAGCTGTAGCAGTCATGCTACGACGAGATAACTGAAGAAACTTGGGCTCAGGGTCCTGAGTACAAGTCGACAGATCGATATCGAAGCGCTGAAAGATGCGTGGGAGAATCATCGTGTAAGAGAGATTTCTATCTCTTGTACGACAACGGCCCATCATCTGAATCATGGTCTAAGGGGCAGAAAATAGAATCTCCTTAAGAATATGGTACATGGCGGACAGCTCAAGAGAAGTCACATCATCCTTTGAAGTGGATTTAGGAAGGATAGTGGAATAGATGATACGATACAATTCATAGTTAAACAAGTTCAGGTTGTTAGCCTTGAACTTTCCAGAGCATACTCTATCAGGTGCACAGAGTTCCGCTTTGAAACTTCCGAGTGTCGTGCCTTCGGGAAAGTCAAAATCAGTGATATCGACTAGCGGTTCACCTTCGTTAGGGACACCAAGGATCTCCGCTAAGAGGCTATCATCAAAATTGATATCAATACCTCCAACACGAGTGCTCACATCAAAAGTGTCTAATATGAGATTGCAATAAAATAATCTAATGGCATTAGTTGCTATAGGGAAGCAGATTTTAACAAATAAGTGTAACCCTAATGCCTCAAACAAATGACGATGATCAGGAAATACAGTCCATTTGACTGGAGCGCCTGTGCATATGGATCGCATAGAAAAATCACCATACCATAGTAAGCCTTGGTCGAGGGTTTGAAAGAAAAACCCGTCGAACGCGCCGTCGCTCGTTTGTACCGGCGAAAAGAGTGAATCCGTATGTGGATGCGAAGATGACCCTTCCTCACTAGGGGTCGTCTTCTTCCTCTTAGATGGATTGAATTTAGGTGCCATATGTGCAAATTGGAATAAAAATGCACTAAAAGAAAGGTGGAGAGAGATGGAGTTATACCTCACGAAATCAAGATATGTCGTAGAGAACGACGATCTCCGCACGATTCCAAATTTTGGAGAGATTTTACCACTTAGATTGGATGGAATAGGGTAGTGAAGAACTAAGGTTTTGATGCTCGGGTTGGCTGCTGCTGCTGTTTGAAATAGTTTGGAAGCAATGAAGAAGAAGGGCTGCTCGGGTTCTGTATATATAACCAGACACCCTCAACCGAACTCGGGCCGAATTCGGTCAGAGCTCTGGCCGAATTCGCCTAGGGTTCTTCAAAGTTGATTTTTGCCATTCTTTTTCATTGTCTCATTTCAAATATTTAATTCAAAGATTAGTTATTTTAGCCTTCAATTAACATAATTAATATTATTTTATGAATTAAATGTCGTTACACAGCGACTGTCTCAGATTAGCTGTAGGAGTACTGTCCCAGCTGGCGGAGGTTCACCGGGGAACTCTTAAGTACCGCTTCACTTCAACCGTAGTTGTGGTGACAGACAGACTCTTTATTGGCTTGTCTCTAACACAGTTTTTGTATAATGATATATAATCATAAAACAAAATCAATTAATATTATTGACGTCCAAAATTCCTAATTCTTGACGTAAATAATTGAAACGATCTTCCGCTAGAGGTTTAGTGAAGATGTCAGCTAGTTGATTTTCAGTATCTATGTACACAAGGTTTATATCTCCATTTTGATGATGATCTCTAAGAAAATGATGTCTAATCTCGATATGTTTAGTACGAGAGTGACATACTGGATTCTTAGTCAAATTAATAGTGCTCGTATTATCACAGAAAATGGGAATATGTGTGTAAAATAAATCATAGTCTTCTAGGGTTTGTTTCATCCATAAAATCTGAGCACAACAACGTCCTGCGACGATGTACTCAGCCTCTGTTGTTGATAGGGCTACAGAATTTTGCTTTTTACTAAACCAAGAGACTAAAGCTTTGCCTAAGAAATGACATGTGTCACTTGTACTTTTTTTATCAACTTTGCATCCAGCAAAATCTGCATCCAAATAACCAATAAGGTCAAAGGACTTAGTTTTGAGATACCACAAGCCAACAGAAGAAGTGCCTTTAAGGTATCGAAAGATACGCTTAACTGCGGACAGATGTGATTCCTTTGGGTTAGCTTGAAAACGTGCACACAGGCAAACACTAAACATTATATCTGGACGACTAGCAGTTAAATAAAGTAAACTACCAATCATACCTCGATACTTACGTGTGTCGACTGGCTTGCCTTGTTCATCTGAATCAAGCTTTGTTGAAGTTGCCATTGGAGTGCCAATAGGTTTGACATTGTCCAGATCGAACTTCTTTAGCAAGTCTTTTGTGTACTTGGCTTGATTTATGAATGTCCCATTATCAGTTTGTTTGATTTGCAATCCGAGAAAGAATTTCAGCTCTCCCATCATGCTCATCTCAAACTCATTCTGCATACACTTAGAAAATTCTTGACGCAGAGATTCATCAGTAGATCCAAATATAATATCATCAACATAGATTTGAATTAAAAGAAGTTTGCCATTAAAAGACTTAATAAACAGTGTAGTGTCAACCTTGCCTTTTGAAAAGCCGTTGCCAAGTAAAAAAGAGCTTAGACGATCATACCAAGCACGAGGGGCTTGTTTTAAACCGGATAAGGCTTTCTTCAACTTGAAAACATGATCAGGGTTTTTGAAATCCGTGAAACCTGGAGGTTGAGCTACAAAAACTTTTTCTTTTATAAAACCATTCAAAAATGCACTCTTGACATCCATTTGAAAAAGTTTAAAATCATGAAAACATGCAAATGCACATAACATGCGAATGGATTCTAATCTCGCAACTGGGGCATAAGTCTCATCGTAGTCGATACCTTCTTCTTGATTGTATTCTTGAGCTACGAGTCGAGCCTTATTGCGAGTCACTAAACCATTCTCATTTAGTTTATTTCGGAATACCCAACGGGTGCCAATGACCGGATGATCAACAGGCCTGGGAACAAGTTCCCAAACTTGATTCCGTTCAAATTGGTTTAATTCCTCTTGCATAGCATCTATCCAAAAACTATCACTACATGTTTCATTAATAGATTTGGGTTCTAGCTGTGAAATAAATGCAACACTAGAAACAATATCTCTACAGGATGTACGAGTACTTACTCCTTTGGTAATATCACCAATTACCAAATCCTTTGGATGATCAGCTATAAATTTCAATCTTTTTGGTAGATTCTGAAGGTAGCTGGTTCCTGGATCTTCTCTAGGAGGTTCAGCTAGTGCAGAGCTTGGTTGAGAATCAGCTGGAGTTGAGCTTGGTACAGATGTATCTTCGTCATTGTCATCAATAGTCATTTGATTCAATTCATCAAAAGTGACATTGATTGACTCTTCGATGATCATGGTACGTTTGTTGAAGACTCTGTATCCTTTGCTCTTGGCCGCATAACCTAAAAATATACTTTCATCGGCTTTTTCATCAAATTTTCCCAAGTTGTCTTTTGTATTAAGAATAAAACATTTACAACCAAAAATTCTAAAGTATGAAACTGAAGGAATTCTATCAAACCATAACTCAAATGGAGTCTTCTTCGATTTAGGTCGAATTAGAACTCTATTGAGAACAAAGCAAGCTGTATTGACAGCTTCAGCCCAGAAATATTTGGGTAGACTAAACTGGTTTAACATCACTCTGGCCATTTCGGTTAGAGTTCTGTTCTTACGTTCCACAACTCCATTTTGTTGTAGAGTCCTAGGGCAGGAGAACTCGTGTATAAAACCGTGTGTGTCACAAAATTGCTCAAAATTAGCATTCTCGAATTCGCCACCATGATCGCTTCTAATACGAGTGATCATGTAACCTTTTTCATTCTGAACTTTCTTGCAAAAGGCGACAAATTCGGATAATGCATCATTCTTGCGTGTCAAGAAATATACCCACGTGTATCTAGAGAAATCATCTACAATTACAAAAGCATAAAGTTTACCTCCGAGGCTAGCAACTCTGCTAGGACCAAATAAGTCCATATGAAGCAATTGTAGAGGTCTAGTAGTACATACTGCGTTTACTGACTTGAATGTGGATCTGGTAGCTTTGTTCCTTTCACATTGGCTGTATACCGAATCCTTCTTGAATGTAATGTCCGGTAAATCGCGTACTAGCTTCTTTGTGGATAATCTTGATATTGTATCCATATTAGCGTGACCGAGTCTCATATGCCACAGATGACTCTCATCACTTTTAGCCATTAAGCATCTACCTGAAATGTTAGTTTCTTCTAACAAATAAAAAACATATATATTATCTTCCCTGATACCTTCAAAGATAGTACTACCAGTTGAGCTATCAACTATAGTACATTTGTCTTTGCCAAAGTTGATGCCATAACCATGATCAGCTAGATGACTTATGCTGAGTAGGTTATGTTTCAACTCGGTAACCAGACAGACATCCTTAATTACAGGATAGGGAGACTTACCAACATCACCGATACCAATAATATACCCTTTCAAGTTATTACCGAAGGAGACATAGCCTTCCTTCTTTTTCTTCGACAGTGTTGCAAATAGGGTAGCGTCACCGGTCATATGTCGTGAGCAACCGCTGTCGAGGATCCATTTGCTTCTAGCATGTGAAGGGTGTTCCACCTACAAAATAGTTTGCAGATGAAACTTTTGGTACCTATTTCTTGTAGGGTCCTGAATTGTTAGCTTTAGGTATCCAAGCATAAACATTTAAATCAACAAGCTTTCTCATTCGACATGCAGATGAAATATGACCAATAAGGCCACAATAATGACATTGTGCATGTCGATTGTTGAAAGCAGAGTGGTTTGCATGGTTGGTAGGTTTAGGTTTTCTAGTATAGAAGAAAGCATACCTATAATCTTGTTTGGGCTTAACCTTTTGGGGTAAAGGTTTGATAGGGTTAGGTCTGACAGTGTTTGGCTTGGGAATATTCCAATTTTTCGGTAAGTGACACGTGTTAGGGTAGGAAGCAGCAGGCTCAGGCTGTTTTCCTAACCTAATTTCCAATCTTTTGTAAGTGTCATACAACTTAGTATAATCAGAAGTGAGTGATTCCATTCTGATTTGTGCACATCGAAGACTTTTCTTCTCTATAGAAAGTTCTTCTTTCAGTTGGTCGATAACTTTGTCTTTCTCTTCAGATGACTTGGTAGTCTCGTGTAATAATAGCTTTATTGAAGAAAGCTCACCAGACTCACTAATATTATTTCTAACCTCAGCTAGTAGGTCGGTAAGTCTACCTATTTCACCTTTGTACTCTTTGAGTACCTTTTTAGAGGTCTGATACTTGCTACGCAGTTTCCTGTAATCAGTCATCAGGTCACTGAAGGCATCTCCTAATTGCTCAAAGGTGAAGTCATCATAAGTATCAACTACAGGTTCAGTAGGTACCTGATCGGATGCCATAAAGCATACATTTGCAGCGTCTTCTGATTGTTCGTCTTCTGAGTCGCTGGCTTCACTTTCATGCCATATGCTGGTGTTGGCATACTTCCGTGATGTTGATCTCTTCAGGTTTCCTTTTTCATACCTGTTGCTCTTCTTGCTTGATGATGAGTTTGTGGGACAATTCTTCTTCATGTGTCCCTTCTTTTTGCAACCATAGCAGACAGCATCTTCTTGGTACCAGTTGTTGCTGTTGTTTTCTTTGACTCTCTTCTCATGTCTCATGAATCTTTTGAACTTCCTTGCTAGGAGTGCTTGATCTTCAGCGTCAGATCCACTGCTGTCTGAGTCATCTTCAGCAGCTTTTCTGTGCTGAGCCTTGAGGGCGATCGTCTTCTCCTTTGGTGCAGGCTCTTCAAAATCTTGTAGCTCCAGTTCATGAGTGAGTAGCTTACCCATGAGTACTTCGAGGGACATAGTTGTGAGGTCGTTCCCTTCAATGATTGCAGTAGCCTTTGGAATCCAGTTCTTGGAGAGAGCTCGCAGGAGTTTGCGAATCTTTTCATGGTTACTGTAATCTTTGCCTAGCGAAGACAAAGGATTTACAATATCCAAGAACCTCTCGAACATTTGTGTAACTGTTTCGTTGGGCTTCATCTTGAACGCCTCGTACTCTTGAGTAAGTCTGCTGACTTTAGATTCCTTGACTTGAGTCGTGCCTTCATGTGTGACTTTGAGTAGCTTCCATACTTCATTAGCCGTTGTGCAGATAGATACCCTGTTAAATTCAGTTCTGTCTAAAGCACAAAAAAGAGCATTAATGGCACGTGCGTCAAGACTGGCCCTTTTCTTTTCTTCCTCTGTATATCTGCTATGGGGTTTTTCAACTAAAACTCCATCAACATTTATACGAGGTGGCTTTTGATAGCCATCAAGAACAATGGACCATAAATCAAAGTCAAGAGATTTCAAGAAGAAACTCATCCGTGTTTTCCAATATGTATAATTCGTACCATCAAACAGTGGTGGTCTGTTTGTGGCCTGGCCTTCACTTGTGAATTTCACAGTTGCCATGTGTTATGTTGTGATCTATATAACAGTTAATTAAAATGAATAAATAATTGTACTGTTACCTTTGCTTTACCTGTAACACCCGCTCTGATACCAATTATAGGAACGAAATAGTAAAGCGTAATACTCTAGAGGGGGGTGAATAGAGTTGGCAGCGAAATAATGCTAATTAAAAAAGTTAGCAGCACAATCACAGAATATTAATCACAACTGAAATAAAGTAAAGACAGAGTTAAGAGAGCAAACACAAAGACAGCGATGTATACTGGTATCCCTCTGTTGAGGACTAATCCAGTCGGTAGAACTCTTGCTACCAGTTGAATCCACTATTGAAAAAATCGCAAGTTTTCTTACGAAGTCCTTGCAACTTCTATAACGCGAGCTTTGATACGAAGAACTCGTCCAACTTCAAATGTGAAGAGGTATTCTTCAATCAAGCCTTCTGATTACAATCTCTCAGAAACTTCTAGACCGTACCGTACTGGCAAATTGACTAGAGGATTGTAACTGGCTTGGGATCTGAAATTAAAAGCTCTAGAAAACTCTTTGGAAGACTGAAAGCTTTAGATAGAGAGAAGATTGAAAGTGAATGAGTGAATTGAAATGATCGAAATCCTTCTCTATTTATAGGAATTTCAAAGGCAGACTTCTGTCAGAATTCGGGCAGAATTCGGGCAGAACTCTTTGAGCAAATCTCGGTCAAATTCGCAACTGCAGGAGGACCAAGTTCCAAGGATTCAAAATCACAACGGCCACCAACCGAACTCTGGCCGAACTCTGGCCGAACTCGGTCCGAGTTCTGTCAGGGTTAAGTCAGGGTTTAGTTAGGGTTTTTGAAAAAGCTTTTGGTGATTTTTGAAAACCTTTTTGAAAACCTATTTGTAAACCTTTTTGAGAGGTCAGTTTAAAAATATTTTGAACTCATTTAGGGATAGCCTATTTGCCAATACGACTCGGTGTACAACATATTCCTAGACTCAAATAAAATAAAAAATACATTACATAAGGAATTACAGACTCGAGTAGGCAAACAGATCTTTGGTCTTGAATGGAGTGGATAGCCAATCTTGATCATGTCCAAGAATCCGAGATGTCCCGACTAGCTTCGTATATCCACACAGAGTTTGATCAACTATTAAAATCAGGTTGACCATATGACCAATAGGCCAACACAGAGTTGTGTATTCATGAAGATGGTATACTTCGATATGGCACTCGTCTTTGTGTACCCGGTAGAGATATCAGACAGGAGGTCATGGCAGAAGCTCACAGTTCACAGTATTTTATTCATTCCGGTGGCACAAAGATGTACCGTGATATTCGTCAATATTTTTGGTAGAATGGCATGAAGAGGGAGATAGCCCGGTTTATCTCTCGGTGTTTGGTTTGCCAGCAGGTTAAAGCTGAACATCAGAGGTCCGCTGGACTTCTTCAGCCCTTGCCGATTCCAGAATGGAAGTGGGAGCATGTGACCATGGATTTTGTGACTGGATTGCCTAGATCCCCAGTTGGTCGAGATGCTATTTGGGTTATAGTTGACAGGCTCACGAAGGTGGCTCATTTTCTCCCATTCAGAGTTGGGCAGTCTATGGCTCAGCTAGCAGAGATGTACCTCAGGTAGATTGTCAGGCTTCACGGTGTGCCCATCAGTATCACCTCGAATCGAGATTCAAGGTTTACGTCATACTTTTGGCACAGCCTGCAAGAGAGTTTAGGAACTCACCCTCAGTTTAGCTCAGCTTATCATCCGCAGACAGATGGCCAGCCGGAACGCACAATCCAGACTCTTGAAGATATGTTGAGGTCATGTACCCTTGACTTCGGTGGTTCATGGGAGGATCACCTGCACCTGGTGGAATTTTCGTACAACAATAGTTTCTAGGCCAGTATTCAGATGGCTCCGTTCGAAGCATTGTATGGCAGGAAGTGCAGATCCCCGCTCGCATGGGACGACATCGGAGAGAGGCAGATTCTCGGTCCAGAAATGATTGTCCAGACAGTTGAAGTGGTCAAAGGGATCAGAGATCGTCTTCGAGTGGCCCAAGATCGCCAGCGGCATTGGGCCGATGCCCATCGGCGTCCCTTAGAGTTTGCTATCGGCGACCATGTATTCCTTAGGATCTCGCCTAACCGCGACATCATTCGCTTTGGCGTACGAAGAAAGCTTAGTCCTAGGTATATAGGGACGTTCGATATCCTGGAGCGAGTAGGAAATATATCATATTGTCTCGCTCTTCTGCCGTCGCTAAGTGCGGTACATGATGTATTCCATGTGTCCCAATTACGGTGGTATATCCCGGACCCGAGCCATATCCTGGACCATTCGGAATTGGTTGTTGGTACCAACCTTTCGTATGAGGAGAGGCCCGTATCTATATTGGACCGGAGAGAAAAGATACTCAAGAACAAGACTATTAGCTTAGTCCGTGTTGCTTGGGGTCATCACTCTCTAGGTGAATCAACGTGGTAGCGTGAGGACGAATCCGATCGCGATATCCCGACTTGTTTGACTCGTAAGGTATAATGTCTTCCTTATGCCTTATGCTTCTGTCCCTTGTTTGCATGCGTGATTGTTTGATTGTTTGCTTAGTGTAGATTATTTGTGAATAGTATAGCTGGCTCTTACATCTCTAACCATCTTGATTTAAATTTCGAGGACGGAATTCTTTTAAGGTGGGTAGAGTTGTCACCCTCATTTCCCGTATTTCGTATTTATACTCGTAGTTGGATTTTGGCATGTATTTTATTTTTCTCGACTTGCGAAATTTTGGGTTTTCTCGTATTTTGGGTTTCGGCTCGGCTCGATTTTAGTTGGGTTGGTTTGATTTTAAACCCAATAGAACACCTTAACCTATACTCTACCCTTATTCCACCACAACCCACCCTCATTAAAACCCCACTTACTTTCTCTCTCCTCATAACTTACATTAATTTCTTCACCTTCTTCTTCCTTCCTCCACACAACACCAACACCATAGGCAAGTGCACCTTGCCACCACATAAGGACCTAATTTTATTTGTCCATTAGCTAGAGTAGGCCATGGTGAACAACATTAGAACTTGGTATTTTGTGATTTTGAGCTTTCATTTTTCTAGATCTAAGTTTTAACCATTTCGATTTTTCTTGGTTTTGATCTATTAAACTCAGATTTTTTTTTCTTGTTTTGAGGCTTCCATGTGGAAGAGAATTCAATTTTACACAAGTTAGAACTTTGAAAATCCAAATTTGGTTTTGTTTTGGTCAAGTTATGAAGATTTGAAATTTAGGGTTCTTGGAGTCTTCCTCTCGGCTTGATGGAGAAGATAACCCCTCGGCCTGCGCTCTTTAGCGTATGGCCAGACTGCGCAACCCCTCGGCCAGCGCCTTGCGCTGGGCTGATTTGCGCTGGAGCTCTTTAGCTCCTGCGCCTACTCTCCATCTGCGCGCTTGACCTCCGTGCTGCTCGCCCCTGCGCAGTTTGCCCCAGCGCAGTTCATTTTTTCGTGCAACCCAGTCCTGCGCAACCTAACCTCAGCATAATCCATTCTCCTGCACAATTAATTCTCCTACGCAATCCATTCTCCTGCGCAATCCATTCCCCCAGCACCATCTGACAACTGCGCAGTCTATTCCCCCAGCGCCATCCGACCCCTGTGCAACCTACTTGCCCATGATGAAGTGGTTTTATTTCCTTGGACCTGGATACTCTTTTGTGGATTGGAGTTTTGAGATCTTGTTCCACACAATACAACCGTCTCGATCCAACACGAACTGGCACGGTTTTCGGTATTTTGCTTATGACTAGTATGGTTCTCGTGAATTTTGTGATTTATGATTTTAGTACCTTTTGGTCTTCTTGATAGTGACCCGATGGGGTGCGCTCTTACTTGTGACCTGTGATCCATGATTTATCTTGCGACTGGGTAGTTTGATAGTGGCCCGTGGCGACGCACTCCTGACTTGTAGCTCGTAACCTGTAACTTGTAACTTGACTTGACTTGATGCTGTTGCGATGGCTAACTTGACTCGTATAATCAACCTTGACTCCGTGGGTGTTCGTTCTTGATGCCTTGTGCAAACCACTTGTCTTGCCTTGCATCATGTCTAGGACGTGACTCCCTGGTTACCACGGTCAGGGATTCACACTGAATATGGATTAGGCCAATGACTAGATCAAACTATAGTTCATGGAGAATTTCCAATCACAGGCGATCTCGTTATCTGGGTACTTTAAATGGACTTGTAGCCTGCCAACGAGTAGGGCACATTTCCAGCACACTGTCATGTGTTGCACCCTCTAAGTCACCTAAGGGTATATCGTCTTCTGGGCGATGTACCCAACCATACTCTCAACCCGCGGAAGGATAACTGGATAGTCTACAGGGCTTGGGACTGGGAATTTCTCATTTGCATCTTGTTAGTAATTAGGCTTGTGATAACCCTAGTTAGTTAAGTAGTAAGCCGTAGTAATTGCTTGGTCGTTTGTGAATGGATGGTGTCCAGCCTTGTCTAAGTCTCGTCTAGCCCCTGTACCTGGTACCCCTGATCATGATTGTTTTTACTTATCTTTAACAATAAATGGGTAGAGACAAAGTGCTATTCAGGCGAAGGGTTACGACCCCGGTCCTTGTTTGGTTTAAGGATTGTAACCTGGCTCCCGGAATGGTCCACGTCCCTAGTCGTTTATGGTCATGTTGTACTCTTTATTACTTGTACTTTTCTTCTATTTCTTATGCTCTGATATGCTGGTTTTTGTTCTTATTTCGTGGCCTCCTTTGTGGCACTTGCTCTTTCTGGAGTTTGACCCAGCTGGTTTTGTGTGGCCAGATTTTAGAGAAGCTCCCGAAGATCTACGAACCTCCAGCCTGATGGTGGCGACTAGAAGAAACCCGGGCTACGAGTGGGTTTTCCATTTTGTTTCGCTCACTACATTGTAAAATTATTCTTTTGAGGCGTTTAGCCGACGAGCACCTGTTATCTCGATGCATATTTACTTACTGTCTGCCTACGAGCTGTAACATGATTAACAAATCCTAGGGTTGATCATGTATGACTGAACTCTTGCTAGTCTTGACATTTTGTACGACTAGCTTCATGATCATCCAATATGTAATATTTGGGACGCCTTTTATTGTATATTTGGTGGTCTAACATCTTGTAACTATATTACTTGCTTGAGATTGAGACAATAGGCTTGATCTTAAGAGACCGTTGGCTTGTAGTTAAACCCTCATATATCTAGACAGCCGTAACCGTATAGCGAGGTGGATTCCATTTCAATATACGTAGCTGGCTATGTCCGCCCCCGCTCTCCAGTATTCTGGCTCTGGGGCGTCACAACAGCTAACGTGAAAAATGTTGGTTTTCAGTCAGAAATGGAACAAGCACACAAACCGACGGCAATGTGAAACACAATAGAATTCACAAGACATGAAAATATCATATGTGAGATGAAACTAGAAAGTAACTGATATCATGGCATGTCTAGAAAGCAAGTAGGTAACTCTATAATATGATGTATCCACTGGAGATAATATGTAAATGGGGTGACATGGCAAGTGGTGAAAAAAAAAGGAAAAACAAGTAAAAGACAACTATCTATGTGATTTGAAATATCAGTTTCGATATGTGAACGGTTAAGGGGTAAATCGGGCACCCTGCACGTGTCGTGTGCAGCTGCTATTCTCCACGAAAGACACGGAGGATAGTTCTGGGTAGTTCACATGTCTACTAAGATATTTCCCCTCCCTACTCATACTCATGGACTCGAACAAGTCACGAAACACGAAAATATAAAAATCCTGAAATATAGTATATAGAGATCCATGACACTAATCTGTGTAACAATGTGTCAACAAGCAAGAGCATATATATAAACATGAAATGGAAAGACTACTATGAATAGAAAGCAATCAGAAAGTGCATTTGCCTGAATCCTTGCACAAACCATAGTCACAAGTCGAGGATGGGGAGATTGTCGATCTAGAAGCTGTCAACCTATAACATATATCGTACCATGAACCATGCACGAAAACCACAAGTCAATTCTAAGGTTCTAGTTCTAAATTCATGGAATAAGTGGTTAATGGGTTACTAATCTACTAATAGTTAATTCTGAAATAAATTACTTAAAAATCTAATTTAATCTAATAATAATCTGAATATAATCTAAACATGCAAGTTTGGCCATCAAAAGTCATGTTTCCAATTTTAAAAAATATGGCACACAAATCGAGGCGTGCCTTTGACTATCTAGTCAAATATTTTGAACTCTTGAATTTGAAAATGTACCTTGGTAGATTTCAGCGCCACAAGTACGCTAGAATCAACCGTGCCGCAAATTCACGTTTTGGTCAAAAGATATCGCCGTTATGGCTAATCGTGACCAAAACGGTGATTCACCGATCAATTTTGAGTTCAATAGATTAACTAAAATATTAGATAAACGAATTAATTTCTGGAAAAAAAAACTATGTCATAGAGCTCTGTGTTAGCTTCCCGAAACTTTAAATGGTTCGTGATTTCGATTTCTGGTTCTCCGAAAATCTCGAAAACAACGAAACGTATTAAGTTTTGGACAACCGACACTCTACGAATTTTACAGAAATTAAGCTTCAGAGATAATAAAAATAAATTAGATATTCGAAAAGTATACCTCAATACGAACAAAAGAAATGGCACGCAAAAAGGAGGTTGGAGTTGTCCGCAATAGCCTCGGGAAGTCGGGGGTCTCCTTGGAACAAGATTCCTCAAAATCGGCCAGAATTAAATTAGGGTTTACTGTTCAGCAAAAATATATATATAGGGCGGGTACAGTCAGCACCCGCTGACTGGCGCTGCAATAGCTGACGGGTGGGCCCGGCCAGCGCTGACTGGGTATGACTGGATAATTAATTACAAAAAATGATTTAAAAATCATTCTAAGGCCAAATAAACTCAAATAAATTCCTAAAAATTCATTAAAAATTGTAGAAAATTACAGAAAATATATTAACCTCCTAGAATATAAATAAAAATAATTTACCTCATATTAGTCTCAAATGGTCTCATAATAAATATTGGAAGCCTTTAAAATATATAAAACTAATAAAATAAATATCTAAAAATTGCAGAAAAATTCTATAAAATTATAGAAAATATTTATAACCTACTAGATCCTACATAAAATACTGGGTCTCAAAATAGTCTCAAATAAACCTAATATAAAATCTTGAAAGTCATTAAAAATATTAAACCTTAATAAATAAATATCTAAAAATCTTTAAAAATTATAATAAGCTATAAAATCATTAAACAATGCTTATATAAACCATATAAGGGCCAAATGACCATAATATGATCATAGCTCTCTTATGAGCTTAGGTACAAATTTTAATGACCATAAAAGTTAATCATAATTAAAACAAAATATTAAAAAAATCGGGAAGTGGGCTTACAGAAGTAGCTTGCATTAGCAGGGTAAAGAGAAATGGGCAAGGGGTGCAGGCCATTCCTGTACAGGAATGCAGGGTATGGCAGCAGGGTATGCAGGAAAAATAATGCACCAGTACACAAATGTGCACTGGAATGGGCCCTGTGCCGGTTGGTAGACATGTGCAATAGAAGACGGGGAAAGGGAGTACCTATACAGGGTCGAAACAGTAGCAGTGGCAGCAATGTGAATGAGATTAGTGTGTTAGGGATATGTGTGCAGGTAATTGGAACTTATCTACAACTGTTAGGATAGAGGTCGGGGTTAAGCATGTTAAGGTCTGTGGTTCATTGCTACTAAAAATAGGGGCAGCAGTGACTTGTTGAAGCCACAGCAGCAACATGGAACAGGAAAGGGGATAGACCCAGGAGAATGTAGCAATAGGAAGGTCTATAAGGGGAGGAGAAGATTTAGGCAGCAGGAAGAGCATATGGGGAATTGCTTAGATACCAGATGATATGTGTGTGTGTAATTTGTGTAGTACAGTGGAATATGTGTTTATTTACATATACACAGGATTTTATGTGTGTTGGGGAGGGTACTTTTGTGTGTATGCATATGACAGTAACTGTGTGTGAGAGTGTTTGTATGAGTTTGGGGTACAGGTAAATGTCTAGTTGTGTGTCCAAGTGTAGGATATGTATAGGTAACCAGTTTAAGTATTGAATATCATAGGATGGATGTTAGAAAAGCATGAGTAGAGATTAGTGGATGAGGGTATGTGAATAATCCTACATGTACAATGTGTAGGTAATGTAAGTAAGGTTAAGAAATGGATTGAATAGTGTGTTTAGGTAATTGGTTTAGGAACATATATGACTAGGTAATAGGATTGACACATAGGTATAGGGGATACCCATGTTGTAGGGTATAGGGTAGGGTAAATATAGGCCTTGGGGATTACCCAAAGGTTAGATAGATGCCTAGGTTAGAGGATAAGGTATTGGGTTAAAAGCTAGGTTACTGATATAAAGAGCCTATGGGTATACTATATAAGTAGCTACATAGGGTACTGACCCAGTATAAACTAGTATACCTTGGTAGGACAGGGTATAGTCCTAAAAACCTAGGTGTGACCTGGTTTAACCAAGTTTAGTAAGGTATTGACCCAGTTGACCTAGAAATGACTTTATGGCCAAGATTTGGGTTAGTTTAACTTGTATTTATTCCAAAACTTGGTATTGATGTAATATTATTATCACGCCCCAGAACCAGAAAATCGGATAGCGGAGGAGTAACTCAGCCAGCTACGTATTACGGGTAGATGAATACCGTATAATACGATCAATGATGTCTAAAAGACGAGGGGGTACATACTACATGAAAGTCTTACTAGGGTTACTCAACATCTATTGTCTCAATCATTCAAACAAGAAACAGTAAATAGAGAACATGTAAGATAAAGCAGTAAGGCGTCCCGAACGCTCAGTCAAAATATTCTTGAGTTCTGGCTGTACAGAACATAGCCAGATGATATAGCAAGGTATACACAATTGTTATCAGCTGCAGTCTGACTTAGTTACAATTATGTAAAAGTAAGTACAAGACAATCCGAGTAACATGTCGGTGTCAAGTGGTAAAATATAAAGTAAGTAGCAAAATGAGCGGGGAAGTAAGGAACCCACTCGTGTCCTCCTGCGATCATCCCTCTAGTATTGACCATCTTGGAGGTAGAAGTAAGCTGAGTCCTCGGTAACTGACTCTAAATCTGGCCATACAAAACCAGAGAGGTTAGACCTCTAATAGCAAGTACCACAAGGAAACACGATATGAGAATCAAAACCAGTGATAAGATTTAAGAATATAATAATAAGTCTCCGCTTGCTACTGGGATTCATACAACATCATGACACTTCAAACCAACTTTCCAACCAAACAAGGACAGAAGTTGACCCGTCATGTCCTGAATTCTGATCATCTCAGTTAACAGAGTAGGTACAATACGCAAACAAATCAATTTAACGGCAATACAACTACTACGGCTTGCTAACTGTGACTTCCAAATTATCATGGAAATATGCAATAAGGATTCCTCAGTTCTTACTATGCATAAGCAAGGCTAGTCTACCCAATATCAATTACGCCAATCATAAATTAGACGAGTCCCAGCGGGACGCCCGTCATCAGTATACAGTAAATAAATATAAGCAGATGTCGTTTCCTGCCCATATGGCAGATTTGCAGTATCTGTGGGAACCAACCGGCATGTCGGGGCACTAATTGTCCCAAGGATGGCTGCCAGGTAAGAACTCGGAAATTCATTCTCTTCTTGGAATCGTTATTTTATTTAACTTAATAGTCCCTATGTTGATTGAATCTCATGCCATGGATCATGGTCATTCAGAATGAGTACTTTCGTATAGAGTACGATATGCACAACTCTACAACGATGTCCGTATGGTTAGGTTGTAGGTCTTACATAGCGTAATACAACAATCAAACCTAGCCATAGAATAATCATGCCTTGACTGTAAGGTACACGTGCTGCTTTTATAGAACAAGTTAAAGTCTGCACGTGTCCATATGCCAATGTTCGGGATCGGCTAGTCGATTGCAATAGTTCATAGTTAATATGAACGTGTCTCATTCAGTTTCAGTAAGACGACTAGCCAGTCTTTTTAGTTCCAACTAGGAACGCATGATCAATCATTTAGTCAAGGTAACAATCAATATCAATTCGTGCCAAGGCGTGAAAGTCAAACTAGTATTTAGTATGGTCGAGTCTATAACTCTCAGGGTTAAATCCCAGTCACACTGGATATCCATAAACCAATCAAGACACAGGGCACATTCCACACAACCATATATATTAAAATATTAACATATCATGATTTTATCAGGTTCATGTCAAAAGGCGTAAGGATATAATAGAAGAAATGCCATGCCGACATAAAGTAAATAAAGTATAGAGCAATAGGAAGACTGAGGTTGGATTACGCCAAGGCTAATCTATACCATGACTAGTCTACGCCAAAGCTTTACGCTAAGGCCACCGGTTTACGCCAAGCTTTACGCTAAGGCAAATACGCGCATAAATAAAGTACGCGTAAATAAGTAACGTTACGCGTAAACTCGTACGCGTAAAAGAATAATATTATGCGTAAACCAAAATTACGTAAAGGAATTATGCCAAGCCAAGGAGTACGCATAAAACAGAGCTACGCGTAAAGAACAGGGTTACGCGTAAGACTTGTACGCGTAAAAGAATAGAGTTACGCATGAAACACTGTATGCGTAAAGAATAACGTTACGCGTGCGTAAAATATTGTATACGTAAAGGGTCGAGCCACGCGTAAAGGTTGCACGCATAAATAGTCAAGTTTACGCATGAATGAATACGCGTAAAGAGTAATACGCCAAGCCAAGTCGACTTGCGTAAAACAGATTCACGTTGACACGAATGATTGTGGGCGTAGAGCTTGATACTACGCGAGCACGTAAAAACGTGGGCGTAATGTTTAATGCCTACGCGAGCACGTATAACGTAAGCGTAAAACTCCTTCCGAACTCCAAATTCCATAGAACCTTCATTCCAAACCGAAAATAGGATTTCCATGGGTCAGAATGGAGTATAACACAATCTCAACAATCTGGAACGAAAAAAACTTGGAAATAAAGAAGTTTGATAGATCAAAACCAATAAAATCCAAAAAATAGTAATTTCTAGATCTACTAAAAATGAGACTTCAGAATACAAAATGCCAAGTTCTAAGCTATCTTAGAATCACGAGAGGAAGATAAATAAACCATAAAAATGGGTTCTCATGTGGAAGCAAAATGTACTTGTCTATACTCTTGGTAGGTGGAGAGAGTTATAAGGAAGAAGAACAGTAAATGAGAAAAGAAGTAATGAAGAGAGAGAAAAGGGGTTGGGGCGTTAAATGGAGATGACGTTAGGTAGGGGAGTTGGGATCGGTTCATGATGGACCATCAAAATTTTGAAAACAAACCAACCCAAACCGAACCCAAGAGCAAAACTAAAGCAGAAAATAAAATATAGAAAAATAATTAGCATAAAATTAAAGAAATTAAATACAGAACAAATCCATGATAAGTATTAAATAAATATATTCAAGCCGTACACGTATTAAAATATGGATTCTGGGAACGGGGAGTGACATCTCTACCCTCCTTAGAAAAATTTTGTCCTCAGAATTTTAAATCCAAGCAGGATAGAAATATCGGGGTTAAACTAATCTAAGTACAGCAATTTTAGCGAGCAAGAAATCATTTTACAATACCAATAGCAAGTAATATATCAATGTTTATATCAAGCTATGATATCAAGCAATTTCTACTCATAGGGTGATAAGCATGAGGAATTAAGACAATCAAGGTATACGGAAAGAAATATACCATGTGAGTCAAATCGGTACGGATACCGTGATCGGATATCGTCCTCACGTTCCTATGTTGACTCTCCTAAGGAGTGATGACCCCAAGCAACACGGACAAGGTTAATTGTTCGGTTCTTGAGTATCTTCTCTCTTCGGTCCAAAATGGATACCGGTTATTTCTCATAAGACAGGTTGGTACCAATAACCAGTTCAGAATGATCGAGGATATGGCTTGGATCCGATACATACCTACGCAACTGAGATACATGAAATACATCATGCATCTCTCATAACGAAGGTGGAAGGGACAAACGATAAGCAACATCGCCTACCCTATCAAGGATAGCAAATGGGCCCACATATCGTGGACTCAACTTCTCGTGAACGCCAAATCTAATGACCCTACGAGTAGGTGAGATCCACAAAAACACGTGGTCTCCAACAGAAAATTCTAGCGGCCTACGATGCTGGTCCGTCTAATGTCGATGTCTATCTTGCACAACTCGAAGTCACTCTCTAATTCTCTTAATCACTTCAACTGTTTGAACAATCATTTCTGGGCCTAACATCTTCCTCTTCCCGATATCATCCCATGCCAGTAGCGACCTGGACTTCTTACCGTATAGTGCTTCGAATGACGCCATCTGGATACTGGCTTGATAACTGTTGTTGTACGAGAATTCGACTAAGTGCAGGTGACTCTTCCAAGATCCTCCAAAATCTAGGGTGCAAGCTCGTAACATATCTTCTAAAGTCTGAATTGTTCTTTCTGATTGCCCGTCTGTCTGTGGGTGGTAAGCCGTACTAAATCTTAATTTGGTACCCAGACTATGATGTAAACTCTTCCAGAAATGTGATGTAAAATGGGTATCTCTATCTGATACAATACTGACAGGGACCCCATGCTGCCCGACTATCTGCTGCATATACAACTCTGCCAACTTCTCCGTAGATTGGCCTACTCTAAAAGGAAAAAAATGTACTACCTTCGTAAGCCGATCTACTATCACCCAAATAGCATCTTTACCACTTGGTGATCTCGATAAATTGATCGTAAAGTCTATTGTGGTATGCTCCTATTTCTATTCCGGGATAGGGAGCGGTTGTAATAAGCCAGCTGGCCTTTGTTGTTCCGCCTTCACTTGTTGACATATTAAGCAACAGGAAACGAATCTAGCTATCTCCCTCTTCATTCCGTTCCACCAGAAGTGTTGCTTGATATCTTGGTACATCTTAGTCCCTCTAGGGTGTATAGAATACTAAAACTGTGGGCTTCTGTCATAACCTCCTGTCTGATATCTCCACTAGGTACACATAGATGTGATCCAAATCTAAGTATACCATCTTCATGAATTTTCATCTCCTTCCTGTGTCCCGACTCACATTCTGTCCTAAGCTTCTAAATCCTTGGGTCCTGTGCCTGAGCTGCCTTGATCATGTCTACCAAGTCGGATTGGACTCATAGACTTGCCAGAATTTCTGTATCACTAGAAAGTATAACCTCGATACCCATCTCTTGAAGATCTTCTAAGATATGTTTTTGTGAGGTCAACATAAATACACCGCCTCTCCTGCTGAGAGCGTCTGCTACCACATTAGCCTTGCCTGGATGATACTGAAGCTCTACGTCATAATCCTTGATCAACTCTAACCATCTTCTCTGTCTCATGTTCAGTTCCTTCTGAGTAAAGATGTACTTCAGACTCTTGTGGTCTGTGTACATGTCCACTCGATCACCGTACAAGTAATGCCTCCATAGCTTCAGAGCAAATACTACCGCTGCCAACTCCAAGTCATGGGTCGGATAATTCTTCTCGTAGTCTCGAAGTTGCCTAGATGCATACGCTATCACCTTCCCATGTTGCATTAGGACACATCCGAGTCCCTTTCCTGATGCGTCACAATATACAGTAAAACCTCCGGGTCCAACGGATAATGTAAGAATAGGTGCCGTGATCAATTTCTTCTTCAAATTCTCAAATGATGCCTGGCACTCTGCCGACCAAATGAATGGCACATCCTTCCATGTCAAGCGGGTCATGGGTGCTGAGAGTCTTGCAAAGTCTGATACGAACCTTCTATAATATCCTGCCAATCCCAAAAAAACTCTACACATCTGCTACGTTCTTAGGTGTTGGCCAACTCTCTACTGTTTCCACTTTCTTAGGATCCACTGCTACTCCAACCCCTGATATGATGTGCCCCAAGAATGAAATTCGATCCGTCCAAAACTCATACTTGCTAAGCTTGGCATACAACTGGTTCTCTCTCAGAACCTGTAACACCTTCCTGAGGTGATCTTTATGCTCTTCATCACTAGCTGAGTATACGAGAATGTCGTCGAGAAACACAATAAGAAATTGATCTAAGTACGGCATAAAGATGCGGTTTATCAAATCCATAAATATTGTTGGAGCATTGGTCAAACCAAACGGCATTACTAAGAATTCGTAATGCTCGTACTTGGGCTTGAATGCCGTCTTGGGAATATCCTCCTTCCGAACTCTCACTTGATGATACCCTGATCGAAGATCTATCTTAGAGAAAACCCTTGCTCTGCTCAACTTATCAAACAAGTCGTCGATCCTTGGTAGTGGGTACTTGTTCTTTACTGTTGTCGCGTTGATCTTTATATAGTCAATGCACAATCTTGATGACCCATCCTTCTTCCCTACAAGTACCACTGGTGCTGCACATGGTGATTCGCTAACTCAAATGAACCTCTTTTTCTTCAGTTCCTCTATGTGTTGATATACCTTCGCCTGCTCTGAATCCGCAATTCTGTAAACTCGATCTGATATCGGTTTAGTTCCAGGTGCCAATTCTATACTGAACTCAATATCCCTAACCGGGGGTAAACCTGGAAGTTCTTCGAGAAATACATCTAGAAACTCTTCCACTACCTTCGAAACTTGAACTTCTTCCATTGCCGCTGCTATACCTTCTTCTTGTTGAGTTGCCACTGATCTGACTAAGGTGAACCGCTCCATGCCCAAAATATTAAAAGATATACTCCCTCTACGATAATCTATTGTCGCATGATTGTCTTTCAGCCAGTCCATGCCTAAGATAATGTCGAAATTTCCAAAAGGAAATTCTATTAATCTGGCAAGTAAGGAATGCCCGCAAACTACAACTCTACACGCTAGAATAACCCTACTAACTCCTACGAGCCCATTACCAGTGAGTATATTCAACCTCCCTAGCAATGCCTCGAATTCCATTCCTAGTCGTGTCGCGAATTGTGCAGATATAAATGAATGTCATGCTCATGAATCAAACAATTCTACTGCAGAATATGAGGCGACGAGAATGTTACCTGCCACAACATCTCCCGATGCCAATGCTTCTTCCAAAGACAGATTGAATGCCTGCCATCGGCCTCCTTGTTGGTTCCCATGCTGCGGCCTAGCCTGGTGTTGCTGTTGGCCCCTGCCTTGGTGATGCTGGGGTTGTCTTTGTTGTTGCTGCTGCATCGGCGGTCCCTGCTGCCGAAACATCTGAGCCTGTAACATGAACGGGCGTTGTGCCAACGGCCTCACTGCTACCGCTGGTCCTTGATACTGGTTTGCCCCTGGTGCTGGCAGAGCTGGATAATGTTACACTGGGCTTCCTGACCTCATGCTCATGAGACAGGTAGAAACTTGATGATCTAGACTTCAACATACCAAACATTGTCCGTTCAATACCCGACACACACCTCTAGTGTGCCCTGTCTTCCCATAATAGGTACAGCCCTCTGGAGGTTGCTGGTTCATCCTCTGCTGCTGTTGCTGCTGTCTGACTGGTGGTGCTGGCCCTCACATCGCCATATCGTGAATGCGAATGCCAGGGGATGGTGTTGTTATTCGGGGCACTACTCCCCCTCCTCCTTCAATCTGATTGTGAAATCTCTTCTGACCTCCAGTCCTTGATGTGATCCTCTGGATTGTGATCTCATGCCTCTGGGTTGCCGTCAATACCTCATCAAAGGTCTGGTAGTTGTGCCCCTCTATCAATTGCAAGAGTTCAAGATGGAACCCTTGCTGAAATCTCATAGCACTATGTCTCTCCGTTGCTACCATCTCCGGGACAAACCTACTTAGTCTGCAGAACTCTGCTACATAAGCATCCACTGTCTTGCCGGCCTGCTTGAGGTTGATAAACTTCTGTTGTAGCTCGAACTGTGCCACAACTCTATAGTACTTCGTCTTGAACCTCGCAGTAAAATCATCCCAAGCTATAGGACGTCTAATACCCACTTCTTCTGATTCCCACCAATCACGTGCGAGGTCCTAAAGTAACAGCTTCACTTGATCCACACGTTCCTTCGTCGGTACCTTAACTGCTGACAAAATAGCCTCAATATCCTTAAGCCATGCATCTGATGAAATGGCATCTTTCGTGCCCTCGAAACGATGGGGGTTGTACTTGCAAAATCTGGTTGACGCCCCTGAATCAGTCCTCACTCCTCTTTCTAAAGTCGTTTGCAAACCTTGGTTGAGTAATATATTCTGCTCTTGTAGCTGAGTGTGCATGCGTTACTGGGCCAACATCTGATGTTGCTGAGTAGCCATCATCCCTCTCATGATCTCCAGAAGGGCTGGTGTGTCAACTTCCATGGGGGTAGATGGAACTATTCGTGGTGTTAGAACCTCCGGATACTGCGGTCCAGCTGTTGGTTCCACTATCACCTCTTCTTGGATGGTCTCTTGAGGTAGCACTGGCCCTTGTTGCTGATCAACATGGTCAGGTTGTCCGTGTTGCCCTTGTTGTTGTTGTCCAGCTCTGACAGATGCAGACGAGGGACCCCTAAGAAAAGGGACAAGAGAACAATAAAACGATCGGACATGAAAGATCAATGAAGTCAAAGGATACCGGAATGTCAAACTCGAGTCGAGGGTAACGAATCATGAGATCAAAGGAAAACATGTGTGATTGAGACATCCTATTAAAACACCCCACAAGTCTGAAATGAGACCTGCATGGGCCACCACTAAAACCTTGTCACGCCCCAGAACCAGAATACCGGAGAGCGGGGGAGTGACTCAGCCAGCTACGTATTACGGGTAGATAAATACCGTATAATACGATCAATGCTGTCTAAAAGATGAGGGGGTGCATACTACATGAAAGTCTTACTAGGGTTACTCAACATCTATTGTCTCAATCATTCAAACAAGAAACAGTAAATAGAGAACATGTAAGATAAAGCAGTAAGGCGTCCCGAACGCTCAGTCAAAATGTTCTTAAGTTCTGGCTGTACAAAATATAGCCAGATGATATAGCAAGGTATACACAATTGTTATCAGCTGCAGTCTGACTTAGTTACAATTATGTAAAAGTAAGTACAAGACAATCCGACTAACATATCGGTGCCAAGTGGCAAAATGTAAAGTAAGTAGCAAAACGAGCGGGGAAGTAAGGAACCCACTCGTGTCCTTCTGCGATCATCCCTCTAGTATTGACCATCTTGGAGGTAGAAGTAAGCTGAGTCCTTGGTAACTGGCTCTAAATCTGGCCTTGCAAAACCAGAGAGGTTAGACCTCTAATAGCAAGTACCACAAGGAAGCACGACATGAGAATCAAGACCAGTGATAAGAGTTAAGAATATAATAATAAGTCTCCGCTTGCTACTGGGATTCACACAATATCACGACATTTCAAACCAACTTTTCAACCAAACAAGGACAAAAGCTGACCCGTCATGTCCTGACATTCTGATCATCTCAGTAGTTAACAGAGTCGGTACAATACGCAAACAAATCAATTTAACAGTAATACAACTACTACAGCTTACTAACTGTGAGTTCTAAGTTATCCTGGAAATATGCAATAAGGATTCCTCAGTTCTTACTATGCACAAGTAAGGCTAGTCTACCCAATAATCAATTACGCCAATCATGAATTAGACGAGTCCCAGCGGAACGCCTATCATCAGTATACAGTAAACAAATATAAGCATATACCGTTCCCTGCCCGTATGGTAGATTTGTAGTATCTGTGGGAACCAGCCGGCATATCGGGGCAATAATTATCCCAAGGATGGCTGCCATGTAAGAACTCGGAAATCCATTCTCTCCATGCAATCGTTATTTTATTTAACTTAATAGTCCTATGTTGATTGAATCCTATGTCGTGGATCATGGTCATTCAGAATGAGTACTTTCGTACAAAGTATGATATGCACAACTCTACAACGATGCCCGAACGGTTAGGTTGTAGGTCATACATAGCGTAATGCAACAATCAAACCTAGCCACAGAATAATTATGCCTTGACTGTAAGGTACACGTGCTGCTTTTATAGAACAAGTTAAAGTCTGCACGTGTCCATATGCCAATGTTCGGGATCGACTAGTCGATTATAATGGTTCATAGTTAATATGAACGTGTCTCATTCAGTTTCAGTAAGACGACTAGCCAGTCTCTTTAGTTCCAACTAGGAACGCATGATCAATCATTTAGTCAAGGTAACAATCAATATCAATTCGTGCCAAGGCATGAAAGTCAAACTAGTATTTAGTATGGTCGAGTCTATAACTCTCAGGGTTAAATCCCAGTCACACTGGATATCCATAAACCAATCAAGACACAGGGCACATTCCACACAACCATATATATTAAAATATTAACATATCATGATTTTATCAGGTTTATGTCAAAAGGCGTAAGGATATAATAGAAGAAATGCCATGCCGACATAAAGTAAATAAAGTATAGAGCAATAGGAAGACTGAGGTTGGATTACGCCAAGGCTAATCTATACCATGACTAGTCTACGCCAAAGCTTTACGCTAAGGCCACCGGTTTACGCCAAGCTTTACGCTAAGGCAAATACGCGCATAAATAAAGTACGCGTAAAGAAGTAACGTTACGCGTAAACTCGTACGCGTAAAAGAATAATATTATGCGTAAACCAAAATTACGTAAAGGAATTACGCCAAGCCAAGGAGTACGCATAAAACAGAGCTACGCGTAAAGAACAGGGTTACGCGTAAGACTTGTACGCGTAAAAGAATAGAGTTACGCATGAAACACTGTATGCGTAAAGAATAACGTTACGCGTGGAACACTGTACGCGTAAAGAGTCGAGTTACACGTAAAATATTGTATGTGTAAAGGGTCGAGCCATGCGTAAAGTTTACACGCGTAAAGAGTCAAGTTTACGCACGAATGAATACGCGTAAAGAGTAATACGCCAAGCCAAGTCGACTTGCGTAAAACAGATTCACGCTGACACGAATGATCGTGGGCGTAGAGCTTGATACTACGCGAGCACGTAAAAACGTGAGCGTAAAGTTTAATGCCTACGCGAGCACGTATAACGTGAGCGTAAAACTCCTCCCGAACTCCAAATTCCATGGAACCTACATTCCAAGCCGAAAATAGGATTTCTATGGGTCAGAATGGCGTATAACACAATCTCAACAATCTAGAACGAACAAAACTTGAAAATAAGGAAGTTTGATAGATCAAAACCAATAAAATCCAAAAATAGTAATTTCTAGATCTACTAAAAATGAGACTTCAAAATGCAAAATGTCAAGTTCTAAGCTATCTTAGAATCACGAGAGGAAGATAAATGAACCATAAAAATGGGTTCTCATGTGGAAGCAAGATGTACTTGCCTATGCTCTTGGTAGGTGGAGAGAGTTATGAGGAAGAAGAAGAGTAAATGAGAAAAGAAGTAATGAAGAAAGAGAAAAGGGGTTGGGGCTTTAAATGGAGATGACATTAGGTAGGGGAGTTGGGTTCGGTTCATGATGGACCATCAAAATTTCGAAAACAAACCAACCCAAGCCGAACCCAAGAGCAAAACTAAAGCAGAAAATAAAATACAAAAAAATAATTAGCATAAAATTAAAGGAATTAAATACATAACAAATTCATGATAAATATTAAATAAAAACATTCAAGCCGTACACGTATTAAAATACGCATTCTGTGAACGTGGAGTGACAATTATATATTAGGCCTTCGAGGCACCGTATCAGATATTGTTGATAATTCACACCGGATCTCAGGCGAGTACATTTTTGATAATTTCATTTATAATATTTTCTATGTTTCTTGTATTTAGTGTAGATATCCTTGTTTTTTGACACATTGGTTACACGGATTAGTATTTTTGGATCCCGTTATGAGACGTTATTCTCATATGTCTGGTATACCCTATGCAAGCCCCGTTGTAGTTCTTGTGCATTGTATATACACCGATTCCTGAGAGAATTAGCTACCTTCTCGGAGAATTCCGTGTCGTAACGTACCATGGTTGGGTCCACTATACTGGTTGGGGGCAGAGAGTATTAGTGTAGATATATGATCAATACCCTCCTTGTGCATGTCTTGTTTCATGTAAGTTTTAATCATACACCACACGTATGATTAATCAGGCCATAAATTTTTTAGCAAGTTCCCAAGCCGGTCACATGTTAGAACTAGTACTCACTCACATAGATAACATAATTTCTTGACTCTTGTACATGATATGACATGTTCACTTGTTCTTGTTCTTACCTACAGTTTTACTTATGACTTGTTACATTCATGTACACATTACTTATTTCTTGTATATTCTCTTTATTTACTATCACATAGTCTTTATCATTTACTGAAAACTGTTATTAGAAATATACTTCGCTCCAATCCTGATTGGATATATTTTTCAGACGATTCTGAGGACGGTTGCGCTACTTACTATGGCCCACAGGGCATAGTAGGCATAGAACATGAGACCCTGATCCAGGAGGGCTTAGCTCCAGTTGAGGAGGCTTTAGTGGCGACTCAGTTAGACTAGGTTTTGCACTGGATATGTCTCCAGCACTATTGACTTGGCGTGTTTATTATTTCAGACTTGTATTAAGATAGATGATTCTTAGACTCTGGATTTATATTATGTTCTGTTAGTCTTCTGGATATTCCTCTTTATGTCATTATCTTTTATCGTGCCATTTATCTTCCATACTTGTGATTGAGTATGAATATATCATTATTGTCATCCAATTGGAGATGAGATATCTTGACAAGTTATGATATACACTATTATTTAGCATAGTAGACCTAGATGCGTTCTACCGTCGATATTGCAGCGTAGCTTGGGCACTGTTACATACTCGTGCCCCTATAGCGGGTGCGGGTCGTGACAGGCTCAACGGCACCGACGGAGCTCTCGTACTCTGGTGGAGGAGCAGCGCACGAGGAGGAAGAAAATGATATCCACTGATTGATGATGAGGATGATGCGGCGGCCGGATCGAGGTCGAAGAAGGTGTCTGAATGCATCCAGAGTGGGTGTGCGTTTGGTGGCGGATCTGAGGGCGGTGAGCGGTCGAGATCGAAGGCGCACAACGAGAGATTGGTCACGGTCAAGGCAGCTCAACACCAAAGATGAGGGTTGTTGGAGGGGTCACGGCTGGATCTATGGTCAATGGTCGGGGTGTGAGGCTGCGTATGGCTCGCTGGTGTAGATGGCCGAGGAAATGGTGGTTGTCGCAAGTAAGTGGAGGCGATGGTAATCTCCAGTGGTGTCAGAAAGAGTAGGAGGATGCCAGTCGGGGAGAGAGCTGGGGTACGACAGTGGTTGTGGTTGCGGCCAGGCAGCGGAGTGGTGGAGGAGTTGAGGATGGCAGTGGTGTTAGCTATGCTTCATTGGTGGTGATGTTAGGAAGACAGTGAGGAGCAATGGTTGGTGGTGGTTGACAATGATGATGATGGTGGTGGTTGACAGTGATGATGTAGCTTCCCTTCCCGAAAATTTTAAAATTATTTTTATTATTTATTTTATTGAAATGGTAATTTTTAGAATAATTGTACGAAGTTCTAGGACCAAATAAAGATGGGGTATGATATGTTCACCAAGAACTCTTAGTGGACATTTTAGTTGGTTATTATTAGCATTATTATTATTGTTATCATTATAATATCCTTATTATTATTATTATTATTATTATTATTATTATTATTATTATTATTGTTATTCTTATATTATTCTTATGACTATTATTATTGGTATTATTGTATTATTCTCAAAATAATATAAATAGTATTCATTTATTCTTCAAATGAATTATATATATGTTTTGGCTATGGAATATTCATGTATGTATATAGGGCATTATCACATGGTTATATATAGACGCAAATACATATTTATATGAATATAGAAATATATATATAAACATCTATATATATATATATAGCTAATGAAATAGAAATATATATATATATAGAAATATATAATCAATAACATATGTGTATTGTATATATAGAAATGTATATAGTGATATATATAATAGATATATATAAATGTATAAAATATGGGTGAATACGTGTATATATGTATAAAAATATATTATATTGGTATATACATGTATGTATGTATATATGTATGTATATAAATAATTATATATATACAAAGATATATATACTATTATACTTAATTAATTATATAAGAAAGAGAAGCAGTAGCAATTTTCCCCAGACCCAGCCCCTCGGGCTGCAGTCCAAAACCCCAGCCTATAAGTCCTATACCCAGCCAAGGCCCGACCACAAACTCCCAAAGTCAGTCCCCAAACAGAGCCCACGCTCGAACATGAGCAAACCAGCCAAGCCGACCCCTATATCCCCACACAGCCGCGAACTATTTTGTAAACAGAGGAACCGAAAACTTCATCAACCCTAACTACTACACGCCGCCACCTACGCAGTCACCTTCCTCTCTCCCTGGTGCAGGCCCCACCCACCGCGTGCCACCGCGCGCATCACCGGAGGCCGGTTAGGCCGCACTCGCGCGCGGATGGGACAGGAAGAAGCGACATCAATCTGACTCCATGAGCCCAACTTCGAGCCGATGTATCTCCCACCTCGATCATTCTTTTCACGAACGAATTGCTCAGGTAAATACCCAAACCAACCCTCTCAGACATCCATTAAATAGTTTGAGTAGAGTTGAAACCGATTCGACGGGAAATTGGCTCAAAGTCGATGAGAATCCTGTCCCGAGACAGGGTATAGAACCGCCTATCACCCTATTTTGGAAGACGAATATCCGTCGATCCATCGATAATTTTAGGAAACCATCTGAACAGCCTCTTAGACAACCTAACCAGCATTCAAGCCCTGTTTTTAGATTATTTTTATAATCAGCAGATGCTAAAATAAATCGACTTAAATATCAGAAAAAACCATCTTCAAAAATATTAAAAACTTAGAAAATCACCTCGATACGACGTGCGTCCGGCCAATCCGGGCGACGTGGTCGCAAACCAAAAGCATCGAAAGGTGCGTAACGACTTCGTGGACGTGTGGGCTTTGACGGAATTCAAATTGGTCGTGTGTGCGCGACGAATTTGATGTGTATCCGTCGAAATTCACCATATCAGCCTTTGTGCAAGTTTTCCAATTACTTCGTGCACGCTTGTCAGATCGAGATAAAACTTGTGCCAACAGGACCGTATCATTTTTCTGGTCCTGTATGCCACGTTTGGTCCAATTCTGAGACAGTTGAATCGTATATCGTTTTGCGGACCCCACGGTCCGACTCAACGGACGATTTTGTGCAAGGCCCACCGGAATCCAACTCTGGACATACAGTTGGGTTCATATCGGAAAACCAGACCTGTTGACATATAGTTTGACGACTTTAGAGATCGTTGACTCTGACACGCTTTTTGGTGCAAAGCGGGTCCAACGGCGGACACCGTTTTGACCCGAAATTATCGTTTTGTCCCTGTTTCCAGAATTGGACTTAAGGACAGGCAATCGTAGCTAATTTGACTATTCTAAGAATGTTGGTAATATTTATTTTAGCATCTGGAGACTTCTGCATGTGTTGACTGATTGTGGCTCATTGAGTGGTATATTATTATTGGTTTCACCAGCTAAGGACCTCATACAAGTGCACTTTCTGATTGCTTTTCGATTCATAGTAGTCTTTTCATTTCATATCTATACATATATCTTGCTGCTTGTTGACACGCTCGTCACACGGAGTAGTCGGGAGGGGAAATATCTTAGTATACATGTGGACTACCCAGAAATATCCCCAAAATGTCTATTCTTGAACGATAGCAGCTGCACACGACACGTGCTGTGAGCCGGATTTACCCCCTAGCCGTTCACATGTCGAAACGGATATTTCACACCACCTAGGTAGATATCTTTTATTTATTTTTTTCATCTCCACCGTGCCATGTCATCATTTACTTTCTAGCTTTCATATTCCATATGTTATTTTCATGTCTTGTTAATTCTATTGTGTTTTCGCATTGCCGTCGGTTTGTGTACTTGTTCCATTCCTGACTGGAAACCAATATTTTTTAGGTTTAGCTGCGATCACTCTTAGCACTGGGAAGACATGGGTATGCTGAGGCCGACCTAAATAGTAGAACTAGATGTCATTTTCATTAATTGTGAGAACTTTGTATTTTTCCTTTAAATATAAATCTTGTAAATGTTGTAATAAACTTAGAAATGTGAATGAGCAGCAAATATTATATTTCGTGAATTTGAGCATTTATTTCTTGCGGGCTTGACAGCGTTCTACCGCCGACTCTGCGGCGTAGGCTGGCTTGGACACGTCTCGTATCCGAAAAAGCGGGTGCGGGTCGTGACAGATGATGATGGTGGTGGCGGACAGTGGCGGCGTAGGGAGGTGGTCTGAAGGAGAGGATGGCAAGAATAGGCCGGTGGTCGGTCGATTTGGCTGGGCAGGGGTTGGATGTGGGTTTGTGTGTGTATTTTAATTGTGTTGTAGTAATTTTGTGTGAATATTTGTATGAGAAATGTCCCAATAAATAGGTTAGATGTGCTTGCTCCCCTAGCATGTGGAGAGTGGCAATATTTGTAGATATTAAAGAAGAGAGGGTTGTGGAGAGGAGTGTGGACACTAGGGGTGTGTTTGGTAGGAAGGAAAAGTGGGAGGAAGGAAAATAGAGGAGGAAAAAGTGAAGGAAAAGATTCATTTTCTCTTGTTTGGTATGGAAGAAAAATAGGAAGGAAGAAAAAGTGGAGGGATTATTTTTTCCTCATAACATAAGAAATTCAATCCCCTAAAAGTGGGAGAAAAAGTGAAAGAAAAAGTGGAGGCTTGTATTAATTAACAATTATACCCCCATATGAATGTATTATTTAAAAAATTATTTATGAAGTCAAATGGTAAATAAGTGTTTTTAGTTGAGGGTAGAATTGGTAAACCCTATATTTTTTACTTTCTTTCCTTCATTTTTTTTCATACCAAACAAAGGGAAATGCATCTCTTATCTTTTCCATCCTTGGTACCAAACACAAAGGAAGGAAATGATCTTTCCTTTCCATATGGAAGAAAAATGTATCCTTATCTTTTTTCTTCCTTCCACTTTTCTATCATTCCTACCAAACACAGCGTAGGAGAAGTTTCTAGGAATTCCTAATCATGGCTAACTAATCACATGGTTGATTAGTAATTAGTTTAAAACTGTAACAATCATTAGTTAATAATAATTTAAAAAAACCTTTTTCTTTATTCTTTAAAATAGAAAGTATTATTATTGTTGATGTTATTATTATTATTTAATTAATAATTCAATTGAATTATAGAAATATTCACAATAATTAGTGAAATTTTAGAATTTTTTTGTAAATTATAGAAAATTAGAAATTTAATTTTAGGGAGTTACATTAGCGGGTCTGTGCTTGTTTTCTTTTTAAGAATTTTAGACCAAATAAATTCTAGTAAATTCAAATTAATATAGAAATTTGTCATAATTTAACAGAAATTAGTTTAGCCTAATAATAGTCCATTATTAGCCAAAAATAAGGTGTGATTTTTCCTAGAATAATTCTATAAATTATAATTAATTAGTTTTAATTTCTAAATAAATATTATTAATTGTTTTCTTGTCTTATTAATTAACTAATAAATTCTAAAAATTATGAGAAAAATATAAGACATATCCTAAGACTAAATAAACCATTTTCTAGAGTTTGAAGTCAAATCGATGTCATGGCTACTCACAATAAATTCTATGGTTTGACGATATTTTCATTTTTCTAAGTGAGAGGGGTTGTAATGACTCCAAAACAACCCTACGAGTTCTAAGTCACCGAAATATTATAAATAAAAGTCATTCTACAATCCCAGAATGTTGGATTTGACCTATCATTGCTTGATTATAGGCTTAGAAAAGTCGTATATATAAAACCTACCCCTAATAGGATTGGGCTTCCATACACACAATATTTATAGTAATAAATATACAAACAATATTGTAGTCCCCGGATCTGATTTGAGTCCGACCTTGACTTCGAGATCAATGAGAAGAGTACGACGTGTTTCACAAAGGGTTTGGACTAGGCATGTCACAAAGCTGATATGGATTGATGAATTGAGATGAGACCCAAGTCCTATCTTGTTTTTTTGCTACAAGTAGACCAAATCTGATTTTCTCCGCCAGGGCTGTTATTTTGACGGAAGAGTCGAACTCGATTATGGAGCTGTAATCAACTTGAACTGGTATTGCAGGATCTCAAATGACGATTAGGGTTTTGATTCATAGAGATCCTATTGGAATCGCCACCGTAAATTTTTTTTTTTTCCAAAAATATTTTTACTAATTAAAAAGATTACTTAAAGTTAACAGGGATAACTAGATAATTATGAGAAGTGTCTTCTAGTCTTTCTAAATAGTCTTACATACATGTATAAAATAATATAATAATAAGTTTAGAATATTTATTATTGGTGACTTTTAGTCATAATAATATACTACTATTATTTGTTCTTTTCAAGTAGCATAAAATACGTGTAACACATGTGTACATATACTAGTATATATAGTTTAGTGTTTGGTTGATCGAGGTACCATGGACCGATTCAGACTCGATGGTTTGAAGCTTACATGAGTATTTTGATAAGAGTAAGGTGCAATTGAACCCCGTCCTTACCCCAAAAAACTTGAACCCCGTCCTTACCCCAAAAAACTTGAACCCGTAGGAATAGTGGATCCGATTGGGACCCGATTCGCAACCTTTATACTTCCTTCCCCCGCAATGCCCGCATACTTCCTTTCCACACAAATGAGAAAAAGACAATTCTCCACTGTCGCGGGCCCCAAGCCCATAAGCATCAGTCCTCCTCTTTCCCTTCCCACCCAAGTGGGACCCACGCCCGCCAAAATTCCCCATAACAAAAAACTAATATATACTAGGGTGACCCTCCGCATCTCCTCTTCAGATTTTTAATCCCCCACTCCCTCTCTTTTTGATAATATCCAAAATATTACTTTTACGACCCCACAAATTATTTTATTCCGTTCGAGTCCCTCCCTAACTGTTATATGTTCGTCGGATGCCGACGCCGGCCGGCACCGCGCGCCAGTGCCTCGCCGCTGACGCCGGCGGGGCGTTCGACGACGCCGTCTCCGTCGCGCGCCGCCGCTCCCACGCGCAGACCACCTCGCTCCACGTCGTCTTCTCGCTGCTCTCCGCCGCCGCCTCTTCGTTGCTCCGCGACGCGCTCTCGCGCATCCGAAGCTCTCCGTACTCTCCGCGGCTCCACTTCAAGGCGCTCGAGCTCTGCTTCAGCGTCGCACTCGACCGGCTCCCCTCCGCCGGCGCTCCCGGCGCCGGCGAGGAGCCTCCGGTATCGAACTCTCTGATGGCAGCGATCAAGCGGTCGCAGGCGAACCAGCGCCGGCACCCGGACACGTTCCACTTCTACCAGCAGCAGCAAATGCTGATGAGCACCTCTTCCTCCTCGTCATCGGCGGCGTCGACTTCTTCGTTCTCCGGCGTCAAAGTGGAGCTGCAGCAGCTGGTGCTTGCGATACTCGACGACCCGGTCGTCAGCCGCGTCTTCAACGAGGCCGGCTACTGCAGCCCCGACATCAAGCTCGCCGTCCTCCGCCCCCCTCCGCCGATCCTCCGCTTCCCCCGCCCCGCCCGCTGCCCTCCCCTCTTCCTCTGCAACTTCTCCCCCTCCCCCGACGACCTCTGCATCAGTTCCGCCGACGCCGACAGTTGCTGGAGGATCGGAGAGATCCTCGCCCGCGCCGCGGCTCGCAACCCGATGCTCGTCGGCGTCGGAGCCGCCTCCGCCGCCGCGGACTTCGTCCGCGCGATCGAGCAGCGCAGCTGGACGCTCCTCCCGCCGGAGATATCCGGGATCCGGTACGTGAGCGTCGAGGGAGGACGGTGGGTCGAGAACGGGCTGGGGGATTTGGGGAGGGACGCAGAGAAGCCCGGAGTCGTGGTCGGGATCGGCGATTTGAAAGGGCTGCTGGAGCTGGGGGACGAGACGGTGAATTGTCTCGTCTCGGAGATGAGTAGGGTTTTGGACTGTTACAAAGGGAGGGTGTGGGTGATGGGGTGGTCGGGAACTTACGAGACTTACATGAACTTCCTGTCTAGGTACCCGATGCTCGACCGGGACTGGGACCTGCAGCATCTGCCAATCATTTCGCAGAGAGGGGGCGTGGCCGGGGCTGGACTTGGTGGTGGAGGGCTGCTCACTAGGCCTCAGAGGTCAGCTTTTATAGTTCCGTTCGCGTTAGTGTTCGTGTTGGTCTTTCATTACAGTATTGCTTTCGTCGTTTTTAATGATATCTTTATCATGCTCCATTTGATTAATTGCTTGTTGATTTTATATGTAAATCAATGAACCAAGGCCAAAACCTGGCTTCGGACCCTTCCTTTAACTGTCGGTTTGGCTAGTTTTCCAATCAGAATGGAGGATACTTAAAACCTTGAAATGAGATAATTTCTACCAGGAATGTTGTGGACGATGTTAATTTCTTGGTAGCTTTCATTAGACTAAGTTCCTTTTTTTAGTTGTGTTAAGGGATAGGTTTCTCTGTTACTACAATATATTTTGTTCTTGATTTTCTTCTTTTATTTGTTAATTAGTATCTGGATGCTCTGTCAAAGGAGACAAGACTCCACAAAGGCTTAAATATTTTTTTATGCAAGTGAGAGAGATCAGTGGTGTGTCAAACTTTAATACATAAAGTTAATGTACATTAGGATATTGTCGGACCGTTTGACCAAGTTTAGGGATCTTGACGTAAGCTTATGTTAACAGGAAGTTGACAAAGAAATGTTACGAAGAACAGATAATTAATTCGTAACTAACACAACGATTTGGAAGAAGATAAGTCTGCTCGAACAAATCTTTAGAATATTTTCTGAGCGTCGAGAAAAATAGGGTATGTCCACCACATCTTACTTTACACCTTATTCATCATATTCATGTCTGCTTTGTCTGTACTTCAGTTTTATTCATTCATTTTGGTACTTAACGGCCATCGTAAGGATTAAGAAGATTTGGTGTAGCACAAATCTTCTGTTGAAGCTGTTTATACTAGAGGACTAGTTTTTTCATATAGGCAAGGCTGGAGTAAAAGTCCACTAGTTATGCGGGTATGCATGTTGTTGACCGAGTATTGGAGCAGGTATTCATTTGGTGATCAACGATGAATTTGTGTGATACTTATTTACGACAAAACTAACAATAAGATCCAAAAATTTCTCAAAAAATATTTACACAAGACCAGGTTGTAAAAATCGCTAGTCGGCCGTTAGTCAGTTCGTAGGGACTAGGAATTAATCGGATTAATATATATATATATATATATATATATATATATATATATATATATATATATATGCAGTAAAATAGGGCCAAATTATATATATAATCAAGAGAAGGTGGGCGCTCCAGACGATCTGGCGATCGCACGCACGACGAACCCTAGGGAGGCGGCGGCCAAGGTTCCTCCCCCGCGGCCACCGGACCCCCTCGCCCGCAGGGGGAGGAAGAACGGCAAGAGGGGGGGCCGGGCAGCCCCCCCAAACCGACGGCGGAGCCTCCAGCGGCGGGGAGGCAGGCGCGGGACTGCTGGTGGGGGGGTCGGGCGGACCCCCCGGCGCTGGCTCAGGCGGAGGCGCCCCCCCCCCTGGCGGTGGGGGGGGGGGGCGGAAGTGCAGGTGGGGGGGTCGGGCGGACCCCCCGGGCGGTCTGCTGGTGGCGGCGCCCCCTCCGGCGGAGGAGGGGGGGGTGCGGATCTGACGCCAAGGGGGTCGGGCGTCCATCCTCGGGCGGTGGCTGCGGCGTCTCACCCTGCCGGGAGGGACTCGGGGTCGGTTCCAGTGCCTACGACAGGGGATCGGACTCTTCGGGGGATATCTACCGTCCCGTATTTCGAATTCGGAGCAGGTTCTGGATCTCAGGGGAACCAGACGGAGGAAGGAGGTTGGACGATGGTTACGCGTCGTCGCGTGGCGAAGACCGGAGGAAAGGCAGGAGGTGGACAGGGTCATGATCGGGATAGGCATCCGGCTGACAGTCGTCAGAGCGGGTCGGGGGCGCGGCCATCGGCCCGTGGTCCTGTGGTGTCTGCGGAAAGATCGGTGGGCTGGCGGCCAAAGGCGACCACGGCGAACAAAGGGAAGGGTAAGATGGTGGATCCCGGTGTTCCGAGATCTGGTCCATCCCAGCCGGAGGTTGTCCCCAGGCCACAAGGGACGACTACTCGGCCTGCTGGACGGTCTTGGGCAGAGATCTGCAAACCTGTGGGGCCGAAATGTTCCACATCGATGGAGTATGTGTCGCCGATCAAGGTAGGGAGGGATTTCCGGGCCTCGTTCCCTGCGGAGGAGATAGAGAAGGTGTCAGTATATTGGGAGAATACCCTCGTCCTGTATGTCCTAGGCAACAAGCCTTTCTACGGACAAATCCGGGGTTATGCAGTGCGTGTCTGGCAGCCTAAGGGAGTATGGAGTTCTTTGCTCGCGAGAACGGCTTCTATTATGTGAAGTTCGGACTTGCGGAGGTTGTCGCTAGGATCCTCCAAGGCGGCCCCTGGACGTTCGACGGCAGGCTTATCATTCTAAAGGAGTGGACCCCGAAGCTTCGATGTGAGCGGAAAGTTCTGAATACCATCCCTGTATGGATTCGCTTCCCTGAGTTCCCTGTCCGGTTTTGGAGTATTCCTTTGCTGATGCGGCTGGCGAGCTTGGTTGGCACCCCGATCAAGGCAGACGAAGCTACTGCCTTTCGGTCGAGGTTGATGTACACTAGAATTTTTGTGGAGATCCGAGCTGGGGGAGAGTTACCGGAGTTGGTGGAGTATGAGATCCCTTCTGGAGAGGTGCTTACCCAGAAGGTGGAATACGAATTGGTTCCACCTACCTGTTCACGTTGTTCCTGTTTCGGACATCTGGCCAATGCTTGTTCGGCGGTCGAACCTCAGGTGGAGCCTACTAATTCCCTGAGTGAGGCCCCAGACTCTCCCTGCGACATGGATTTCAGAGATGACAGTGGACAGGAGGTCTTGGCGGGGGAGGTTACTCATCCAGTGAGTGATGGTGGGATGAGCCTCATTGTCTCTACCCAGCTTGCTCCTACGTGTGGGGCGTTGACCACCTGCACGGGGCAGAGTAGTATTGTTACTAGAGGCATGGTGACTTCGGGAATTGAGGCGCGAGGCGGTGGCGGATCGGCTGAGGGGTAGGTTTACGTTAGGAAGAGACGTGCTGTCGGTCCGCTGAGGGACGGCCCCTCCAGGGAGGGGGGGCATCCTACTGACAGAGAGGAGGCGGTGTGTGTTGATAATCCTGCCTGGGCGTTGGTGCTATCTCAGGTTGTTCCCCAGCAGGTCATTCCGACTGGGATGGAGGAGAATATTTTAGCGACGGATGTGGCACATTTCCCAGGTGCTGATCCGAGTGTTTCTTCGGGGGATCCATCCTCTCATTAATTAATGGCTATTATCATCTGGAATGTGAGGAGGGCGTGTTCGCTAGGAAGATGGAGAGAGATTTGTGGGATGCTTCACTGAGAGAAATGTGACATTTCTGTTCTTTTGGAATCTAAGATCAAAGGTGAAAAGACTCTTGCTCGGCGGACCCCATCTCATTGGGCCCAACTGCACAACCTGGCTCTATGTGAAATGGCCAGGATTTGGATTCGCTGGAACTCGAAGAGCTGGGAGGGTGACCTGATCTTGATGACGGAGCAGTTGATTGCCATCTCCTTCTTCAACAAGGGTGGCTTTCGGTTCTTGCTGGGGGCGGTTTACGGCCACAACGACAGAAGGAGAAGGGAGACCCTGTGGAGCGACATCTCCCGTGTTGCCGTTGCTGCTGATTCGTCGTCCCTTCCACTTCTTCTGATCGGGGACTTCAATACCCTTCTGCACCGGGGGGAGAAGGTGGGTGGTCGTCCAGTTCCAGACTCTATTCTGTACGATTTCCAGAGATGCCTCCTTCATGCGGGGCTCTAGGGTTTGTCTCGCTCAGGCTTCATCTGGACTTGGCACAACAAAGCTACCCGTAACAGGGTTGCCTGCCAGCTGGATCGAGCTCTGGACAATGGGAAATGGTTTCCGGCACTTCCCAAACTCGTCGGCGGAGGGTCTGGCCGCTGGGACGAGCGATCATTCCCCATCAGGGTTGGCTTCACCTCTCGGTCTCCTGGGAAGTCCCGTCCTTTCAGGTACAACAACAGTTGGTATCTTTCGGAGGGCTACCTGGAGGCTGTCTCGGAGGGGCTTACTAGCTGTCAGGAGGGGACGGCCCAGTTCCGCTTGGTTCGACGTCTCAAGGCCACGAAAAAGGCTCTTCGGAGTTGGGTGAAGGGGTTGTCCAAGTCTACCTTAGAAGATAAGGAGGTGGAGTTGCGGGCCATCCAGCAGGACATGCAAGCTGACATGCTTAATGGGGACCTGGCGGCTAGAGAGAAGGAGCTGATCGAAGAAGTCAACATCCTGAGGCTACAGAAGGAGATTAGCACGGCTCAGCGTGCCAAATGTTCCTGGCTCAAGGATGGCGACCGTTGTTCCAAGTTCTTTTATGATGTTATCCGTACAAGACAGCATAGGAATCACATCTCCCAGCTTCTTGATGCGGAAGGTATTCTGGTGGGGACGCCGGCTGAGATCCAGGACGAGACTGTCAGGTACTATTTTGAGTTATATTTCTAGACTGACTACCTATCTGTGTTCTCAGCGATTGTTATGAAGAGATTGGTGACTCCGTATGGGAATAGCATTCTTCTTGCTCCCGTTACTTTGGAGGAGGTGAAATCTATTGTCAAGATGGCGGATCCCAACAAGGCTCCTGGACCGGATGGTTTCAGCAGTGGATTTTTCAAACGCCACTGGGACATTCTGAAACATCAGGTCTTGGAGGTGGTGCAGGAATTCTTCATCAATGGGAAGCTTCTGAAAGAGCTCAATCATACTTTTCTGACCTTGGTGCCAAAGAAGGAGGAAGCGACATCGCTGGCGGATTTCAGACCGATTGCGTGTTGTAATTATCTCTATAAGATAATTATGCACCTTATGTGTCGGCGGATGGAGGGGATCATGCAGGACTTGGTATCTCCGAATCAGGCTGCGTTCATCAAGGGGAGGTCGATTGCTGAGCACAGCCTACTGGCTCATGAGATGGTGAGGGATTTTAGCAAACCCGGAAGGGAGAAGGCATGTGTGAAACTGGACCTGAGGAAGGCGTATGACATGGTTAATCGAGACTTCCTCTGTCATCTGATGACAACTATGGGATTCGCGAACCACTGGGTTGCATTGATCCGGGAGTGCATCACATCTCCCACTTTCTCGGTCCTCATCCAGTGCGTTCCTTATGGGTACTTCCAGAGCAATCGTGGGCTTAGGCAAGGTGACCCCCTGTCCCCTTACTTGTTCACGCTTGTTATGGAATACTTCACATGTCTGATGGACCTGGCTGTGCACCGGGGGAGGCTGGTTCCTTTGTTTCGGAGGGTGGACCCCCCAGTTACCCACCTTATATATGCAGATGATCTCTTGGTGTTCATCCAGCCATCGACGGAGGGCTTGCAGACACTTGCGGCGATTATGAAAGAATTGAATTCCTTCTCGGGCCTCCAGATGAACAAGGATAAGAGTCGGGTTTACTTCAGCTCCCTATGTCCCCAAAAGGAGGAGCGGGCCGCTGTGTTGGGTATCGCGAGGAGTGATCTTCCGGTGCGTTACTTAGGAGTGCTTCTCACAATCAACTATGCGCGGGATCAGGACTGTCATAGTCTGGTGGAGTATGTCCAGAGGAGAGTGGAAGGTTGGAAAGCTGTAGGTTTGTCATTTGGTGGACGCATCGAGCTGGTCAGATCGGTGATTTCGGCTGTGGCCCATTTCTGGCTACAGTCCATCCTCCTACCTGTTGCCACTATTCGGAAAGTGGAGCGGCTATGTGCAGATTTCATTTGGAGGGGGGGTATGCATGCGATCTCCTGGGAGCAGCTCTGTCGACCCAGGAAGGAGGGAGGAGTGGGGCTCAGGCCGTTGCTGGAGATTAGGGAGGCCTCCGCGCTTAAGCTGGCTTGGAGATTCATCAACAGGGGGTCTCTCTGGGTGGACTGGATGCACAGCAGATACGTGAAGCAGGGCAATTTTTGGATGTGTGCTACTGACAACAATCACTCAATCACGTTCAAGACTGTCCTGCGACACGGGGGTGCTCAAATCTGCAATCTGGAAGGTCATGAAGGATGGGTCTGGAACAGACCTCTGGCGGGATCCTTGGATAGATCGGCGTTCGCTTTTGGACATCAGGGGAGCCCCGACTCATCAGGAGGACAGGCTTGGTTTGACGTGTAGTCGCATCATTCGCGATGGGGAGTGGAGGTCGGAGTCGTATCGGTTTACTGAGGAGCTGGGTGGGATCATTAGTACTATTGTCATTGATCCAGCTTCGCCTGCTGATCGGTAGATTTGGGAGCCGTCAGGAGCAACTCCGGGAACTGGGAAGTTCCAATTCCGAAGCTGCTACAACCTCATTCGACGCACCTTTCCTCAGAGTCCTGACTACGAGTTCGTTTGGTGCAAGGGTCTGGCCAGGAAGATGCAGCTCTGTGTCTACAAGCTTCTACTGGGCCGCCTCTTGACTAGGGATCGCCTGAGTTCGTTTGGAGTGCCAGTTCCGGACCCCAAGTGTGTGCTATGTTGTATGGAGCAGGAATCTATTAAGCATATTTTCTTCGAGTGCGCACTGGCTTGGCAGATCTGGTCGGAGCAGAGTAGAGTGTTGGGAGTGTGCATCTCCGGGAAGGAATTTGGAACATCATCACGGTGCTCCGGGATAGCAGGGGTCGAGGGCAGGACTGGTTCCGGACCGCCAGAGTTCGTCTAGCTGCTTCAGTCTGGCATATCTAGCGGGAACGAAATCGTCAGATATTTGAGGGGCTGGTCACCCCTCCGGTAGGCATTCTTCATAACATCGATTTTGATATAAATGCTATGGGGAATTGATGAGTGGGAGTCCCACTTTGATTGTATGTTGTAAGATTATTGCTTTACTTTTGGAATAAAATTTACCCTTTTTCCAAAAAAAATATATATATGCAGTAAAAAAAATTATATGCAATATATGCTATATGTCATCAAAGTATTAACTTAAGTACCAAAAAAAAAAAAAATATATACGCAATATATGTCCTTGGTATGCACCTTTTCTGAAACTTCTTCTCCTTCTCTTCTTTCTCCTTATTCTCCTTCTCTATCGGTTGCTTTTAATTTTTTGAAAGAACTGAATTTTGAGTTGAATTTTTATCATTTTGACCCCTTTTTTTTGAACCAAGGCCTAGTCGGCCGAATAGGCCCGCGCCTAGTTGGCTGCCTAGGTCCTATTATTGCTTGAGCCTATTTTTTTGCCGACTAGCCCCTAGTCGAGTCGGCGAAGGCCGACTACTGACTAGTTGGGGACTAATCGGCCGACTAGTCGGATTCTTACAACATTGACACAAGACAAAATAGGGTAAAAACAAGGGGATGTTGATGCCATTGTCGAAAGGGGATCACCAGTCTCAAAGTATATATTACATTCGTATTGCTAGGCTGTGCATTGTGCAAGAAAATAATTCACTTTTTCTTTTCTCAGTGAATTAATTCTTTTTTCATTACTATTTTTCCTTAGCTTCATCCATTAGATATCATGAGAGAACACAAGTGAAACCATGTATAAGTTTACGGGATATGAATCCCCATTCCATGTGAAGCCTACCAAGGTCCACCCAGAACATCTAAGGAGAGAGCTCCATTTTCTCTTCGTTCTTTCTTGTCTCTCAATTTAGTCTTTCCTTTGCCAAGGATCTCGGAGTAACCTTTTTTGCATTGAATTAGTCTTTGTTTCTATTCATAGTTTCATAATACCTCTGTTCCATGGCAAGGACCTTGGAGAAACCTTGTCTTGGCATGGGGACTTTTAGTAGCATAGAAAAGTTCGAGGACTGAGTCAAAGTAATTAAAAGATGCTCAAGAAACTTTAACCAAATCTCCCCATGCAATTTTCATAACCAATCAGGGTTCTAATAAATTTTGTAATAATTTAAGCTTTTTTACAGTCTCTTACTGTTTAGCCCACCAAATATCTAATTGTATGAATTTAAGCGTGTTTGATCTTCATAGTTTCATAATTTATGCTTCATAGTTTCATGATTTAAGTTTGTTTGATGTAATGGCCTTTTGAACATATTGCAGATTTTTTGTCCTTCTCAAAAGGAAAAATATTTTTGGTAAACTGTGGCAAACACTTATAGAATAATATTCAACTTAATTTTTTTCTCTGGGGTCCTTTTTTCTTTTTTCTACATAAATTATATTTTCTTTTCAAACTTTTGATATTTTTCTCTGTATTATGGTTGTGATCTCTATGAGAGGTTGAACCACTAAGTGGATATTCCTTGGAGGACTTCAACGGCCGACATGTCTGCACCTACATGGAGGTTGATATTTTATAGAATCCTTGAACCTGCTGGTTAATTAGTCAAACAACTCTCTCATCATCAAAGATGAGTAAGTTCTTTGTTTCTTTGGTGCTATGTTTAGAATTGATTTCTTTGCTCGTCTTTCCTATCTACTACTTGATCTCTCATTTTCAGTGAGATGTGTAGTTTATTCCATCATAGATATACAAGTTCTTTGGCTGCATTTTGGCAAACTTTCTATTTACATGTTTCCTTCCCTACTGATCTTTATGTACATCAGCTTCTACTAGAGAAGTCCATTAACAAGAGATGGTTTCCTACTATATGGATGAAAGTTGTTAGTAATCTTTGTCTACTCTCTGCGAGTGCTGCATATAATATTATTTTTTTGCTATTACCAGTATAGTATTGATCTCACCTGATTAGCAAATATTGTTGCAAAATTGTTAATACTACATTATGCTACTTCTAGCTTGGCCAGCGGCCAGCCTAAGATGGCACTAGGCGACCTGATTTTTTGTTTCATTATCTAGTACTTACATTGTCTACTGTGGCACGTCATAGACATATGATTATTTTATCTGATTATAGTAGATGGTTTATTCCCTACCTATTATGACTGATTTATTGATCCTAAAAGGCATTTGCTTTATGTACAGTTTCTTCTTCTTTCAAATATCTATATGGCTTTGGATTGTGCTTTTCATTTAAATGAGGCTTTAACTTGTGAATCATAGTCTAGTCACTAGCAAGGTTCCCGATACGGCATAATAAATAAGAAATATATATAAAAAATAAAAAAAAAGAAATATATATATATATATATATATATATATATATATATATATATATATATATATATATATATAGGGTTCTTCTACAATACAAAATGTCATTTTATTGTATCGATACATGACAAATATGGACCATTCATTTTTGATCCAATGGTTCTTATTAAAGGATTTTCTTGTAATATGATTAGAGTAGGGAACATCATTTAATGCAATGTTTCTCTTTTGACCAGTTGGTAAACTTGCTATTGTAGGTCATTGTGTACTTTAATTTTTTTCAATTAAGTCCCTATATTAAATACAACTTAATGTAGGGTGGGGAATGGAAATATTGAATGTTCAATGACAACCAAATTACGGTAATTTAGGAAGGGTTTTTAAAATAAGTTACCAGGTTAATATGACCTGCTATATCAAGTTAACTTCCAAGTCAAGGAGACAACTTTCACACTTTTCAATGCACTTGTTTTGTCATGTATCGATACATTCATGTATTGAAGAATTCCCCCCCCCCCCCCCCCCCCCCCCCACACACACACACACACACACACACACACACACATATATATATATATATATATATATATATATATATATATATTATTTTTTTAAGAAAACAACATTTTTATTGAATAAAAAGGTGGCTCTTAACGACGAGCAGTACAGGTGCCAGGGTCAAAAAACACAAAAGTGCCCTGGAAAACAGCATATATATATATATATATATATATATATATATATATATATATATATATATATATATATATATATAATTTTCTTATTTATTTATATATATGTAGCTCGACAAAAATAATATCCAAAATGACATGTCAAGTTGCATCATCCAAAAGTCACAAACTGCAATGACAAAGTACGACATAACAAATGGATATAACAACTCAATAAGATCATGCTCAGAGGAGGAGGATGAATCCTCCTCAATGCCCTCATACTCAGAGGATGATGGTGAAGCCTCCTCAATGCGCTCAGGCTCAACAACTGCGACAACTACATTCAAATTCAGCTTTAATGATCTCACAGTTCTATAGCTACCGAAGCTTCCTCCACACGGTTCCAAGTTGTTCCTTCTCCAGGAAAGACCTCACTCTCTTCTTCCCCTACAATCCACTAGGCTACCTTACCATCTTCAAAGTCTCTCACCGCAAAAGTGGATCTCTGTGTTTAAGGGATTGTTTCTCTTTCAACCTTGCATTGAACTTGATAGAAACAAGATCGTTATACATTTTGTGTTCCAATCCTATTTCTCTTTTTAGTATGTATACAATTTTTAATCACATGTACAAAACTTAGGTTTAATAGTTAATACTTAATAAAAATAAAACATATTGCAAACTATGAAGCAACTAACCATCTCAAATGAACTCGAATTGCGTTCACATCCGGAAGAACTACATGTAAGAGTCAATATCCTTATCGCCATAGCCATTAAGTCGGGAGCATCGGTCTCATGAGTTCACCACCATTTAGATATAACAATTTAATATAGCAAATTGAAACTAAAAACATCTACTGTATACTGCATACGCTGTAAAGAACCATACATAAATATAAATATAAATTACTCCGATTAAAATTTTGGATTTGACCTTTGTCCTGTTGCAATTTCTCTTCCTAATGAACCATGATCCTCTTGATACAATGACAATAAGTTGGTAATCTTGTCTTGCACCCCAAATCGTCCTAAATTCAACATGCAACACATAACACCATCCACAAAAGTACCATCTTTCTCAATGTCCTTTTTCGTGTTATAATGATGCGGGATTCAAGTACTAGCCAACTCTACATGATGAACCTTAAAGTTTGCCATCCCATCTCCTATCAATTATATTCCAAATAGGAATATACTTCTTCTCTATATTATCCATAACCAAAGCAACTTCTTTCTTAGCATTCTCCAAATCCCCATAAAGAATCCCATTGCCGGAGAATCATCACCATCTACTCTCCGGTGGACACAAAACTAATGTCTCAAATAAACTTTGTATTTGTAACCTCGGTCCAAAACTTAAATATTGAGCTTGTTTCCCTTTCTCTTGTTTTTCCAATCTAGACCCATCCCAATCTTTAGTGGGATGGTAGATCATATCGACTATTTTGCAGTTCGAGGTCACATCGGCCTATGTTGTCACAGGCGACGTCTAGGCATGCAGGTTGGAGAGATCTCGCCTCGACCCAGGGAAAATTTTCCTGGGTGAGGTTTTGCTCGCCTAGGCGTCCACCTAGGGTCGCCCAGGAGAAAAAAGTCGGCCTAGTGTTGTCCAATTATGCTTACTATCCTTACTTGATGTTGAATATTGGTTATTTCATATTTGTTGCTTCTTATATTACTTTTATGCTTATTGTTTATTAGTTATACTACATATTTGTTGTATGCATAATTATAGAATTTTTTGATTTAAAACAGCAGATCCTGTATGGGCGCCTAGGCGAGGCGGGTGGCTTGTCACATGGCCTCGCCTAGCACCCAGTACAACATAGACATCGGCTGAAATGATCTTCGCTACCTTCGTCCCGTACTACAAATCTGGATCAACAAAATGCAGTTGAATCTCCTCGGCGATCGAAGATGGTCTGCATAGGGATGCCTACAACCTGGGATTGGACAAAGCAACCTCTCGAGTGATTCAAGAAGTCTCTGTATGTTTCTCCTGCCTCTTGGGCTTCTCCTTCTCTTTCTCTCCCACTTTCGGAATCCTATGAACCGACTAACTACTCCCGTCTGAGCCCTTTCCTCTCCTCAAACCAACCTCCTGCTTCGTTTCGTCCGCCCCTCGGGAAACCAGCCACTTAGATGGTATCCCCCCTGACCGCGTCCTCTCTTGCTCTTCCTTTCCCATAGGCTCGATTTTTGCTCTTGTTCTTTCTGGAAGCATAAACCACATCCTCCATATCATCTTCCTTCGAGGATTCATTATGAGCCCCTTTTTAACCGTTGGATGGACCTGGATCATCCACCCAATGATCATACGTGCCCAAATTTAAGATGTTGGGTGAATTGGAGATGCATTACTTCTCTTTGGCTTAATGTGTCATGGAGACGAATACAATTTCCTATAAAAAATTGTATCATCGTACCTCTTCATTTAGACTCTTTACAACATAGGGGAACTCGAAGGATTCTCCTTGGTTGCATGAGCTTAAACTACATACCTATGTCTGCTACCCACCCCCCCCCCCCCCCCCCCCCCCCCCCCCCATCCCCATTTGGTCAATCTAGGTTTTATGGCATGACCCTCATGCTCATAGCATCCTTTGCTAGGAATTTATCACCAATATTGATGATCGACGAAAACTTTGTCAATACTTTCTTGTAGCTTCCTTGTCCTCAATACTAGACCCGATTCTGATGGAGAATGCTTGGATAATGATAATATATTGAAGCTTGTGGGTGGTTTATGAAGTAACAAAGTTGGAGCAACTTAAATGGACACGTGTAGACATCACTATCTTTGCATCTAGATTTGATTATATCATTATCATGTTAAGCGAGCAAAATATGCTAGTGTTGAAGAACATTAGCGGTTGCCTTCAATCTACTCATATATGAGTGCAGGAATCTCCTAACATCTTGTCCATGATTCAACAGTTTCCTTAACACTTATACAAGTCTTTGTACTCTTACAGTTGGAAAAAAAATGTGAAGCGTTCTTGTCACTGAATATTTTTAACAATCAATTTAATTCACTCTTTCCTAAGGTATCTACTCCGGTGACGGATGAGTAAGACGAACTGGGATTAGTGGTTGACCTCCATTGAGTTTATGAAAGTTTTTCTGAAAATAAGTTTATTGGGCATGCTTGTTAGTTGCAATAGATTGATGCTTTTGATATGCAAGTCTTTATCTCTTGTGTAGTTTAACCAATATAATCATTAAATCTCACAATGACATGCTCATGATATGCCTGCAGTCTGATGGAATCATTTGTTCCATTTGGAGGTTTCTTTGCTGCTACATATGAGTCGCCTAGTCCTGTAAGCAAATCATATCAATCAAGTCCTCGCTGCCTGAACTGTAATGACCAGTATCAGCAAGAGCTTGCTGCTATTGTGAAGGAACATTCGCCTCCACTTGAAGATTCGAACCAGGTGAACTTGCCTTCTTGGATGCGAAAAGTCGATATTGTCAGCACTGCAAAGGTGTGTCTTCTGTTTCTTTTGGGTTTTAGTGTATATCCTGTTTCAAATCCCTTTTTTATGAAGTTACTTTTTTGCATAGAGAATGCTACTTACATATTGTGTGCATGCACTACCTCCTAGTTCTACCTAAAATCTTGGGCGATTGAATAAATGCTGATTTCAGTGTGTTCTTAACAATACTTAACCTTTGAAGTTGATATTTTCATATATACTCTTCAAGGCGTTAAAAGATTGCTTACCTAATCAGAATTCTCCATTTCAAGGCAAAATTGTGGAATGCACTCAAATAAAGATGATGTTGTTGTATGTATATTTTTATACTAAATTGATAAGTTAACCTACCCGCTGCCAAGTGCTTAACCAAAAGGTAGGTCAACCTACCCGCTAACTAGCTGCCTAGGTTTTGTGGTAGGACCGTCTCATGGTCATAGCTACCTTGGCTACGAATTCGGCACAAACATAGAGAGTTGATATCATGTAGACATTCGGTTATAAAACCTTTGTCAAATCCTATCGTGGAGCATTTTTATGCTCCATAGTCAACCCATTCTGGTGGGGTAAGGCTTGGATGATGATGATGTTGGGAAAGAAACGCGGAAACCTTTCCCCAACTAGAGAGTACCTGCGAGAGAACTGAGCAATACAACGCACGAACCAAAACACCAAAACAAACCACGCAGACACAGATAATTTTTGACGTGGAAAACCCTTGCGGGAAAAACCACGGGACGATCGGAGTTCAACCCTGAGAAGCCTTCACTAATGAAATAAAGGAGTACACCCTCTACAAACTTCTCCCGATCCAAATCGGATCCCCACAACACTTAGAAGCAAGAATAATGATTACAAGGCTACGAAGAACAAAGACGACGAGTAGATATTACCCAAACACGATCCTCCTTCGAAAATGGCCTTCAGTCCTCCTTCTTCTCTCCCAAAGTTGCAATGGCACTCTTGTCTCTTTTCTCTCTCTTGTTCTTCAATGTTGTGTTATGATTAGGGTTAGGAATAACCATGTATAAACCCCCTAATCCGCAGCAAAACCTGGACCATAGGATATGATCCAATGGTGATCAATCATCCTGAAAAATGCTTCAGCCCCGACGACACAGAGTTCGGCCAGAACTCTGTGTTTGGCAACCAGAACAGTTATAGAACCAAAAGGCAGAGTTTGACCAGAACTCTGTCCTGGGGCAGAGTTCGGCCCGAACTCTGCCTCCCTTCTTCCAGCAGCTCCTCTGTCAGCTCCCGAGTATCTCCGTCATCTCCGACTGGCCTCGTCACCTCCCCCAGCTTCTCTGACACACAGACGGCGCTCGTCGTACTCCGGGGTCTTCTCCACATAGGTTGGGAATCCCATCCACTCCAACAAATCTCCCCCTTCACAACTAGGTGGAGGAGGTCGTCATCCCGATGATTTGCCTGCAGAATTCAAACTTTTTCCTCGGTAGAACCTTCGTGAGCCTGTCCGCTCCATTATCATCAATATGAACCTTTTCAAGCGTCGCGTCCTTCTTCTCAACCACATCTCGTATCCAATGATACCGAGTCTCGATGTGCTTGGATCGACTATGAAATGTCTGGTTCTTCACAAAGTGAATAGCACTCTGACTGTCGCAAAGCAAAGTATACTGCTCTTGCTTCAGCCCCATTTTCTGCAACAGCTTCTTCATCCACAGCAGCTCCTTGCAAACCTCCATCGTCGCAATGTATTCCGCCTCCGTCGTCGACAAGGCAACACACTTCTGCAACCGCGACTGCCACGATACCGCTCCTCCGGCAAACATCATCACATAGCCCGAAGTCGATCGTCTCGTGTCTACATCTACAGCCATATCAGCGTCGGTATATCCAACCAGCTTCGGCTCGTCACCACCAAAAGAAAGTCTCCAATCGGCAGTGTCCTGAAGGTATCGTAGAATCCACTTGACCGCACTCCAATGTACCCTTCCAGGATTTGAAAGATACCTGCTAACTGTGCCAACTGCATGAGCGATGTCTGACCTCGTACACACCATAGCATACATAAGGCTCCCTACAGCTGAAGCATATGGAACCCGCTCCATATCTTCTTTTTCGTCCTCGGTAGTTGGATACTGCTCCTCAGTGAATTTAAAGTGGGCCGCAAGGGACCAACTCACTTTCTTCGACCCGTCCATCCCGAAACACTGAAGTACCCGGTAAATGTACTTCTTTTGGGACAAATGTAGCAGCTTGGACTCTCTCTCTCGGCTGATCTCCATCCCAAGAATAGTCTTCGCTGCACCCAAGTCCTTCATAGAGAAGGTCGCGCCCAGTTGGTGCTTCAACTCCGCTATCCTAGTGGCATTCCGACCCACTAATAGCATATCATCAACATAGAGCAATAAAATGATGAAATCATCCTCGGCAAAATACCTCACAAATACACAATGATCCGACGTCGTCCGTGCATAACCATGCTCCCCCATAAACGACTCGAACTTCTTGTACCACTGCCTCGGAGCCTGCTTCAGACCATACAAGTTCTTCCTCAACCGGCAGACCAAATGTGACTTGCCCTTCTCACAGAATCCTTCTGGCTGCTCCATGTATAACTCCTCCTCAAGATCACCGTGGAGGAATGTCGTCTTTACGTCCATCTGCTCGACCTCCAAGTCGAGACTGGCTGCTAATGCTAGCACCACCCGAATAGACGAATGCTTGACGACTGGCGAAAAGATCTCATCATAATCCACGCCTTTCCGCTGACCGTAGCCTTTAACTACCAGCCTCGCTTTGTATCGAGGGCGAGTAGCATCATCCGTCTGCTTCACTCTAAACACCCATCGATTCTTCAAAGCCTTCTTGCCCTTTGGCAACCGTACTAGCTCATAAGTGGAATTGGCATGTAAGAAACTCATCTCCTCCTGCATAGCCTGCATCCACTCCTGCCTTTGTTCGTCTTCCATAGCCTCTGCAAAGCTTTCGGGCTCTCCCCCGCACATACTCACCCGGTGAGTATCTCGTAGATGGTCGACGCTCTCTGTCGTTCCTTCTCAATGGAGCCACTGGTGCTGGCTGTATACCAACAGCCTCCTCCTCTTCAGGAACTGCCTTCCCGGCATGCTCATCCTCCTGAGGAACACCCTGACCACCATCAGCAGGCTGATGATCAAGGTTGGGAGCAACTCCATGTACTGGCTCTCCCATAATTGGATCCTCTGCGATGTCCTCTGGAAACTGCTCGAAGCGAAATAACTCTAACTCAGGCAATTCCTCAGCCTCAGCAGGCGTCTCGAAATCCTGAGTGTTGGTCACGGTCTGATCCTCGACGAATACCACGTCCCTGCTTCTGTAGAGCTTTCTTCCCACCGGGTCATAGAGTCTATAGCCAAACTCATTCCGACCGTAGCCGACAAAGACGAATCGTCTCGTCTTCGGCTCAAGTTTGGACCTCTCATCCTTCGGTATATGCACGAAGGCCTTACAGCCAAACACTCGCAGGTAATTGTATGACGGCTCTTTGCTGTACCATACTTTGTCAGGCACATCACCCTGCAAAGGTGCACTAGGAGATAAATTAATAACATAAGCAGCTGTGAGAAGAGCCTCACCCCAATAACTGTCCGACAAGTTTGCTTCTGACAGCAAACATCGCACCCTCTCCATCAGCGTCTTGTTCATGCGCTCCGCTACACTATTGAGCTGAGGTGTCTTGGACGGAGTCTTTTGGTGTCGTACCCCCTGCTCTCTGCAATAAGCATCAAAGGGACCGATGTATTCGCCGCCGTTGTCGGACCGAACACACAATAACTTCTTGCTCGTCTCTCTTTCAACAGAGGCCTGAAACTCTTTGAAAGTGGGCAGCACCTGATCCTTGGTCTTTAAGGCATAGACCCAAACCTTCCTGGAACAGTCATCAATAAAAGTTACAAAGTAAGAAGCACCACCAATAGATTTTACCTTCATAGGACCGCAGACATCCGAGTGAATCAACTCGAGCAACGCCGGCTTCCTTGAACTTGGGTGACTTTGAAAAGACATCCTATTTTGCTTTCCAGCTAAGCAGTGCGTGCACTTCTCCAACTTTGTAGACTTGAGCCCTGGAATCACCTTCCTGTTCAACAAGTAGCTCATCCCCTTCTTGCTGATATGTCTGAGCCGCATGTGCCACAACTCGGTAGACGCATCACTGACTGCGTTCACATCCTGTGCTCCCTGTGCGCTCCCCTCCATATAGTAGAGACCGGACTTCTTGCTTCCTCAGGCAATCACCATCGAACCTCTGGAAAGCTTCCACTGACTATTCCCGAAGAGACTGAAGAATCCCTCGTCATCCAACCTTCCAACCGACACCAGGTTGAAACGGATATCAGGGACATGACGAACATCTTTGAGAACAAGAACTGCACCCGTCTTCGTTCTCAAATGCACATCTCCAACGACAACCGCCTTCGACACATCTCCATTGTCCATCTTCAACACTCCACAGTCGTCTGTCGTGTAAGTGGCAAATAGTACCCTGTTGTGAGATACATGCGTCGAAGCTCCTGAGTCCACCAGCCAAGAATTGTCATCGCAGGCGAGGTTTGTGATAACCTCATCACCTACGACGATCACATCACCTTCATGTATCGAGGATGCCGCTGTAGTGTTCTCATCTTGCTTCCCCTTGTCGCCCTTCTTCTCTCTCTTCCAAGCGAAACAGTTCTTCTTGATGTGGCCCTTCTTGCCACAATGGTAATAATCCGAGTCCTCGTACCGACCCTTGGACTTCTCCCTGCTCTTGTCTCTGCCACTACCTGGACCCCTGCTTTTGCCCCTTCCGCGGCTCTCTGAAACCAATGCCTCTGAGTGGTGGAAAGTGGATGAAGTGCCCTGAGAACGTCTCCACATCTCTTTATTCAGCACCCCGCTCTTGGCAAACTCCAGACTGTCCACGCCATCTAGAGCAGAAGCGATCATAGATACTCGTACGGTCTCCCACGAGTCTGGCAATGTACACAACAGCCATAGTCCCTGAACCTCGTCGTCGAACTTGACTCCCATTGAAGATAGCTGGTCAACTATGTCCTGGAAATCACTCAAGTGATCCGTGACGTCCCATCTTTGTACCGCAGACCCATCATCGTCCGGATCAGGAACAACTTGTTTATCCTGGTCTTCTTCGCGTACAAAGATTTCAGCTTATCCCATAACGTCTTCGCGTGCTCAATATTGGCAACGTGGTTGTACACGTTCTCGTCAACGAACTGCCTGATATATCCGCACACTTGTATATGCTCGAATTTTCAGTCCTCCTCGAATTTATCACTGGGCTTCTCGGATGCAAATACGGACAGATGCAGCTTCTTGACAAACAACAAATCTTTCATCTTGCTCCGCCAATAATGATAGTTGGTGCCGTTCAGGTTTACCATGCGCACCGCTTCGCGTCCATCTCTCCTCTATTTTTTCTGTCAACTCCTGACACCCTTCTGAATTTCAGAACCTGGCTCTGATACCACTTTGTTGGAAAAGAAATGCGAAAACCTTTTCCCAAACTAGAGAGTACCTGCGAGAGAACCTAGCAATACAACGCACGAACCAAAACACCAAAATAAACCACGCAGACACAGAGAATTTTTGACGTGAAAAACCCTTGCGGAAAAAACCACGGGACGATCGGAGTCCAACCCTGAGAAGCCTTCATTAATGAAATAAAGGAGTACACCCTCTACAAACTTCTCCCGATCCAAATCGGATCCCCACAACACTTAGAAGCAAGAATAATGATTACAAGGCTACGAAAAACAAAGACGACGAGTAGATATTACCCGAACACGATCCTCCTTCGAAAATGGCCTTCAATCCTCCTTCTTCTCTCCCAAAGTTGCAATGGCACTCTTGCCTCTTTTTTCTCTCTTGTTCTTCAATGTTGTGTTATGATTAGGGTTAGGAATAACCATGTATAAATCCCCTAATCCGCAGCAAAACCTGGACCGTAGGATACGATCCAATGGTGATCAATCACCCTGAAAAAACGCTTCAGCCCCGACGACGCAGAGTTCGGCCAGAACTCTGTGTTTGGCAACCAGAACAGTTCTGGAACCAAAAGGCAGAGTTCGGCCAGAACTCTGTCCTGGGACAGAGTTCGGCCCGAACTCTGCCTCCCTCCTTCCAGCAGCTCCTCTGTCAGCTTCCGAGTATCTCCGTCATCTCCGACTGGCCTCGTCACCTCCCGAGCTTCTCTGACACACAGACGGCGCTCGTCGCACTCCGGGGTCTTCTCCATATAGGTTGGGAACCCCACCCACTCCAACTGATGATGACTAAATTATCATGTTCTCCACCTGATTCAAGTGTTAAGTGAAAACCTTTTTCCCATTGCTGCTCCAACTTTCTTTCCTCAAGGATTGGTGTTTAGCTAAAATTTGTGTGGTATAAAACACAGGTTTTTCATATATGGTATTCATACACATAAATTGTATATGATGATAGAATCTAGGTAACAATCTCTTGGGCTCATTTAGGTAGCTTGACTCGAGAATTTAAGAGGGTGTATAATCATTACATATATAATTGTGGAGGTTTTCCTGTAGTTAATTGCTTCGGATAGATTAAAACCGTCTTTGCCCTTTGATTGGTGAAACTGTGCATTTCTATATAGTGCAGGCTAAAGATGATGAGAAATTATTGGATACAAAAATTGCAGATTTGCAAAAGAAGTGGAATGATCATTGTCAGCGATTCCATCATGGCTTAGTGAGGCTCGAGGCAAATAAATGTCCAGTCCTACCACCAATTATTGGTTTCCTTTTATTTCAGATAGGGAGAGAGTCTTTCATCAAAATGGCCTAAATCCTGCTTTAACTCAGAGCCAACTTGCAATTGGGACCGCGCTTCCATTGACAGTGGGCTTACAAAAGATCTCTGCAGCCAGCCTGAGCATATCCTTACCTTTGGATTCTGAACCCATAGACAAGGACTTGATTTCTAAGGTCTGGTACGGAGTTCCCAAGAAAGTGCAAATTCAGATGGAGGGCTTCCAATCTTACCAAAGTGCACTGTCAGGTTTGAGCACTCACAGTGACCGGACTTCACCTTCTTCTGTGACATCTGTGGCGACGGATTTGGTTTTGGGAACCCTTCATGAGCCTTCTCATATTATGGAAACTGCTGCACTCAGTAAACGTAATGAGTGTTCAAATGACTTATCTCAAAATTCACCAATTAAGAAAGTGAATGAGTTCCAGCGGCAGCTTTCCTCAGGTTCAGTGGTGTGCCAGAGTTCATTCCAGAAACTCAACACAAATAATTTTAAATCATTTAATAGGGGTCTGGTAGAAAAGGTTGGACGCCAAGAAGAAGCCATATGTGCAATTAGCAGTGCCATCCTTCACTGCAAAAGTGGGCATGAAAGGCGTCGCGGCACAAGTCTAAAAGGTGACATATGGCTCAGTTTTCATGGTCCTGATAGGTTTGGAAAGAAGAGGGCAGCGGCTGCTCTTGCAGAATTGGTGTTTGGCAGCAGAGAAAAGTTGATTTGTATTGATCTGGATTACCAAGAAGACTTTTTCCGCACAAATATTATATGTGAGAGGCGAGAGATCCAGAAATGTGATGGGGGGTTTAGAGGGAAGACAGTTGCGGATTACATTGCTCTCGAGGTTAGCAAGAAGCCTTTATCTGTTGTGTTCCTTGAAAACATAGAGAAAGCTGATTTGCTTGTTCAGAGCAGCTTATCCCAGGCTATACGTACTGGAAAAATTCCTGGTCCGCATGGCAGGGAGTTCAGCATCAATAATGCTATCTTTCTGGCAAGTACAAAGACTGTGCGAGGTAAGATTCCTTCCCCTTGGAAAGTAGGTCCTCGTTTCACCGAGGAGATGATACTGGAAGCTCAGGGTTGGCAACTGAGGATTTTGGTGGAACCCATTTCAGAGACCATCTGCAGAAGTCCAAAGTTTAACGTGTCAATTTCTTCAATGCAAGAATCCATGAATAGACAAATAGTAAATAAGCGAAAGATCGATGTTTCGGTTCATCGTCGGATAGAGCAACTGGAGCAGTTGGGGATGAAGCGTGCACACAAGATTCCTGCCACATTGTTGGACTTAAATTTGCCTGTAGACGAGGCGGTTGAAGAGGAGACGGATTGTGATAGTACCAATACTTTTGGTAGAGATGAACTGTGGGTAGAAGACTTTCTCAACTTGATGGATGAATCTGTGGACTTTAAACCTTTTGATTTTGATGCCCTTGCTGATTATGTGTTGAAGCAGATCAGCAACAGGGCGCGTGATATAATTGGGCTCGACTGTTATCTGGAGATCGATGTAAAGGTTATGCAGCAGATACTTGCATCGGCGTGGTTACTGGAAGATACCAAAGATCTAAATAATTGGTTGGATGACGTCCTCTGCAGGAGCTTCATCGAGTTGAGGCAAAGGCATAGCAGTAAGCTCTTGGCTCGCACTACTCTGAGACTTGTTGCAGTTGAAGAGACGATAAAGGAAAAGTATGCTCCTGGGGTGCTTCTTCCATCAAGAATTATTTTGGATTGACTTATTATAGTTTTGTGTACACGTGTAGTTATAATTAATGTATTGATTGTATGTCGTATGTGATACGAGTATAGTTGTGTTAGTCCCATAGTCCTTTTTTTGTGTTTATAGGGTCAGCACCTGTATATTGACCTTTGTAGGTAGGAAATATGGTGGTTACATTTGGCAGTTGAAGAAAAATCTTGTGCTTTGTTAGTATTTTCGTTATAAAGAAGGTCGTGGTTGTCAACATTGTAATTTGTCATTTCTTTGATCATCTCAGTGCTTAATTAACATGTGCATTGTTGTTTGGCATGTCTAGCAAGTCAACTCTGAATGAAGATTACAAAGTTTTTCTTTTTTCTTTTTTCTTTTTTCTTTTTTGTTGTTGCTATATTGAGCAAGATGGATACATGAGTTCATTGTCATTATCATCCAAAAACATCCATGACAAGGAAACGGTTGATTTTATTGTGATATGATCCTTACTTTGTACTGCTTATTTTTCGGTAACGATGCTTTCAGCAGATATTTGTTGCGCACTTCGTTATCCAGAGTTTACCATGGACACGATAACTTTCACCCTCAGAGATATGCCCTTCCCGGTGCCGCCACCAATGTCTACTTTCATGCAAAGTTATTGTTAGAGCATTCCCAACCATATTGTCTTGTAATGTGATTCCAATTGGTTTTTTTTAGGGGCACCACCACTTCTACTAGGGGGCAGCCCTTACTTAGGGGGCAGCCCAGAAAGTGGAGATTTTACTAGGGGGCAGCCCAACCCCCCAAACTCTCATTTCCTTCCCATTTCATAATTTCCTCTCTCTCCTCCAAAAGAAAAAGAAGAAGAGCTCTCTCTCCCTCTCCCAAAATCCTAGAAAATTCTCCTCCACCACTCTAATCCTAATTCCTCCACCAAATTTCTTTCAAGAACACTCCTACATTCGACGAGATGACACGCAAGTTGAAGAAATCGGATTCTAGGTACGTTCTTCCCTAATTTCTTCTATAATTTTCTACATTATATTCGAAACCCTAGAATAGTTTAATTGTCTAAAAACTTTTGATAATTTTGGTTTAGAATGTCTTTAGGGTTTATGAATGACATTTTCGAACACGACAAACCCACAATTTCTCTTCAAACACTAACCCCTAGAAAACGACAAACTAGCGAGTCGTTCGTCTGTCGGCCCTGAGTACATTAGGACTGCCAAGCATGTGGCAGTCCACATGTAAACAAGGACTGTCAGAGTCCTGCCAGGAGACCGCCACCGGGACATGCGGAACTCACCATCAATAGAGGACTGCCAGGACTGTGGCAGTCCTTGTTTGCAATTGGACTGCCACATGCCTGACAGTCCTACTGTACACAGTTTTAGTTGTGGTCTGGGGGTGGGGGATAGGGGGGTAACAGTTCTATTTTAGTTTGCATTATTTATTAACTGTACGGTCGCACAATCCATTGTTATATAGGGGTAACAGTCCTCCGGACGCACCAAAAGAATACGTCCCACCGCGTCAAAGCGGAAGGAACGCGCGGAACATCCTCTTGAGCGTCCGATTACAATTTTCGAACCGGCGCGCCAAGGTCGGCCTGGGACACGGAGACCGCCACCGGGACCACGAGCTCGGTCGAAGCAACGAGCTCGTACTCCTTCTCCTAAGTTGTTGAACCCTACAAACCCGGGTCCCGAGGCCGTAGTAGCTGTTGGAAATCTTCCTTCGAAAAACATCTTGTATGTTCCATTGGTGAAGATGGTGAGTTCCGCATTAGTAATTAGTTTGAGATTTTCATGTTTGTAGACTAAATTCAATTATACTTTCATTTACAGTCTATAAGGACGAAGGAACTGGCCAAGACACTTCGGAGCGCTTGCCAAAGTGACACTAGTGTCTTGGTCGACACTAGTGTCTTGGTCGCCAACGAGCTTGAGCGCATCGACGACGAGGTTGAGTTCCCATTCATGCGTAATGCGGAGTCTCGTTCGAAGGTCCGCCATGATATGTAGTATGACTGTCTGATGTCTGATTGTATGATGTTGAATATTTTGCAAACTTGTTGTTGTTTGATTGTCTGATGTTGGCTATTTTGGATGTTGATATTTTTGGATGTTGATATTTTTGGGTGTCGAACATGTTGTTGGATACTTGTGTTGAAATACCAGTGTTGGTTATGTGTTGGATACTTGTGTTGAAATACTTCTGTTGGATATGTGTTGGATACTTGTGTAAAACAAATACTTGTGTTGGATATGTGTTGGATACTTGTGTAAAATAAATACTTGTGTTGGATATGTGTTGGATATTTGTGTTGAAATGTTCTGTACAGGGCTATTCAGCTAGGACTGCCACACCCAGGGCAGTCCTTCACATGTGTTGGACTGCCCTGGGTGTGGCAATCCTAGATATAATGTTTTGTGATCTAGTCACAGAACATTTCATCTAGGACTGCCACACCCAGGGCAGTCCAACACATGTGAAGGACTGCCCTGGGTGTGGCAGTCCTAAATGCCTAGATATAATGTTCTGTGATCTAGTCACATAACATTTCATCTAGGACTGCCACACCCAGGGCAGTCCAACACATGTGAAGGACTGCCCTGGGTGTGGCAGTCCTAGATGAATTGTTCTGTGACTTGATCACAGAACATTATATCTAGGACTGCCACAACCAGGACAGTCCTTCACATGTGTTGGACTGTCCTGGGTTTGGCAGTCCTAGCTAAAATGTTCTGTGATCTAGTCACAGAACATTTCATCTAGGACTGCCACACTCAGGACAGTCCTTCACATGTGTTGGGACCTGTGTAGATAGGTTTTGATGGTATCTACACATGGAGGTAAGTGAGACAATTGGTAGGGAACTTCAGATCAAACAGAATAGGATTAAGTTCAGAGAGTTGGATGGAAGATTGCATTTTAGCAAGGAATAGGCTAGATATCTGTGCCCTTCATAGGGATGAGTACAATAATAGACACAAGCTGGTTCCATTGTCATATGCTCCATGCTACAAGGCATATAAGGGCAAGGATCTGACATAAATTTAGTTTTTATATGCAGCACTTCTTAGCGCAGACTTTGTCTACTCAGACTTATATGAGCATGCAAAGAAAAATCCAAGCTTTCTCTGTTGGTATCTGCACCGGAAGGCATGGAGGACCAATGATGGTAGCACCCGTTCACAGCTTTCAACTTTACATGCAAACCAAATAATGTTACATGTTGCTCTTATTGTAATGCTTCTCTTGCTTAATAAATCATTCTTAATATCACCTATTTCTTAAAAAGATATTTTCTTCTATTCCTTATCATATGTGGAATGAGTGTTTTCCTGGGAAGTTGGTGTTTCCAGCTGTGGATAAGATGAAAGAAATTTGTTCAAGGAGGTTTGGACGTGCAATGGAGGCAATAGATGCACCAGGTGGAGTAATAGGATGTTAATTGAAGGAACTGCCAGAAAAAAGGGTAGGCCTAAACAAAAATTTTATTTGAGGCTATTAAAAAGGATATGAATGTTGCAGATTTAGGGGAGGAATTGGTCCTTAACCGAGCAGAACGAAAGAATTTTTTGTATAGCCAACCCCGAAAATTTGGATAAAGGCATTCGGCACTGTTCTCATGAGCCTGCTATACTTTATTGGTGCTCTTTAGAGTTAGATTACTTCATCTTTTGCTATGTAGTATTCTGACCATCCATAATTAATTAGTAATTAGACTCTCTCTCAGTATTTTTTGGCCAAAGTATATGTTAATTCACTACTACATACAATTGGGACTTGCATTTTATGAGCTAATTATCCTGAATGTCCTCTATGTTTTGCAGGCTAACAATAACTCTTTTGTAGTAAAAACCCTTGACAATAAAACACTGTGGGAAATGCAAACTCCACAGGTCATTGATCTTTGTAGTTGTGATTAATTTACATTTTATCTAGGACTGTCACAACCAGGGCAGTCCTTCACATGTGTTGGACTGCCCTGGGTTTGGTAGTCCTAGCTGAAATGTTCTGTGATCTAGTCACAGAACATTTCATCTAGGACTGCCACACCCAGGGCAGTCCTTCACATGTGTTGGACTGCCCTGGGTTTGGCAGTCCTAGATGAAATGTTCTGTGACTAGATCACAGAACATTTCAGCTAGGACTACCAAACCCAGGGCAGTCCAACACATGTGAAGGACTGCCCTGGTTGTGGCAGTCCTCTGATGGTTTTTAGCACACATGTAAAACATGTATAATACTCAGCCAAACACACATGTATAACACCCAGATAAGCACATAAAACACATATAACACATGGATAAAAGTAAGAAACATATATTGGACTTCATATTTCATAGTTTAATGTATACAAAAGTGGTCCTCTATAACCAAAATGCCAAAATGTATACATTGATACTCAGTCGATTTTGACGTCACAGTGGTCAGCAGGTAAGTCTCTTGGCTCCTCAAACTTCAACAACTTCTTACAATGGTCGATTTGATGAGCGAAAGGTGTGGTCTAAGCTCTGGCTTCGACCGGTGCTCTTTTGTACCAAACTGTTGAAGGTTGATCGATCGGTCCAAAATAAATGTCCTACATCGATTGCAATTGGAGCATGTACCGCAACATCGAAAGATCACAACTCCTACAATAGAAGTTAAAAGTCAAAACTAAACAACTACATAAAGCCAAAATGTAAGTCCTACACTGAAGTCAAAACTAAACAACTCCTACAATGGAAATTAAAAAGGACTGTCCCATATGTGGCAGTCCATCACATATATAGGACTGCCAGAGATGTGGCAGTCCTACACTGAAGTAGGACTGCCACATCCCTGGCAGTCCAAATCCATGAGAGGGACTGCCAGAGAAGTGGCAGTCCTCTGTGTCAAAGTCCGATTTTTCATCCGAAATAAATTTAAAGTGTAGTTACCACGAGGCCTTCTGATGCATCAAAGTGTTCTTCGGACGTTGTGGGAGGAGAGTTTCCAGCATTTGATGGTCCGGGTTGTTCCATTTTCTATTTCTTTCTACATTAAACACAAAATTCAACTTCTATATGTAAAATTTAGGTTAAAATATTACACAAAAATAAATTCGACGACTTACAAATAAATGGGAGAAGTGAAGGGTTAATTCTTTAACAAATTTAGGTGGGGGGACAATTTCACCTAGGTTAGGTTAATTCTAGGGTTTTATGAAGAGGAGAAAAAAAGAGTGGAGAAAGAGTGGAGGAAGAGAAGTAATAGAGGAAGAAAGAGAGAAGAAATAAAACAACATTGGCTTTTATAGTAAATTATGGGCTGCCCCCTAGTAAAAAAAAACCTATGACAAACTTGTAATTTTTTCAAAAAAATTTGGGCTGCCCCCTAGTAAAAGTGGTGGTGCCCCTAAAAAAAACCTTCCAATTTGGCATGAGGCACAAGACATGTGTTTCTTAGGTGGCAAGATTATATTCACACAAGACAATGAAGTACGAAAATCTTCGCCAATACAAAAATATTAAAAATACAATAAAATACCATTTCAACTTCCAAGACAACTTTTTCGTTCCTTTCTTTCTTTCTAAATATTTTTTATTCATAATTGTTGATGTGGAGGTAAAGATATTTTTAAGTGCATTGTCTAGAAATAGACAACCAACTTCACAATGTCTTTACCATATCATGCCATGTCAACATCATAACTTATTGGACATCTGCATTAGAGAATGATTTTTCAATGAAAACGTATTATTCTTATGTGGCAACAACTTTTTTCAAACTCACAATAGCATTGCAGATGCTTTAATAAAATTAAATTCTTAGAAATTAGACTATTGATACAAAATATGGAGTTCTATTGTAAGGGTGAGCATTAATCGGTTTTCGACCGAGCACCAAACCGTATAAGAGATTCTATTCGCTTTGAAATAAATTATGTTTGATTTCAGTTTTGAACATATAATTTTTTATTCAGTTTCAATTTTGGATTTCGATTTTGGTTCAAAACCGAAAATCGAATAAGACTTGCTCAATTATGTAAATATTTTGAATTTTATACATATTTTATGATTATAAATGTGCATATTTGTAAAACATCAATTATTATTTAAGCTTACAAGGAGGTTAACATCATGATGACAATTAAGAGGAGAAATGCCAAAAGACAGGTTTTGGATAACCAAAATACATTTTATAGAAACCAAATAATAATGGACAATCCATATTTATAACACTCCCCCTTGGATGTCCACTAATAATTAGTCGGTGGTGTATGCGTATTTGTTGCCTTATTAAAACATTACTAAGAAAAATCCAGTAGAAAAAATCTTAGTTAAGGAAAAAGAGTATAATGCGCAAAACTCAAAAATATTTTTTACAAGCCATACTCCCCCTCCATACAATTGATTTTTAATAGCTAGTTGGTCTGATAATTAAGTCATCACATGTCTACTCCATGATGTACCAACTTCTGAAATGTGGACTTTAGAAGTGCCTTTGTGAGCAAATCGGCTAAGTTTTTATTTGATCTTACTTGCTTGACTTCGATCACCTTCATCCTTTGGAGCTCATGTCCATAAAATAACTTTGGTGGAAGTTGCTTGGTTCGATCTCCTTTGATGAATTTCTCTCAGACCTGCACAATACAAGCCACATTGTCTTTGAATATTGTTGTCGGCTCATTTGTAACTATGGATAGTTGACAATTTACTTGTATACGATGAATGATCGATCTCTGTCAAACACTTTTTTCTTGTTGCTTCATGGAGTGCAATTAATTTTGTATGGTTAGAGGAAGTTGCTATTGAATCTTGCTTTATTGATTGCCAAGATATAGTTGCATGGTTATTAATAAACATATAACATGTTTGGGAGCAACCCTTCTGAGGGTCAGAAAAATAACCTGAGTATGCATAACCAACTAGACAAAAAATGTTAGTGGAATCACACGAATAAAATAATCTCATGTTAGTTGTTCCACGAAGATATCTTAATGTGTGTTTAAATCCATCCAAATGTCTAAGTATAGGTGCAAAACTATATCTCAATAATAAATTAACAGAGAATGTAATATCTAGTCTTGTACAATGTGCCAGATATAGTAGTGCTCAAATAGCACTAAAATACAATACTTTAGGCCAAGACTTTTTCATCTTCTTTTTTTGGTCGAAATGGATTTGTATCCAAATCTAAACTCCATACAACCATAGGTGTATTAAGTAGATGTGTTTTGCCCATTCTGAATCGTTTTAAAATTCTTTCAATACATCAAAATTGATGCACTAATATTCTACTGTAACTTCGTTCTATTTGTAAACCGAGACAACGCTTTATTTTTCCTAAGTCTTTTATTTCAAATTCTTTCTTCAAATAGTTTGCAGTTTTCTCCAATTTTATAGGATATCCGATCAAGTTTATATCATCCACATTTACTCTACTATAGAGAATCCATTCTCGGATTTCTTAATGAAGATAATGGACAAATTTGACTATTTTGTATCCTTCCCTAGTCAAATATATACTAAGATGATTATACCACATTCTTCTGGATTGTTTTAACCCATATAATGCTCGTCTAAGCTTAATTGGACACATGCCCTTAGACTTAGTCTTTGGCATTGTAAATCCTTATGAAATTTTCATATAGATGTTAGTATCTAAGTCTTCATACAAATATGCAGCTACAATATCCACAAGTCCCATATCAAGATTTTCAGAAACTATGAGACTAATTACATATCTAAAGGTAATGACATACATAATTGGAGAGTATGTCTCACATAGTCAATTCCAAGTCTTTGAGGGAAATCTTATACTACAAGTCAGGCTTTGTATCTTTCAACTTCGTTCCTCTTATTTTGTTTTCTTACGAACACCCATCTAAAACTAATATGATTTATGCCCTTTGGTGTTTCCACTATAAGTCCAAACACATCACGTTTTCTAAAAAAATTAATTCTACTTGAATAACATCTTTCCACATTGGCCAATCTTTTCTTTGTCGACATTCATTTATACTACTTGATTTATTTTCACAATCATCATTGTCCTTTGATATTTCAGTAACTACTAAATAGCTAAATATGTTATTGATGACAAGTGTTTTCATATTCCACAATTCACCTAAACATATATAGAATATCAAGATCTCTTCATTTTCGGGTACATGTGCCACTCTAGAGGCATCCATACGCATTTCAGTGAATTTAAAAACATGCACATCTTTATTATTTATTGTCGAAGCTCCAACCACTATCGAACTTTTATCAGGACAAGATGTTTTATTAACTCTCCTCTTTCTAGGAGCACTATCCTTGGAACATATAGGCCTACCACGCTTTTGATGTGTAGCAGTAGATTCATTTGTCGTCTTGTTTGGATTTTGTCCAACTGGAACAATGATTATGTTTGACACATTAATAGTTGGTACATGTGATCTAGTTACCTTTCCGACACAATTAAATGCATCATGTAATAGATTTGCAATTTTTTGCAAATGTAGGGTTATTGGATCTTGATGAGATAAAGTAGGCGTATTCCATATCAATTTACGTCATTCATTAGCAATATGTTATTCTGTATGACAATTTGTTGCTTACCTCCCCATAACGGCGGGAATACTTTCTTATCAAATTGACAATCTTCAAATCTTGCGTTAAAGACATAACTAGTCATTGGCTCCAAATACCTTATTATGGAAGAAGACTCAAAACCAATGTACATTTCCAAACGTCGTTGAAGACCCTTCTTTGTTCTTTCGGGAGGTAGAAATGGGACATATATTGCACATCCAAACTTCTTCAAATGTAAAATTTTAGGTTGTCTACCATTAACAAGTTGTATGGATGAAAAAATATGGTAGAAAATCGGTCTAAATTTAACTAGAGATACAACAGATAAAATAATATATCCCCAAGCCTCAGTTGGCAAACTAGATTGTATTAATAGTGGTCTAGCTATAAGTTGGAGATGTTTAATAAATGAGTCAGCTAACCCATTTTGTGTGTGCATATTAGGAACATGATGATCTACCTCAATCCCTAATGATGTACAATAATCATCAAATCCTTGTGAGGTAAATTTTGCATCATTATAAAGTCTAAATGACTTAATCGAGTTATCAGGAAACTGAGATCTAAGTTAAATAATTTAGACAAAACATAAGAAAATACAAGATTTCTAGTAGTCAATAGGTAAACATGTGACCACCTAGTAGATGCATATATAAGTACCATGAAATACCTAAAAGGACCACTAGTAGGGTGAATATGACCACAAATGTCTCATTGTATTCTTGTAAGAAAGTAGGAGACTCATTCTTAACTGTTAGAAAAGATGGTCTAGTTATAAACTTCTCTTATGAACATGAAATACGTAGGTGGTTTTTCGGTAAGCCAAGATAGTGATTTTCCAATAAGTATCCACAAGAATTGTCAATGATCCACTTGAACATAGTTTGCCCCAGATGACCTAAACGATCATGCCAAATGGTACATAAGATAGGATCATTCGCTTTATATTTTGCTACATTCATATGAGATTGTCACGACCCGTACCCGGATGTTAGGGCATGAGTGCGTGAGGCACGCCCAGCCTACACCGCAGCATCGACGGTAGACCACTGTCTAGACCTCCAAATATATCATCGTTTCACACAATATGATATCTAAAATAAGCATTATGTCACAATAAAGATATGAACTCCATATGTAAATCCAAATATGATATCAATACTCAATCATAAGTGCTAAGGTAAATAGATATGAACTAGAAGAAAATGCATAAACCCAATAAGTCTCAATCCCAAAATCCCAAGTCTAAACAGTTCTACGTCCATAGTGCATCATATCCATAAATATATATAATAACCCAAATATAATTTTTCGGAGACAAATCCGGTCATATGCTAAGGTAACTAGACTAGACTGCATCTGGATGCTAGATGCTACACGGCTGAGGGGTCTACCCCATGGGTCTCCTGTGCTCCGTAATAGGTAGGACACATGTCTTCAAACTCATTATTTAAAAAATATATCCCATCAGGATTGGAGCAAGTACACATACATCTCAGTGTTACAGAACAATATGATGAAGAACATGAACAAGTAAGAGCTAGCTCAAGAAATAAGAACAGTAATCTAAATATGAACAACTGCTATATAAAGGAAATACACAAGTAAAATCAAGAATAGTGTGAACGGTAAAATAAGAAATACCAAGTAAGCTTGTAAGGGACTAATCAAGTAATAAGGCAATGTCAGACGATGGCACACTAGCATTCATGTCATTGGGAATAAGGCACGTCAGTTGATGATGAGCTAGCATTCATGTAAATCGAAGACTAAGGTACATCAGTCGATGACGTACTAGCAATCATGTATTTGTGATAAGGCACGCCAGTTGATGATGAACTATCATTCATGTATTGTGATAAGGCACGTTAGTTAATGATGAGCTAGCATTCATGTAAATAAAAAAAATAAGGTACATTAGTCGATGATGTACTAGCAATCATATAATTTGTGATAAAGCACGTCTGTTGATGACGAGCTAGCATTGATGTATTGATCCAAAATATATATAAGAAATCACGATATAAAGAGATGATATATCACAAGTCAAAATGTAGGACGAGTATCAAGATAAAATGACGAAATATGTACAACATGTATAAAGTAAAGTAAAACTGAGAACAAGTACTCGCATGTGGTCTTGAGCTGGAAATCAAAATCAAAATCTGTGTCATAGTCCAAATCCAATGAACCTATATGTATAAATCAGTCGAATCAATATTTGAATTAAAATCTTGACATCTTTTCTATTCACTAGGCTCTATGGGTTTCCTTGGTCTTGTCGATCCTAGTATGTAGACTCATACCCATATTTATACCATGTATCCTATTTAATATATTATATATATATATATATATATATATATATATATATATATATATATATATGAAAAATTCTTCAATACATTCCATGTAAAAATTTGTATCGATACATCCCAAATCTGAATCATTGGATGTTGATCTAATGGTTCGGATTAAAGCCGAAGTCAAAGTAACATGTAAAGTCAAAGTCAAAGTAAACACCTTTCACAATTTCCAATACAATTGTTTGGAATGTATTGATACATCCCATGTATTGTAAAAGGACCATCCCATATATATATATATATATATATATATATATATATATATATATATATATATATATATATATATATATATATATATATATATATATATATATTTTTTTTTTTTCCATCCCATATATATATATATATATATATATATATATATATATATATATATATATATATATATATTATATATATATATATATATATATATATCAAAAAATAAAATAAATATATATATATATATATCAAAAAAAAAAATAATAAATATATATATATATATATATATATATATATATATATATATATATAGAAAAAAATATATATATATATAGATATATATAGATATATATATATATCCATGAGAGTCGTGGTGGCTGAGGCCATCACTAAAAGAACAGAAAAAGAGGGAAAGGGGGAATGGAGTAGGGAGAAGGCCCTTGCTCCTACAGGTGTGGGGGTGTGCCCCAAAATACTTAGCCAACCAGGACTAAGTCAAAAGTATAAGACTCCCTACTACCTGTTACTTGTTACTGCTTAAACGGGTGGATCGACGTAGTGTGGGCATGTCGCACCTTTCGTGAGCGAAATCAACAAAAACTTTGTGGAGGTTCGGAAGGGATGCCAGGGCTGCGTCTGATTTCTGTACCCTGTTTCGGAAGGCTTGTTCGAATCTGAGGGAAAGGGCAGTAAGAAGGCTGACCTCTTTAACGTCTTCATCTGATGGGGTGGTGTCCACCATCTTATACAAGAAGACCATCAGTCTGTTCTTGGTCTCTTCATCCGACACCGGTTCTTCATCTGAATCTTCTTCAGCGTTCGAGGTGTCTTCTAGCTCATCGCCAGAGGTGGGTCCAAACAATTTGTCCACCAAAGCTGCTTCATCGACCTTCTAAAGAACTTCGGGATGCATCTCATCAAAAACATAGGCGTGGGGACGATTGATACTGTAAGTAGGAGAAGTGGTGATTGATTTGTCAGTGAGAGACAAGATCTCCATGGAAGCTGGGGTCTTATGGTTTTGGCCTTCGTACTAGTTCAGAAGCGTGTCGCCTTCTAGCTCCTCTAGAACGCCAAAGTAGCTACCCGCGCTTAAGCAACCGGCCGCTTCTGCCTGTTGCATCCTGTCAACTGATTCACGACCGATGTTCATCAGCATATCCGGGCTATAAATCTGAGAGGCCTCGAAAAGAGGAGGGGATGTGAGGGGTTGGTTGTTAATCCTTGCCATGCTCGCCTCTTGCGAGTCATCCGAATGTTCTTTAGAGAGGGTGTCAAGATGGTTGTTGAGGTTCAGGGCCGGAGCCGTAAAGGGGACGATAGCTCTGCGCGAGGGGGTTGAGATGGGGACGATGGAAGAATCAAGGGCGAATTTTCTATCACTAACTTCGAACCTAATGTGAGTGTTTGGTAATGGAATAAGAGGGGATTTGAGGGGTTGGTTGCTAGACCTGGTCTTTTGGGTCTGGGCGCCCTTGTGCGTCTCTTTCTTTTTAATTTCAGGGTGTGCACGATGACAATGCTCAAAAGAGTGGCCACTCTGATAGGAGTGTCTACAGAATAAGATGTTGTTGTCGTAAATAATATGCTGTGTGTACGACCTATTGCCGGGGGATATTTTAATGTGCATGGGTAGATCCTTCGAGAGGTCCAGTTCAACACATATTTTAGTGTAGTTAGCTTTGACGAGGTTTCTAGTTTCTTCCGCCGCTGCCACGAACATGTCGAAGGAGTTAAAGATGCGTCGTAGGGCCGCAGGGACGAAGAAGATGATGGGGAGGTTGGGTAGGGTCACCCAGGCTGAGACGGTCGCAAAGACGACCTCGGTGTTCAAGTCTTGGGTCCACCTAACGATTTTTATGGTTATGGAGTCTATCTTTCCTGTGCCTCGAGACCAAACGCTCTTGTGGTCAAGATCTGAGGATAGATGCTGGAGAATGTGTTTGGGGTCCAGGGGACCTAGCCTGTATGCCGAAGTGAGTCCCCAGCTGACTATCTCTTCTTTCAGTCTCTAAAGTTTCAGATATCCGGAAGGGAACTTGAGGACGAAGGTGTGAGGGAAGGAGGTTGAGAGTGCTTCCATTTCAGAGTCCGAAAATGGCACCCTGATCTTGAGGGGGTTCGTCACGCAGTCTACCTCATAGAGGTCAATGTCGGAGAGGATCTATGTGCTCCTGGCCGAGCAAAGTGTATCGACGTACGACTGCACGAGGGGCTGTTGGAGGGCCGGAAGGAGCCGTCCTCCCAAATGCGGGAGCGCCGCGATAGGTGGCGCAGAATGTGAGTCGCGGACTGAGGCGAGCACGTAGGCTCCAGACAAAGGGAGGCCCATACCCGGGGGGGAGCCGACGAAAGGACCTGGTCCTACGCTGTTGTCAACGGAAGTGAGAGAGGGAGTCGCGCCATCCGATGGAACGGGAAGGGCCTCAGTCCGAGCAGGAAGGACGTCTATTATCACGTCCCGTTCCCACTTTTCGGGATACGAGTGCGTGTCCAAGCCAGCCTACGTCGCAGTCGGTAGTAGAACGCTGTTTAGACAACAATGCTCATAATCACAATAAATGCTCATTCACGAAACTAATATGAATACAATATTCACAGGTTTTATATTTTCAGTAAAAAAAAAATACAAACTCTTTGCAATTTTGGAAATGACTACAACTCATCTATCTAGCTAATCTCTAAGTTTTGGCCTGCAAGTACACCCGTCTCCCCAATACTAAGCGTAGTTGCGGCTAACCTAACAAATATTGGGTTACCCAGTCAGGATGAAACGAGTACAATTCATTGAATGCAGTTCCAATATATAAAAACGACTATAAAACAGAGGTTAGCCTTTAAATATATGATTTGAAAATAAATAAATAAAGACAGAAGAAAACTACACAGAAAGTTGGACAGTAAATGAAATAACAAAAGAAAATACTCTCTAACTGACTGAAGTACCTTTAGTATGTGATCGGTCTAGGGACAATTATACGACACAGTATACGATGTCTAAACACGGTCTACGATGTCTACTTTGCAATAATAAATCACTGTCTACGATGTCTACTTTGCAATAATAAATCACTGTCTATGATGTCTACTTTACAATAATAAATCACTGTCTACGATGTCTACTTTGCAATAATAAATTACTGTCTACGATGTCTACACTGTATAAGGTCAAATCACACATCCTTGGTACTTCTCCTTCCGACACGACAAAATATGACAAAACATAAAAAAGGCGAAAGTCACATATCTAATGACTAACAATGAGATATAGTAATAATCAATATCGAAAACAAACAACAAAATGTACTCGCCTGGGGTCCTTTGCTGGTAAAATCGATAATACTAACCACTCAATGTGCCACACAAAAGTCCAACTCGAACAAAAGTCTCCATTAGCTGAAATAGATATTACCAATGTATTCATAATAGTCAAATTAGCTAGGATAGTCCATCCATAAGTCCAATTCTGGACACAGGGTCAAAACGATAATTTTAGGCCAAAATTATGTCCATCGTTGGACTCACTTTGCACCAAAAAGCGTGCCAGCATCTACGATATCTAAAGTTATCAAACTATATGTCTACGGGTCCGGTTTGACGAGACGAACCCAACCGTATGTCCAAAGTTGGATTCCGGCGGGCCGTGCACAAATTTGCCCGTTAGATCGGGTTGCGGGCCCGCCAAAATGACGTTCCGGTCGACCTTCTCAAAATTAGACCAAACTTGGCATACAGGACCAGAAAAATGAAATGGTCATGTTGGCACAAGTTTCGTCTTGAGATGACGAACGTGCACGAACTTATGAGCTAGTTTGCAGAAGGGCCGATACGGGGTATTTCGACGGATACGTTTCAATTTCGTCGCGCACGCACAATGAAATCGAGTTCCGTCGAATCCCACACATCAACAACATCCATACGCATCTTTCGATGCTCATGGGTTATGACCACGTCGTTCGGTTTGTCAGGATGCACGCCGTATCGATGAATATTATTGAAATTCCAACAGTTTCTAAACAATTTTTCTTGATTTTTCGAAAGCGTATAACTTTCTGTACAGTAAATGATAAATAAATCTACAAGAAGGGTTTTAATCTCCTATATGTTGTCTATAAGCCTATTTAAACAAAATTTCTAAACTGTCAAAGGATTGACAAGGAATCGCCTTTCGAAAACAATGCACTAGGCCGTTTTGTGGCTGTCCTATTTTTCTAAAAAAAATTAGGTTTTCTCCTGATTTCGTTTTGATTTATCAATGAAACTGAATCAGTTCAATGCAAACTAATTGGCAGGGTTCCTAAATGGTTATACAGGCTACCTATAGGAATTTACGATTCGAAATTTGGTTGAGAAAACACAAAGAATTTTAGTCGAAAAATGAGTACCTTTACTTGTCGATAAAACAGAGCATGCTCTGTGCTACGGCTGCTGCGCTCGGCCACGCTTGGCGAGCGGTCGACCTTCCGGCGGCGGCACAGTGGAGGCGCGCACGCGGGGCTCGGGTTGCGAGGGTGGCTTAGTGTTAGGTTTAGGGTTTGATGAGAGTTACTTCTCTCTCTCGATATGCATATATATGCAACTGCTGGTTTGGGGTCGGGCTGCTACTGCTTGGCTTGGGCTGGGTTGAGCGGGTGATTTTGAGGAATTTCTCTCGCGAGAAATTCATTTGAATTTCTCGCGAGAGAAATTCATTTTTTCTTTTTCTTTCTCTTAACACTTATACATATATATATATATATATATATATATATATATATATATATATATATATATATATATATATATATATATATATATATATATATATATCTTATAAATATATAGTAAATCTAATAATATGAAAATTCCTAATATATAGTAAAAACCTTACATACTATATGTAAAAAATCGTCTCTAAGCATAATATTTATTATAGCAACATATATAATAATTATTATTATTAAAAAAAGAAAAGGAACATAAACCCTATATTTTGAAACACATTTAATATATATATATATATATATATATATATATATATATATATATATATATATATATATGTACAATAAATGTTCACATAAATTATTCATATAAAACTTGTAAAGGAAAATCTTCGGGATCAATACTAATAACACAACACGATATAATAACCTTATTTATAAGTATACTTATGTCCCAAAACCTTTTATTTTAACTAATAAATGAAATAAAAATACCAAGATTTAGGAAAAATAAGTATCTACATGAATTACTTTTTATAGAAAAAAATATAGTATAAATTTAAGGATGGATTTTACATCCTACCCAACTTACAAAAATTTTGTCCTCTAAATTAAAAATAACCTTAATAAGAAAATATAACAATATAACGAGATTTAATACAATGAAGGGCAGGTACATCAAAACATAGCTCGGTTTTAGAAACGATGGAAGAAGTGGTTATCACAAGAACCAAAATCGACATCATATTCTATAAGATGGAGTACTCTAGGTTCAAGGCCCTACCCAACTTATAAAAGTTGGCTAACCATGAAAATTGTTGATACAAGACTTACGAAAATGATAATTACTAAAGGAATGGAACGAGAATATTTGGCATTCCTGACCGTAGTCACAGGTCGGGTCATAAAGGAAATCTAGATATTGGCATGGCGTTCTTGGTCAATAATTACTATAAGAAAGTTATTACAATTAAACATTGTCACTCTAGGGGTCATGCTTTCGACAAGCTGGTTGGGACCCCTTGTTTGAATATAAGTAAATCGTGTTGGTTCCACGAAATTTCAGTCTTCGCCTAACATGGGTTACTAAGAGATGAGATCGAAGAATTTAGGGAAAAGAAGAATTCATGGGCCAAGAGATGAGAGTCCTTAGTAAGTGCAGGAAAACTTTTCTATAAAACATGATTAGGTAAGTGTTTGGATCTTTTTAAGTCATAATGACTAGTATGTGTGGGATCGGTGTTTGGTGTTGTGTAGGAGGCATGTGTTGGTTTGAGTGAAAAGAATATGCTATAGGTGTGATGCATCTTGTATGGATAATGGGTATTTAGTCTATTTCATGTGGATGGGTCCATATTGCATGACTAAAATCAAGGGAACAAAATAGGCATCTATGGTTTATTCTAAAGGAGATACGTCACACATGTGGTGTAATTAAAATAGAGCATAAGCAGGTATGTTTGTGTGGGACATGTACGTCATGTGTGAAGAGTGGCTCTTCTAGTTCATAAGGGTGAAATTTGTAAGAAGGATAATATTTGTGTTGTGTTCCAATTATCAAAGTTATGGTCGAGGGTATCAATGATATGGATAGGAGTGGACGTTATGAACCATTATTTTATTAGTTCAATTGGAACCAATCTATCCTCAATCCTTTGCTAACTCAAAGAAGCTCTAGGTTTCTTAGAGAGGATTGCAATCTATGCATTACAACAATTTTCGTTTCTCAAAAATTTAAAACTAAAGCTCGATACTACGATATAATAGAATTTGACAAACAAAAGTTGCGATCTCTTACCGCGGTTATCTAAATGCACGAGCACGGGGGTATGCTACCCAACTTATAAAAGTTCTACTAGTATTGGCTTCAATTCAATGGGACATACCGGTCATTTCCTGACCTCTATAGTATCCAAAAATTGTAATCATGTCTGAAGTTATTTTACCGAGAATTTATGTCTCACCAGTGTACACCTGGCCGTAGTAAATCCTTGGTTTTGTGACTTAAAGATGATATGATTATCGAATATTTTATTAACTCTATCCAATATTGTCACAAGGGTAACTAAGATCAAGAGGACCACTAGGATATAGTTTTAGCAATATTCGATAACCTACATTTTTTTGAAATAATTTTAACTCTAGGGGTCATACCTCGCCAGTGCGCTGCTGGCTGCAGTGAATTCACAGTCTCCATAATTCAAATAAATGACGACAGTGCGCTGATGTCCTGCCATTATGAGTCATCAATATTCCTCCAACTATATCCGTAAAATTTTAAAGGAGCTTCTAGAGATTCAAACAAGTTGACTATGATAGAAAGTGTAAGTATCTGTCTTATAAGTCTCAATCCTTAAAATAAAAAATTGATCAGGGAGGAAATAACTGAAGCCAAGTAAAGTACAGACATTCTAATCTCTATTTCATGTGTATTCAAATAATTGAGGAAAAACTTTGAATCGACACTAACTCGAGGTTCGTATATGGATAACAGAATAAAAAATTATAAAAATAATTCTTATGGCAAAATAGGAATTAAATAGGCAATTTGGACTATGATATTGGGATGATATCTAAAGAGGGCAAAAAGAAAAGAATTGAACAATTTATCAAGGTTAGAGCATTAATTCTAGGAAGGTCTAACTTACCAAGTGAATAGTCTATCCATATTGGATCCTATCGTCAAATCAAAATGTAACAGTGTATCTATGGAAATCTCTCAAGTTATCTAAATTTAATAACTTCTTGCCTAAATTGCATGGCCTTGTAGAAGCATGGAAAAGTTAAAGAAAGATCCATGCGGCCAGAGAACCCCCTGCGGCTCAGAGAGTTCATGCGGCTCAAGTATCCATGCGGCTCGAGCGTCTATGCGGCTCGAAGAGGAGCCACGTGGCCTACAAACAGCCCTCTCATTTTTGTATTAAATGCCTTGACGGCTGACAGCTTTGACGAGGTGACAGTTCTGACACGAAAATATCATTATGACTCCCTCATAATGACGAATTTCTTGGGAAGCGAAGAAAATCTCTGACACAATCTCCCGAGATTCAGAAACAGTCATGCGGCCTTGACACGTGGACAGTTGTATGCAGCCCAAGCGAAGACTAGCTCCATGCGGAGACCAGCTCCATGCGGCTCACGAAGATTAGCCCCATGCGGCTCACAAAGACCATCCCCATGCGGCTCACGAAGATCAGCCCCATGCGGCTCACGAGGACTATCCCCATGCGGCTCACGAAGATCAGCCCCATGCGGCTCACGAGGACTAGATCCATGCGGCTCACGAAGACTAGCCCCATGCGGCTCACAAAGGCCAGCCTTATGCGACCCAACTTTCCTGCGGCTCAGATTTTCTGCTATTTTGACACGTGGCATGAAAGCAGGGCACGTGGCATCAGATTGATCAAAATCTCTCAACAAATCCCAATGAAATATTGGGATCAAATCAAATCATTTGCAAATAAGCCAATTAAAGACACGTGTCAAAGAATCCGTGGTTGGCATGACAAATCAAGAGGATTTATGTCAATCAGCATTAATTACCCACAAAAAATTTGATGCAATCACATTTATTGCTCAAATCTCGATGAACGGCCCAGATCCAATGATCCTTAGCCGCCGACTTTCAAGAATGGACAATCATTGTAAACCCTAATGAGGCCCCCCCACTCTTATAAATAGCAGGATGCCATTCCCTTGCGGGGAGAGATACGAATATACAGAGATACACAGACAGAGAGATATAGAGACAGACGCACATAGAGACAAAGAGAGCCAGTAAGCCTGAAGAAAGAGCATTTATTCATCAACGCCAAGCAGTTCTTCCACAGAGCCAAAAAACTGCACCCGATCGTCCAAGGAGTAAGGCAGAGCGGCCGTCGCTTTCCCGAGCCTCTATCGTCATCCCCCAGAATCTAAAATAAACAATTGTACTTAGATTGCTGTACCTAGGTTTTCGTCCCTAGGCTTTCTTTGTACAAGCGAGTTTGTATTGTGAAGTAAAAGTCCAGTCCTCCGATAATTATTCTGTTCTTTTATATTTCATGGCAAACACGATGGCAACTCTGCTGGGGACAAACTTCTCCACGGCTGAGGAGTTGGTGACGCAATCGGATGCAGCCAAACTTGGCTCCACGCAACAGAAGATGGTCGTCCGCTTCGACCAACAGGCGTTTGAAGAAATGCTCTCTGAAGGAAGTGCTGGCCCGGTCCAGAAGCGAACCCGCACAAAGAAAGCTCGCTGCGAGTGGAGGCCAAAATCATTTGCTCCTCCACAAGCTATGGATGGGGTACTCTCTGCTACCCAAGACGGCGAAGGCGACTCTCATACGGCTCCACTTCGAGCCGTAGAGGACTCTGCTGTCCCCAAGTCCGGCAGAGGAAAGCACTACGATGCTGGACTTACAGGGACAAAGAGTGATTCTATGCGCCCCAAGAAGAAGCCTAACACTCCTGTGGCCAAATCTGCCAACCACATGCAGGAGGCTCATGCGGGTGAATCTGCCAGCCGCATGAAGAAAGTCTATGCGGCCAGATCATCCAGCCGCATGAAGAAAACTCATACTACTGAGACTTCCAGCCGCATGAAGAAAGCCTATGCGGCTACATCTGCCAGCCGCATGAAGACTACTGATGACAGCCGCATGACGCCTACTCCACGCGGCTCTGTCTTCGACCGCCTCTCTTATGGTCCTGATCTCTTGTGTTCCCAAGAAGACATGTCTGACTCTCTCCAGTATCACTTAGACTCTTCCTACTATGTGCCTCTACGCACTAGAACGAAGAAGTCTAGGGCAGTGCGAGCTTGGCAAGCTCGATCCGCTGATCCGACCTCTGACCATCCGAGCATCCCGCATAACGTTATGCGGGCCTTAGATAGGAAGTTGTACAGAACCACTCGAGTCCAGCCCCCGACGGTAAATGGACAGAGAGGTTCGTAAAAGTCTCCCAAAATTCAGGGAGCAAACATGGTCGATCCAGACCCATCTGACTTGCGTGAGGCCATCCTCCAGAAATACAAGAAAAGAGAAGATGCATCGGGGTGCAAAGAGTCCTCCCACGGACGTCACTGTACCCAAGTTATCGTCAACTGCTGCTGCAACAACGCGACGGTGCGAGAAGACCGGCAGTCCGTCTTTCAAAGACTGCAACAGCCGTCTTCAGAAGACGAGACAATCCCCGTCGTCTCCTGCAACTCTCTCAGAAAGTCCCCGCCGATGGGAGAGGGAAGAAGACCAGTGCTCCTAGCCCGAAGATATCAACCATTATGACTAAGAGACTGTCGTCTAAGCGGGTGCCCACCACCGGAGTTTTCCAAGGTACCCGTTCTAAGACAAAATCTGCTACAGTGGAAGATTCGTCGTCCACACCACTGGGGGTTGCTGGGACTGGGGGTAGTACTCCTCCGAACCTCCACAACAACCCGATGTTCCAAGAAGACGAGCCGAAGGAAACAACTCTCCCATCAGATGCAGCGAACCCCGACGTCCCCGAGGACGTCCACAATTCCCAAGACGAGGCGAACTCGAAAACTGGGGGTACTGTTCCTTCTGAGTCTGAACCAGAGGAGAACATTCCCACATACCCCGATGACTTCTCACTACAGGGGTACGACTCGGAGGACGGTTCCTCCACCGCTCCGTCCATCTCTCCTCATGTAAATATGGTATTCATGATAGACATCAGCCAAGGTGGTTCCAGTGATCGCCAACGCATCGACACTCTAGAAGCCATATTGCTTGCCTTGGTCAAGTTTGTGGACGAGATCAAAGCGGCCGTTCCAACTCTGCAAGGAGGGACGCCTGGCCAAATAAGTGCGGGTCCTGCGGTCAATGCAGACTCGAATTTAGCGGCACCGAATCCGGGCAACAATCCTCCTGAAGTAACGGTCCCCACCGCCGTGGATGAGGCCCGAGAAGCGAGAAGAGAGGTCCAGGAGCTCCGAGCCATGTTTCACGCTCGAGAAAGCTCTCAAGACCTCAGAATACGGCAACCATACCCTGCTGCATAGAGGGATGTTCCATTCCCACCAAGATATAAGCCGTTCAATATCAATCCTTATGATGGAAAGACCTCAGCAAGTCGGTACATCACTTACTTCGAGGTCACCACCGACCATCTGCCCCATGACGATGCCATTCTCACACGATTATTCATCCGGGCATTGGAAGTGGTCGCCTTCGACTGGTACCGCAACCTGCCAGACAACTGCATCCACTCCTTCGCCGGCTTCAAGCGCATGTTCTTGGAGAGATTCTACGAAGTAGGGCAGGACATCACAATGTCCACCCTCATGGACGTCGTCCAAGGGGAGAAAGAACTGACAAGGAACTATATTGAGCGGTTCCGCCAAACTGCAATGAAGTTGCCGTCTGGAAATCCGGATTCCTCTTTGATTGAAATTTACCAAAAGAGATTGCTCCCAACAATCAGTCTCTGGATGGGCGAAAGTCAATTCAATGACTGGAAGACGTTCATCATCAGTGCCACAAGCACCGAAGAACGATTGAAGAAGGCTCGCCATTTGGGATTGCACATCTCGGACGGAGAGAACAAGGGCAAGCGTCCTAACACCAACAACGACAATGGGGATAGTCCCTCCAACAATCGAGACAGCAGGGGTAAGCAGGCTATGGTGGCCGACACAGCACAGAAATCTGAGCTAAAGCCGGCAGACAAATAATGGCCGTAAATCACTTACTCCTTCGAAGACGGTCATGTCAAGCCCATCTTCGACATGCTCATACAAGGAGACAGAATTCAGCTTCCTCCACCAAGACGGAAACCGCGGCCGGCAGAGATGGAGAACCCAAAGTACTGCCATTACCACCGCTACGTCCACCATGCTACACACGACTGCTACCAGCTGAAACAGTACATCCAAAACCTCATCGATTCGAACGCTCTGGCCATCGATTTCGAAGAGGTAACTGTGGCAGCCAATATGGTATCGGTATAATTCGGCAGCTTCCCTCCGACGGAAACTCAAGACGGTGTGGTCCCCATCCTTCTGGCGACAATAGAGATTGCTAATCTTCCACCTCCCCGAGATCAGGCTGCTGGTCTAGTGCCCCTCACCACATCACGAGGGGAGGTCATGTAGGTCCATCCAGACTTGGTATCAGAAGTGACTCAGCCCACACCATCTTCCATTTGTAAGAAGAAGAGTAGAAAAGTCAGGTCCTGCCGCACAATCTCAGCAGATATTGAAGAAGCTACAGCCGTCGTCACGCGGTCTGGGGCACAATCCCAACCTGTGGCTGACAACTCAGCTGAAGATCATCAGCCTGCTACAACCGACGCTCCGGGACCGGCTCAGCCTCCGACGACCGACAAGCCTAGGCCGAAGGAGACTCGCTTTGACAAATCCCTCCGAAAAGAGACACCACAGGGGCTGGAGAGGCCCTACAACTTCGACGTCTTGGCACAATTGACCAATACACCGGCTAAGTTATCATTATACGAGCTTCTGAGACTCTCAAAGGATGTTCGTACGGCTTTGAGCGATGTACTCCAAAATGCTGATGCATACTTGGCTCAGGTCAACCTCACGGGAGAGAACCCGCCTGCAGATCTCCAAGACAGCGCTTGCACGGGAGCGATGCCCAACATTGTCTTCACTCCGTAAGACATGCTCATCAAAATCAACCTACACAATCGCCCGCTATACTACACTGGATACATCGGCGACGTAAAGGTTGATCGGATGCACATTGATCCTGGCTCTTCCATAAGCATTATTCCGAAGGGTCTGTTACATCATCTCCGCATTCCTATGCATCGCCTGACGCCTACAAGCACCGCCATCAGCGGTTTCAATTCGGGGAGGAGCTACCCAATTGGAAAGATTCGTCTGAAGTGTCAGATTGGCGATCTCCAATCAGAAGTCACCTGCTACGTCATAGATGCAGACACTTCTTACAACATCCTCTTGGGGCGCCCTTGGATACACGATTATATGATCGTGCCTTCCACGTTGCACCAATGCTTCAAGTATGTCGACAAACACGGCTTCGTGAGGATAGAATTTGTCGACATCGATCCCTTCAAAGGGGTCGAATCCTACTACTCAGACTCCTGCCTATACGAAATTCGAAGAGGCACCATGATAAAGGAGAGGTGCAAGCTCGTACCGAGACAGCTACAGGATCAGAAGAACCTCTGACGATCCACCTCCAAGCTCGCAAACCTGGCAGGTCCGCACCCCTTACAGCCACTCTGCGTAAGGACGCAATCAGCCTCTCGGTATAAGAAGAGCAGATGATAATCCGGCTGCCAAGGTCTGGCCAAGTGTCAAGACCCACAACGGAGCCACTGACAATCAGGCTGCCGAGAGTCGGCCAGCCGCAAACGGAGAAGCTCAATCTCTCCGACAAGCCAATGACGATACGCCTTTCCAAGAAGGGTCGTCACCCCGATGCAAGGTCTGGGACCTCTAGCGAACCAACCACTCCCCGCCCAACATCGAGTACCAAACTGGGGGTCGCTAGTCTGCCAACAACTCCCCGTTCTGCTCCACCAGCTGAACCCCTGACAATCAAGCTGCCCAGGTCGTCCTCTCAGTCTTCATTTACACATGGGGTAGCCGAAGAGGAACCGGAGCTAGCCAAATATGTGGCTGTCCACACTGATGTTCCCTCCGCAGATGATGTAATCCTGCTAGAAAAGATACCTTACTTCATCAATAAAGGGATATCTTTGAACTATCTCGAGCTTAACAAGCTGTATACAATGTATGCTATGGAACACGGTATAGGCACTCACCTACACACACAGGTGACAAATGTGTACACCACAATCCAGCTTATTCCAGTGAAAGACGCTTACCACATAATCGAGGGAGGGGACCATCTAATGATCTTCGGCCGGAAGGACGATCCGTATCCCTTCACCATAGAAGAAGTCGACCTCGGATCAGATGCCGGAAGACTGCCTCTGTATCTTTACAGCCCCCAATCCAAGTATCTCATGCAGAAACAGGGGTATGATCTGGAGACGACGCCAGGCTTGAACTACGGTACTGGACGACGATTACCTTTGAAGCCTCCGGTCCCGGCTGGCAAACCACGGGACTACTATAGCAAGACTCGATGTGGGTTAGGGTATGTTACACCCACGACGACCCCTGAGAGTTCAGATGAAGAATGTGACTGACATTCACATTCGACCAGGTCACCAACCTCTGAAACAGATACCAGCATTGGAGATGTATTCAGACAAGTCTTGTCAGTCAACATGGCATTCACCGACGCTTATGAAGAAGACGAAGACATCCCTGAAATACTCAAGTTAGAGCCGTGGGCCCAACAGTTGGATGCACAATAGAAAAAGCGGTTTGAACTGAGAGAACCTCCTACTGAAGATGAGGTTATACAGGTCGACCTGGGCAGCGAATCTTCTCCAAAACCAATCTTCGTCTATAAAAGCCTAACAGACGAAGAGCGAGAATCGCTGCTGGAACTTGTCAAAGAATATATTGATGTGTTCGTCTGGAGCTATGAAGACATGTCGGAGTTAAATCCCGATATTGCTCTTCACAAACTCAACATTCGGCCGGATGCAAAGCCAGTCAAGCAACAATAGCGACGCTTCCGCCCGGGCATCATGGATGCGATCGAAGCCGAAGTCAAAAAACTCATAGCCAGCGGCTTCATTCACGAAGAACAACATCCTGACTGGGTCGCCAACATAGTACCCGTCCTCAAGAAGAATGGGAAGATTCGAATCTGTATCGACTTCCGTAATCTGAACGAGGCATGCCCTGTGATGTCCCAAATTCGTGATACGTATTTAGTGTACGTATACGTGTTTTGGACCCATATTTTATTTAGTCATGATTAATTATCTTGGTTTATTTTGCATTGGCTTGTTTTATTGGCATTGATAGTTCAAATGGTTTTATGGTTTACTGGTTTATTTCTGGGTTAGTGAGGCTTGGTTTAGTTCATGGTTCATTTGGTTTAGATTGCTAGAGAGAGGGTTTATTGGCCTTGACTTGGTTCACCTTGGTTTATTTTGGGCTTGGTCTATTTTGGTTTGTCATGGAGAACCAACCCCACCCCCACTATATATATCAACTTCCCTCTCTCTCTCCTCATTATTTTTCTTCATCTTCTTCCTCAAGCTTCTTCCTCTCCTCCACCACCACCAACCTAGGCAAGTTGCACCTTGCTATCACTTGAGGGCTATATTTTATTTGTCCAATAGTTTTATTAGCTCATCTTGAGCAACATTAGAACTTGGGTTTTCTCCATTTGGAGCTTGGAATTTTGTAGATCTAAGTTGGAAGTATTTTCGGATTTTGGTAGATTTGATCTATAAAACTTGTTCCTTTTCATGTTTTAATTGTTCCATGTTGAAGAGAATTGAATTTTACCCAAGTTAGAGCCTTGGAAGTCCGGATTTGGAGCTTGGATGGCCGACTTATGGTGTTCCAAAGTTTTGGAACCCATGGGTTCTTCTCCTCGGCTTGAGGAGGAAGACGACCCCCAGGCGCGCCTACTTTTCTGGCTAGGCGCTGTTTAGCGCACTGCGCCTACTTTTCTGGCTAGGCGCGGACTGTGCCTACTTTTCTGGCTAGGCGCTGTTTAGCGCACTGTGCCTACTTTTCTGGCTAGGCGCTGTTTAGCGCACTGTGCCTACTTTTCTGGCTAGGCGCTGTTTAGCGCACTGCGCCTACTTTTCTGGCTAGGCGCGGACTGTGCCTACTTTTCTGGTTAGGCGCGGACTGTGCCTACTTTTCTGGCTAGGCGCATTTTAGCGCGTAGTTACCTAGGCGCACTTGGACCCTTGGACCTAGGCACACTTTGACCCTTGCACCCTCAACTAGGCGCACTTTGTTGGTTCCGGCTTAGGCGCACTCCAGTGCACTTGGATCCTAGGCGCACTCTAGTGTGCTGCCACCAGGCGCACTCTAGCGTGCCTATTCCCTGGCACACCCTAGTTCACCTACACCCCTAGTGCCTTGGTGCCTGCTTTTAACTTGGTTTTCTTTTGATATGATTGGAGCTTTTGAGATTTTGATTGCTCACATGCACAACTTGACCAGGCCCAACACGTCTTGGCACGGACCTTCGGATTTTGTTTCTTGTTATCCTTCTTAGTTTGGTAGTAAATTGAAATAGAATCTTGTAACTTGTGATTGAACATGATTAACTTGTAACCTGATCACTTGATAGTGGCCCGTGGTGGCGCACTCCCGACTTGACATGACTTGATAACTTGACTTGACTTGGCATGACTCGACTTCACTTGATAGTGGCCCGTGGCGGCGCACTCTTGACTTGACTTGTCTTGACACCGTGGGTGGTTCTTCTTGCTTGCTTGATTAATCTACTTGTCCAGTCTTGCATCATGTCTAGGATGGGACTCCTGAGTACCACGGTCAGGAGTACCTATTAAAAAGGCGGATTCAGGTTAACTACTAGAATAACACATTAGTCATGATGAGATTGACACGGCTACAGGCGATCCCGTTATCCCGGCCGCAATTGTTTGGACTTGTAGCCTGCCGACGAGTAGGGCACATTTCCAGCCCACCGTCGCGTGGGGCACATAATTCTTGATAACGGCTTAATGAATCTAAAAATGCCTGGATAACCTGGATTAGCTGCAGGGCTTGTGGCTGTGGGATAATCTCACTTGCATCTTGTTAGTAACTAGGATTGTGATAACCCTAGAAAGCCGTTGACAATGATTGGCCGTGATTGATTGGATGAAGTCTAGTCCAGTATAGCATCGTCTAGAAGTGACTGATTGCTAGATTGTACCAGCATGACTGAACGATTGTCACTATAGTGCTTGTACACGATTGTCACTCCAGATTGTCACCATAGCGTATTGTACTTTTCATTGTCACTTTTATCATGATATCTTTCCCCTGCATGATTGTCACCTTTAGCAATAAATGATCAGAGACTAAGTTCTGTTCAGGCGAAGGGTTACAATCTCGGTCCTTGTTTGGTTTAAGGATTGTAACCTGGCTCCCGGAATAGCACCTTCGTCTTCTCTTCACTTATTGCCCAGTTTTATTTATTTAGCATGTTCTCCAATTTACCTTATGTCAATGATGATTTACTTACTGTCTTCCTATGATCGGGACGAGTGCATTGGTACTGCACAACTCCCGATCCTCCTTTACTTACTTGCTTGTTGATTGCTAATGATTTGCTGGTTTTAGTCCTTAAGTGAAGCCTCCTTTGTGGCACTTGCTCTTTCTGGGGTCTGACCCAGCTGGTTTTGTATGGCCAGATACCGGAGCAGTACCGAAGGATCTCCCTGCTTTCCAGCCCGATGGTGACCACCAGGCGTAACCAGGGCATCGAGTGGGTTTCTTTTTGTTCTCCCACTGTATATTGTGAATTATTCTTTTGAGGCGTTTAGCCGACGAGCAAGTGTTAGCTCGTATTGCACTTTACTTATTGTCTGCCTATGGGCTGTAACATGATTGACAAGCCTCGGGGGTTGATCATGTATGACTGAACTCTTGCTAGTCCTTACATTTTGTACGACTAGCTTCATGATCATCCGATATGTAATATTTAGGACGCCTTATATTTATGTATTTGATGCTCTGACATCTTGTGAACTATTTCTAGTTGGTTGAGATTGAGACAACAGGCTATTTTATGACCTTAGGAGACTGTTGGATTGTAGATAACCCTCACATATCTAGACAGCCGTGACCGTATAGCGGAATGGTTGCCATTTCATTATACGTAGCTGGCTGTGTCCGCTCCCGTTCTCAGGATTCTGGTTCTGGGGCGTGACATGGTTTAAGTGGTGGCCCATGCAGGTCTTGTCAATCAAGAAATGTGAGGGTTTACCGAATGGATGTCTCAATCAATACTCGTCCTTGATCTCCACTCGTATCCTCTTGATTCCTGAAATCCTTGTCCTGATCACATGCTTGTACTTGTTGATCTGTCCTGGTCCCTCCTTATTGTTCCCATGTCGTCTTCTTCAGTGGCATTGTTCCTGGTCCTACCGATCAGCAAGGCGGAGCGCCTCCCGTGGACCAGCACTCAACCCCGACGTACCCTCAGCAGAAACAGAAGCAAGCGCAGTCTTCCGCCGTGGGCTGTACTTATTGTGGAAAGCCTGGACACGTGGTAGCAGAGTGTCGCAAGGCGTTGGGATTATGTTTATTGTGTGGAGCACCAGACCATAGGGTGGGGTCCTGCCCATTCAGAGTTGATTCAGCATCGACAGTATCTAGTCCCTCGGTTAGGGGACCAGCACCAGTACCAGCTCCAGTTCACCAGCAACAGCAGTTCCCGTACCCGAGGCCATTGCCGACTCAGGCTCAGACTTTCCAGCAACAGAACCCGCAGCAGTTTGCCCTAGCCCAGGCTCAGGTCCAGAATCGTCCGAGAGGTATATGTGTCCTCTCATTTTGCTTTTCTACCGTCATTATGCGGGATGCATGACGTATTTCTTGTATCCCAATTGCGACGGAACATCCCGGGCTCGGGCCATGTCCTAGATCATTCGAAAGGTTGGTACCAATAACCGTGATTATTCGTACGAAGAGAGGCCCGTGTTCATGTTTGACCAAAGAGAGAGACCTCAAGCGCCAGACTATCAGTTCAGTCCGTGTTGCTTAGAGCCATCCCTCTTTGGGAGAGTCAAACTTGAGAGCATGAGGATGATATCTGATCAGGTCATCCCGGCTGGTTTGACTCGTAAGGTGTAATATCTTCCTTATGCCTTACGCTTCGAATCCTTGCTTGCATGAATGATTGTATGATTGATTGGTAGTGGTAGATTGCCTGTGATAGAATAGCTCCCCGTACATCTCTAGCCTCTTGATTAAATTCCGAGGACGGAATTCTTTTAAGGTGGGTAGGATGTGATGTCCCAAATTCGTGATACGTATTTAGTGTACGTATACGTATTTTGGACCCATATTTTATTTAGTCATGATTAATTATCTTGGTTTATTTTGCATTGGCTTGTTTTATTGGCATTGATAGTTCAAATGGTTTTATGGTTTACTGGTTTATTTCTGGGTTAGTGAGGCTTGGTTTAGTTCATGGTTCATTTGGTTTAGATTGCTAGAGAGAGGGTTTATTGGCCTTGACTTGGTTCACCTTGGTTTATTTTGGGCTTGGTCTATTTTGGTTTGTCATGGAGAACCAACCCCACCCCCACTATATATATCAACTTCCCTCTCTCTCTCCTCATTATTTTTCTTCATCTTCTTCCTCAAGCTTCTTCCTCTCCTCCACCACCACCAACCTAGGCAAGTTGCACCTTGCTATCACTTGAGGGCTATATTTTATTTGTCCAATAGTTTTATTAGCTCATCTTGAGCAACATTAGAACTTAGGTTTTCTCCATTTGGAGCTTGGAATTTTGTAGATCTAAGTTGGAAGTATTTTCGGATTTTGGTAGATTTGATCTATAAAACTTGTTCCTTTTCATGTTTTAATTGTTCCATGTTGAAGAGAATTGAATTTTACCCAAGTTAGAGCCTTGGAAGTCCGGATTTGGAGCTTGGATGGCCGACTTATGGTGTTCCAAAGTTTTGGAACCCATGGGTTCTTCTCCTCGGCTTGAGGAGGAAGACGACCCCCAGGCGCGCCTACTTTTCTGGCTAGGCGCTGTTTAGCGCACTGCGCCTACTTTTCTGGCTAGGCGCGGACTGTGCCTACTTTTCTGGCTAGGCGCTGTTTAGCGCACTGTGCCTACTTTTCTGGCTAGGCGCTGTTTAGCGCACTGTGCCTACTTTTCTGGCTAGGCGCTGTTTAGCGCACTGTGCCTACTTTTCTGGCTAGGCGCGGACTGTGCCTACTTTTCTGGTTAGGCGCGGACTGTGCCTACTTTTCTGGCTAGGCGCATTTTAGCGCGTAGTTACCTAGGCGCACTTGGACCCTTGGACCTAGGCACACTTTGACCCTTGCACCCTCAACTAGGCGCACTTTGTTGGTTCCGGCTTAGGCGCACTCCAGTGCACTTGGATCCTAGGTGCACTCTAGTGTGCTGCCACCAGGCGCACTCTAGCGTGCCTATTCCCTGGCACACCCTAGTTCACCTACACCCCTAGTGCCTTGGTGCCTGCTTTTAACTTGGTTTTCTTTTGATATGATTGGAGCTTTTGAGATTTTGATTGCTCACATGCACAACTTGACCAGGCCCAACACGTCTTGGCACGGACCTTCGGATTTTGTTTCTTGTTATCCTTCTTAGTTTGGCAGTAAATTGAAATAGAATCTTGTAACTTGTGATTGAACATGATTAACTTGTAACCTGATCACTTGATAGTGGCCCGTGGTGGCGCACTCCCGACTTGACATGACTTGATAACTTGACTTGACTTGGCATGACTCGACTTCACTTGATAGTGGCCCGTGGCGGCGCACTCTTGACTTGACTTGTCTTGACACCGTGGGTGGTTCTTCTTGCTTGCTTGATTAATCTACTTGTCCAGTCTTGCATCATGTCTAGGATGGGACTCCTGAGTACCACGGTCAGGAGTACCTATTAAAAAGGCGGATTCAGGTTAACTACTAGAATAACACATTAGTCATGATGAGATTGACACGGCTACAGGCGATCCCGTTATCCCGGCCGCAATTGTTTGGACTTGTAGCCTGCCGACGAGTAGGGCACATTTCCAGCCCACCGTCGCGTGGGGCACATAATTCTTGATAACGGCTTAATGAATCTAAAAATGCCTGGATAACCTGGATTAGCTGCAGGGCTTGTGGCTGTGGGATAATCTCACTTGCATCTTGTTAGTAACTAGGATTATGATAACCCTAGAAAGCCGTAGACAATGATTGGCCGTGATTGATTGGATGAAGTCTAGTCCAGTATAGCATCGTCTAGAAGTGACTGATTGCCAGATTGTACCAGCATGACTGAACGATTGTCACTATAGTGCTTGTACACGATTGTCACTCCAGATTGTCACCATAGCGTATTGTACTTTTCATTGTCACTTTTATCATGATATCTTTCCCCTGCATGATTGTCACCTTTAGCAATAAATGATCAGAGACTAAGTTCTGTTCAGGCGAAGGGTTACAATCTCGGTCCTTGTTTGGTTTAAGGATTGTAACCTGGCTCCCGGAATAGCACCTTCGTCTTCTCTTCACTTATTGCCCAGTTTTATTTATTTAGCATGTTCTCCAATTTACCTTATGTCAATGATGATTTACTTACTGTCTTCCTATGATCGGGACGAGTGCATTGGTACTGCACAACTCCCGATCCTCCTTTACTTACTTGCTTGTTGATTGCTAATGATTTGCTGGTTTTAGTCCTTAAGTGAAGCCTCCTTTGTGGCACTTGCTCTTTCTGGGGTCTGACCCAGCTGGTTTTGTATGGCCAGATACCGGAGCAGTACCGAAGGATCTCCCTGCTTTCCAGCCCGATGGTGACCACCAGGCGTAACCAGGGCATCGAGTGGGTTTCTTTTTGTTCTCCCACTGTATATTGTGAATTATTCTTTTGAGGCGTTTAGCCGACGAGCAAGTGTTAGCTCGTATTGCACTTTACTTATTGTCTGCCTATGGGCTGTAACATGATTGACAAGCCCCGGGGGTTGATCATGTATGACTGAACTCTTGCTAGTCCTTACATTTTGTACGACTAGCTTCATGATCATCCGATATGTAATATTTGGGACGCCTTATATTTATGTATTTGATGCTCTGACATCTTGTGAACTATTTCTAGTTGGTTGAGATTGAGACAACAGGCTATTTTATGACCTTAGAAGACTGTTGGATTGTAGATAACCCTCACATATCTAGACAGCCGTGACCGTATAGCGGAATGGTTGCCATTTCATTATACGTAGCTGGCTGTGTCCGCTCCCGTTCTCCAGGATTCTGGTTCTGGGGCGTGACATGCCCCAAAGATGAATTCTCCCTCCCTATCACAGACATCATGATTGACAACACTTGCGGCTTCGAACGTATGTCATTCATGGATAGCTTCTCGGGGTACAACCAAATCAAGATGTCTCCTGACGACGAAAAGCATACGCCATTCCGAACACCAATTAGCACATACTGCTACACAGTCATGCCTTTCGGTTTGAAGAATGCTGGCGCCACATATCAAAGAGCCATGAGTATCATCTTCAGAGACCACTTACGCAAGACGGTGGAGTGCTATGTTGATGACATCGCCGTCAAGAGTCGCTGTAAGGGAGACCACCTACAGGATCTGAGGACGGTATTCGACCTGATACGAGCACACAATTTGAAAATGAATCCCACAAAATCCTTCCTGGGCGTATCCAGCGGAAAGTTCTTGGGTTTCATCATCACCGTCCAGGGTATCCATGTAGACCCTGAGAAGACAAAGGCAATTATGGAGATGGGTCCCCTGAGAAATCTCCGCGAACTCCGAGGCCTCCAAGGGAGATTAGCTTACATCAGGAGGTTCATCTCTAACCTCTCCGGACGATGTCGAACATTCACCCATCTCATGAAGAAAGGCGTCTCATTCGTATGGGATAAAGAATGTCAGCGTGCCTTCGACAGCATCAAAGAATATTTGTCGAACCCTCCAGTCCTGGTGGCCCCAGTTGCTGGAAAATCATTCCTGCTCTACGTACGAGCAATAGAACATTCCCTCGGCGCTCTGCTGGCACAAAACAACGATGCAGGACATGAACAAGCCATCTATTACCTCAGTCGAATGATGATTAGGACAGAGCACCGATACACCGCCGTGGAAAAAGAATGCCTCGCCCTGGTGTTCGCCATTCAGAAGATGCGACACTATGTTACTGGACAAACCATACATGTGATCTCAAGTGTCAACCCTCTCAGGGTCTTCATGACTAAATCAGGGGCACTCAGCTCTCGCCTCGCTACATGGACAATATTGTTGTCCACCTGTCATATGATATTCGTCCCACAAAAGGCTGTTAAGGATCAAGCTCTGGCAGACTTTTTAGCAGCCCACCCAGGCTCGGAGTCGTCCAGAATATATGAAGAAATCCCAGATGAGGTCGCCGACTCGCATACAACCTCTCACGATAATATATGGCGAATGTTCTTCGACGGTGCTTCGAGAACTGGACCCAAGGGCAACATCGTCGTCGGAGTCGGGGTGGTGCTGGTCTTTCCTTCCGAATTGGTGATCAATCGCGCTTACTCTCTCACAGAACCCTGCTCTAACAATGTGGCCGAGTACAACGCTTTGGTCATTGGCCTCCAACTTGCAAGAGAACTGGGGATAGAATATCTGGAAGCATACGGCGATTCTCAGTTAATCGTCAATCAGATCCGGGGCTCATACGAAGTCCGCCACGAAGACATGATCCCCTATCACCAGATAGCGATCGACATCATCTCATCGTTCGAGGGGTTCTTTATCGAACATGTTCCCAGACTCCGAAATATCGAAGCCGATGCCCTAGCTGGCCTTACCGCTTCCCTAGCGGTTCCGAACTATGCTCACCAATCAGTAGATGTGATAGGCCATGAACTGGTCTGTCCCAAGAACAATGTGAAATTCGTGGCGAGTTATTCCGCCCAGACAATTGACGAAGTCCCGGACTGGAGACAACCGTTCATTGACTTTGTAGTCTACGACATCCTGCCCGAGAACCCAAAGGAAGCCACCTCCATCAGACGGCGTTCTCTCAGATTCTTTTACGATACGGAGACGAAAATGCTGTATCGCCGATCCTATGATGGATTATTGCATCGGTGTCTGTCAAACGCATAAGCCAAAGAAGCCGTACGAGAAGCTCATGACGGTGTCTGTGGGGCCTATCAGCCTGACCCTAAATTGCAAGACCGTCTTCGCCGAATGGGCTACTACTGGCCCACGATGGTAGCAGATGCGATAGACTATGCTAGAAAGTGCAAAGCCTGCCAAGTCCACGCGGACTTCATCCACCAACCATCCGAATTTCTACATCCGACAGTGGCGTCCTGGCCATTCGAAGTATGGGGGATGGATATCATTGGTCCAATCACTCTACCTTCCTCCCGAGGACATCGCTTCATACTCGCAATTACAGATTACTTCTCCAAATGGGCGGAAGCTGTCCCGCTCGCAGAAGTAAAAACTTTAAACGTAATCAGCTTCCTTAAGCATCACGTCATCTATCGCTTTGGACTGCCCCGAAGGGTCATCCACGATAATGGTCCGCAGTTTGCAAGCCACGCCTTCTATCGGTTCTGCGACAAGCACCGCATCCAGAATATTGCTTCGACGCCATACAATCCAGCAGCAAATGGGTTGGCAGAAGCATTCAACAAAACCATCATCAAGTTACTCAAGAAGTTCGTATCGTCCAACAAACGCGACTGGAACGAGAAGCTTGGTGAATGCTTATGGGCATACCGTACCACAGTCCGAACGGCCACAGGGAACACACCATTCTTCCTGGTGTACAGGAGTGAGGCAGTTCTTCCATTGGAGACTCAAATACCCTCACTCCGCGTCGTCCTCACTTATCAATTGACGACGGATGATAACTACCGACGCCGACTACAAGAGTTAGAGGCCTTGGATGAAAAGCGCCTCCCGGCTCAGTAAAGGATCGAACTATACCAAGCACGCATCTCTGGAGACTTCAACAAGAAGGTTAAAATCAGAACATTCCAAGTGGGCGATCTCGTTCTGGCAGTCCGGAGGCCGATGGTCATGACTCACAAGACCACCGGCAAGTTCCCGCCAAAATGGGAAGGTCTATTTATCATCGAGGCTGTATTCTCCAACGGTGCTTATCGCCTCGCAAAACAAAATGGAGACTTGCTCATGTTGCCCATCAACGGCAAGTTCCTGAAGAAATATTATGTCTAAACGACATTTTCCATATCATTGAGTCATGTACCCGCTGGTGCCGCTGAACTCACATCAACAAAATTCCAGATTATCGAGTCATGTATCCGCTGGTGCCGCTGAACTCACATTCACAACATTCCAAATTATCGAGTCATGTACCCGCTGGTGCCGCTGAACTCACACCTCCAAATTTCCAGATTATCGAGTCATGTACCTGCTGGTGCCGCTGAACTCACGACCACTCATCCCAGATTATCGAGTTATGTACCCGCTGGTGCCTCTGAACTCACATTCCGGTCACTCTTTCAGATAAGTAAGTCATGTATGATCATACCTCTGAACTTTCTTCCTGGAAGATATCCTACCTCATGATCCACTACCCGCACTCCCAGTGCACAAAAGGGTAATCGATTCACAAATTTCCAAAACGGCCATGTCCTCATTACCTCTGAGTTGTTTCACTTCCGCCAAAAACAAACCACCCCTTACGTAGAACTTCCATGTCCTCATTACCTCTGAGTCGTTCTATGTACCCTCCTTCATTGAGCCCACTCCTGTCATGTCCTCATTACCTCTGAATGGGAAGGCTCCGTCGAAGAAACCTTCATGCTTGCCATGTCCTCATTACCTCTGAGTAAGTATGATGATTCCCTTCCGACTTATTATCTGTACCCACAATCGGAGTACGCCAAGGATAATAGGTCCACAAATATTCTCCGCTGAGTCCACTCCTGCCATGTCCTCATTACCTCTGAGCAGGAAGACTCCCCGATAAAACCTTCGTACTTACCATGTCCTCATTACCTCTGTGTAAGTATGTCGGTCCTCTTTCGTCTTATTACCCGTACCCTGAACCAGGGTACGCCAAGGGTAATAGGTCCACAAATGTCCTCTGTTGACCATAAATATCCTCCGTTGAGTCCACTCCTACCATGTCCTCATTACCTCTGAGTAGGAAGACTCTACGGTTAAAACCTTCATACTTGCCATGTCCTCATTACCTCTGAGTAAGTATGTTGGTTCCCTCCATCCTATTATCCGTATCCTAAGTCAGGGTACGCCAAGGATAATAGGCCCACAAATGTCCTTTGCTAAGTCTCTTAGTACAGGCCCACCATTCCTTATCATGCCCCGGGAGCCCAGCTGCTCCATAGCATTATATATCCCGATACTGGGAACGTCCACGACCACCTTGCCGTGGAACTGTTCTAAGTATCCCCAGTCAAACTTGTTACCTGTACCTAAAACCAACGTATGCCATCGGTAACAGGTCCACAAGCAAGTCCCCCATGCGGGGCAAACATCACCACAATACCACAAGTACAACAAGCGATACAAATGAAGGGTAGAATGGAAAGTACTCTTTATTTGATAGACGAAAAAAGCATTACATGTTTTGGGACCACGTCCCTCTCAAAGAAAAAAAAGAAAAAAAGAAAACAGAAACGAAAGAAGAAAAGGCCGACTATAGCTCGGCATTACACAACTCCAAGAGGCGATTTCTCACCAGGGCAGTACCCCCCTCAAGCTTCTGTCTAGCTCGACGCTCAGCCTCCTGAGACAACCGCTCCCCATTATCCAGGTCCATGAGTGCCCGACAGTCGTCATCCAACCTCTTCAGAGCCACTTCCAAGTCAGCCGAAGCTTTATTGACATTATCAGCTTCCTGGATAATCAGCCCTCTGTCGATCCGGACAGCCTCGAGCTCAGACTCAAAGAAAGTTAACTTCCTCTAAAGCTCGAGGATCTGCTCCCGCGTGTCAGCAATCCCGCGAGAGGCAGTTGCTTTCCGAGCAATAACGTCTTCACTCTCATGGCTCAATTGATCATATCGATCAGACAAAGTGCAAAAATCCTTCAGTATGGCTGGCCTAGTTTTATCCTGAGCTGCCTTCGCCTTCACTATAGCAGCAGTGAGGGAGCCGCGCTCCTGATCAGTAGCAGCAGACATATCAACCTGCCGTAATATCTGAAGCTGGGCCACCAGTTGATCAGTCTCTAGCAACTTCGATTCCAGAAGTGCAGCCGCCCCTGCCCTACCAGGAAGGGCCTTAAGGATATCGATTTGACCTTGGGCGCATTGCCGGGCCAAGACGAAAGAGGTCCCTCTGTCCACAGTAGCTTCTATCCCCCTTTTCAAGTGACGATGAAAGCTGTCGACCACGTCCTGTAACGATTCGTCCAGGACTTCTGTAGAAGACAGCGTCAGAGGGAGCGTGGCCGGCAGCATCGAAGGAGTGGTGCTAGAACTGGCCACCATGGGGGCGACTTCTGAATAGAACGATGCACGGATAGCGGCTAACTCTTCCTCTGCCACCCGAAGAGCCTGGACGCTTGGCAGGGCGGAGAGGTCGACTTTCTGGGCCGCCCGAGCAGAGGAAGACACGAGGACCATTGTCCCCTGCCCCGACTGTCCCATCACCGGACTTACCGAACTCGAGCCCGCAAGAGAACCATCAAGACGAGCCGGAGGGGGAGGAGGTACGCCCCTCTCCTCCAGAGCCCCTTCGACAGAGCCTGTCTCAACAAAGTCCATCCTCGGCACTGGAGAGGCAGGACCTGCATGTCCACGACAATGATCAATCGACGTGACCCGGAGGATGTGATCATAGAGCAGATAGGCCTCCTCACAAGTTAAGATTCGGCTTATCTTACCGGGAGAGGAGCACCGAGGCTGCAGCTCGTTCGCAGCTGGGAGGGTCTCCTCACCTACGATCTTCAGATTAAATTTGGCCAGCTCCTCTGACCCAGCCACCTCAGAGGGAGAGACAACTCAATCAACATCATCTGGACGGAATTTAGTAATTTCAGGGACAGGCTCACCGGAGCCCCCGTCATCCCGAGTCACGACCTCTGCAACTCGAGAGTCCTCTTCTTCTGACGCCTACAAGAGGGAAAGCAGATGATTAAAATCAAAGCTAGAAGAAAGGGAGGACCGGTAGTAACTTATTTACCTCTGATGCGGGGTCAATTTCTTCGCCTCTTTCCTTGATAGTCAGCCCGCGGTGTCTGGTCGCAGCCAGTTTTCGAGAGCGAGGAATGCCGCCAACAGGAGAAAGTTGCCTGCTACGCTTTCGTGCAGGACCGGGTGCAACGGACTGCTGATCAACCACCATCTCATCGGGCAAAACAGGCGGCTGATCCACCCCCATATCTGCCGCCAGAAAGGAAAGGTCATCTTCATCAAGCTCGTTGCCTTCGTCATCTGCAGCGTCGGAGTCCGAATCCGGCACCTCGACTCTGTTCTTCCTCTTCCTTGTTTTGGCCCCCTGGGAACCCTCATCCAGATCGGTACCAACGATGAAACTGGTACCTGGGTTAAAACCGACAGGGGGCTTATTCGCCATGACGTGGTACAGAGCCGCCATATACAAGATATCTACTGACGCCTTGATAGCAGGAACTGAGAAAACGGTACGGGTATGGAATGTGTCATAGTAATGCCAGGCCCGGATGCCGTCAAGAAGGCTACCTTCAAAACCCAGACAAGAACTGGGGCTGTCTAGAAAAAGCTGACTATATCCAAATTGCCGGACGAACCTGCTCGACAGATAAGGCTCCAGAAAGACTGTGTTACGGTTGCGATACACCAGATGAGAGGGGCGTATATTTCGCAGCCACAGAAGCATCTGGCCGTCCAGAAGTTGAGGGGGGCCAATACCGTCAAGATGGACAGCCGCTATTTCCTCATCAGTAAAACGAGAAACAGATACGAAAATGGTGTACATGTCTGCCCTCGCCAATGCCATCCGGCAAGCACGCATGGTCTCAAATTCCCAAGACTCATTACGATAGCGGAAGATAAAAGCGTCGTCATCAGTTACGCCATCTCCAGAGCCCGGTCTCATCAAAGACGGGTAATGTATCAACAGCCACCCCATCAAATAATGATAGGGAAACTCGGTCCATTCAAAATCTTTCGTCACATCACGGACAAGGACCTTGGATGTGAAAGTGCGAAGGCCACGGTGTATACTGCACACCATGGCCGGGAGGAGAGCTAGCCGGACCCGCAAAACTAACTTCACAGCCGGCAGGATGAAATTACGACTGATCCTCTCGATGGAACCTGCTCCGCCCGAGACTACACAGTTTCGCAACCATACCATTAAGAATCCCGCCAGGAGAGCTTTCCCCGACAACTCGTGGGTGTCCTGATAAAAATAACCGAAAGAGTCGGTTTGACTCCCGAACCTGTCACTAGAGGTGGCCACCCTCTTAGCTGACGACACTAAGGCTTTCACTGCCTCCCAGGACTGAGGACGGCAGGGAGTAACTTGACCTGAGGCATCCGTCGCGAAGAGATAGCGTACCCAGTCCTTGGTATGAGGGGCATTCCCTTCCGAACTGTTCTCCTTTTTGGCTATTTGATGACATGTGCTATAATGGCACAATATCTCTTGATAAAGAGCCACGAAGCCTGGATACCGCCTTTCCAACTCTTCGAACTCCTCGTTCGTGGGAGTATACGCCTCAAAAGCTTCGTCCCCCCAAAGAAGCTTGGAGATCGCATGCATTTCGTGGAGCGCAAGCCCCATTTCCCCTACGGGTGTATAGAAGGTCCCAGTGCGGCAATTATACATCTCCAGCAAAGATATAAACAATCTCTTGTTTATAGGCAAGCCATGGCTAGTGCCCCGAATAGCATGGTAAAGACCAATCTTATACAGAAAGGCCTCATACCTTCGTAAAATCCACGTAGACAGATTGGTCCACGAGGGAATCGGATGTATCCAGCTGGGGAGCATCAACCGACCAATGGGATAGGAGCCCTTCCGAGCGAGTTGGTTCATAAAAGTGTCGGCTGTAGAAAATGTGAAATTGGGACCCGCCACATTCAAGAACGTACCCGGGACCAATCCTATTACAGAACGGCTGGTGTGCACCTTGCCCGCGTACACTGACTTCCGACTGTTGTTATAATGGATGTCCCCCACGAACATCCCACTCCGGGTAGGAGTTGAAGAATCTTCCATCTTCCGGTCTAGGGGGAGTATATTGAACCAAGATAAAGGGAAGTGGCGCTCCATCTGGGGGATGCGGATCGCTATCCCGTTAGAAACAAAACTCCAGTTCTCTGACACCTCCAGAATCTGACTGTTCTTCACAGTCAAGGCATCTCCAAAGAAGAATGCGGACTTCAAGTATTCTCCTTCTAACTTCCCCGAGGTCATCATAGCATTAAGAAAATAGAAAGGCTGATTCTTAAGAGCATTCAATCTCGCCGGAGGCTCGTCATTCGGGAACTGGTCTGCCATATGATGAACTATATGGTCGTACCTATAGCCTAGAGCAGCTTGGGCACTGCCTACCAGGAGTTCTCCAGCAGCATTAACCGGCAAATTCACTGAAAAAGAGACAGAAAAAGATATATTAGAAGGATGGACAAAAAAGAAACACTACAAGAAAATGCATGTTTTGCGACATAAGCAATATGTAGCAGAAAGTTAGATTTGTGTCGCCAAAGTATTTTTGCGACATATTTGGCTATGTCGCATACATGTCGCTGTAGCCTTGTCTAGGAAAGTCTTTGGCGACATGAAATAACACATGTCGCGGAACGTAAGTACTTTTTGCGACATCATATTTTTTATTTAAAATAACTTTTGGCGACATGTCTTGTGTGTCACAGAAAGATGATACTTTGGCAACATAACACATGTCGCCAAATGTCTAGTTCTTTATATTTTTTATTACTTCCTGCTACACAATTTGAAGTCGCAAAAGCTAATGCAACCAAATATAAATGCACTTCTTGCTACACAATTTGATGTCGCAAAAACTAATTTAATTTTTTTTATATTAATTTGTATTAAATTTTTTGGCATATTTTTCCAACATGAATGTAAAAGTCTTATTTCGAAAACAACACTCAAACATTGAAATTTATATTTAAAGAACATGAGAACAAAGAACAAGTTACCATGAACACAACATAATATCCAATACAATGTCTTCAAATATCTCTTCATAAAATAATCAATAATGTAATATTTTAACAACGTCAAGTAGCTATTCAAAAAAATACGTATTATATTCCACAAACGTATTGTATTCCAGCTTAGACAACTCTAGTGTAAACTAAAACACATGAATTGCATGCCCCCTCCCTTCCTCCAAAAAAATTAGCCTAAAATAGATTTCATGATTTGAATGCCTTCCACCACGGCTTGTTGTCTATGTGATCCTGCAAACGAACAAAAAAATTGTAAGTAAAACAAATTATATACTAAAAGAATGACAGGTTTACGGGATATCGAGTTGTGACCTTTGCTATTCTCTCTAGGATGCTTTCTGCAGGAAGTTGATTTGATGCTCGGACATCCTTAACTTTCAAATAGTTGTACATGACAACCACCACTAGTGCTGCAGATAAGCACATTTTTTAGAATTTAACAATTTTAACTCATTGGAAACTATTTCCAAATGAATTGCAAAATACAACTGTGCATAGAAAAGAGAATTACCAATTCCATAGCCAATAACATTGAGACCAGTAATAACATATTCAGGAAATATAATTGTTGAAAGGGCAATCATTATCCAGTCTTTCAAAACTCCAGCAACTCGTATAGTCACTGCTCCAGTTCTACCGATTACTAGAAATATAGAGAAGTTCAAGGCCAAAGCACAAAGTGCATTTGAGAAAAATATCCAAAAATTAAACTGGATCTGTGAGGCCTCCATCCCCGATTTCTCTAATAGGTACCAGGGTACGAACAAGAAGAGAAAACTGCACAGAAACAAATTTAAACCGTGCAGTCAGACATACTAGGCAGTATATTCCATCCAGTTGATTGAATAAAATAATGTTAATATGCCAAAATTGAAAATTGAAAATTCTAAATTCTGATCAGGCCAAATATCATAATTCAAAACCTTATATTAGCTTTTCTTGGGAAAACAAAACAAAAGGAAGAAAAATGCCAAAACTTTTACTTCGGATGATTTAATATTCAAAGAATAAGTGATGTACGCGAACCAAAAAAGAAGAAGGCATGTGGTAAATAATATTGTTGCCAGAAAGGGAAGATGTTGTATCACATATCAATGAGTATTCGACCAAGTTCTGATAGGCCTTGTGATAGCCTATAGAAACATCCTGAGATCGCAAGTAAAAAATAAAAATATTTCAAAGGAGGTCATAAAAGATAGGAGCAATAACTTCTCTACTCTTGCAAAATTAGATTACTTTAAATAAATGTATGCACTGACGGTAATTAGTATTTACCCAACTAGGACGGTCAACAAAAATAAACAAGAATGAATCAGATTGCTCATTAAAAGTAGGGTAGATGGCACTTACAGACAAGAGGACCGCATGGTCCGAGGTTCTGCTTGATCCAGACCAGAAAATCTTTCAAAAGTTGTTTGAAGCCATGAAGTCTCCATGCATAAAAATAACAGGAGTGGGTGCATGTTTTTGGATATTTAAATTCGTATGGAATTAACAATTACGTGACTATTGAATTTGAGAATTGAAAATGCATGGTGTCCAAACTGAGCAAAAGAGTATAAGAACTGTATATAGGATAATCCAAGTAGATATTTCATGGTTTGCAAACAAAGTGAAGCAAACAAATCATAATAAATCCTTGGGAGGTTATGAGAATAATGCAAACAAAAACTTAATTATAAACCCATAGATAAAAAAATTAAAATTAGTAACTAGTCATGAAAAGGTAGAATCAACCAATATGAACACTGAATCAATTTTTGTCCTAATATTGCTGCTTAGGCCATTGATTTTTTGTAAAAATGGATGTCCACAAGTGGTACCGTCAAGTGTGTGATGGGCAACTAACAGAGGCTAGTTAAGGAACCTTTTAAATTCATGGTAGCCAATTGCACAAAGAAATAATAGGGGTAACAGGTTGTAATATTGTGATAGTTGACACTACTTGAGTGAAAATTAGCCGCGTCTCATAATATTTCTGCTTTGGCCATTAATTTTGTTATTAACTTAATGTCAAACAATCATTTAAGACTATAAACGAATAAACCTCCATCCAATTTACAATAAATGATGTTCAATCACAAGAGCACAACTAAGATCAATAGCCAACACAAGGTTACCGCTCGATAATTATGGCCCTTATCATGAAACTAAGAAATTGATCATCCAGAAAATTTTTTATAACAAGTTATACACACAAATCACACCATTAGGCAGGCGTATCATCAAATGGATCATCGTCAAAATGCCTAAAAACATACCATAGGGAAATTGGTCATCCAGATTATTCTTGAAAACAAGTTATATACATAGATCACACAACAAGGAAGACATATCATCAAATTCATCATCAAATGCCCCACATAAAACAGAAAACAAAATGATAAGAGGCATACAATTCGATCAAAAAGAATAAATGGGTCATCTAAACAAGGTAGCAAGCTTGTTAAGCCTAAATGACGAGGACCAAAATGCCTCAAAAGGCATGACATAGGCATTCATTCAATCAAAAGCAACAAATGGGTCATCCATAAATGTCTTAAGAACATGTTATATACACAAATATACACAAGTTACATAATTTTAATAAAAAAGAAGATTAAAACAAAAAGAATCAGCCAAAATTATCTGTTAGTTCCTAAAAAATATATGAATTAGAATGGAGATATAAATTATGTAGCCAGCAAAATAACACGTTAACTTCTTAGTGCTACCATTGATTTACATTCCTAGTCATAAATACATAAATACGAAGAGTTGCAATAGAGAAGCTAACCAGTGGAGGAAGACATTCATCGGCGTGCCTTAACCTGCTGTGGGCGCTAGTATCCGAGGATCCATTCATATATCGTAAATTCATTATCGTATATATTAACATCCAAACTTCGTTTCTGGGAGTTGAGTGACCTGTACAAATACCTCATCTTTGTCTCTCTCTGCCTACAGTCCACATCAAGTAACAAAGCGTACCAAAAAGAAAAGAAAAACATTACATTCGCATATTGATACCAAGAGTAGAGTAGTTATAGCTGGGATTATGTTGTGAGCCAACTATTGTAATATGATATGACATTATTTTCTATCTTTGATTGGTTAACCTATCAAATGAAAGATGTTCGTCTTTGTTCCACCTATCATATAATATTCCTACATAACAAATAAAGTTTTATATTTTTTTATACTTCATCTAACAAATATGGTTGGTTATAACCTTCTTTTGACTCCAATGATCAGCCACTACTATGTGATGTATTTATTTTACTGCACATACGATAAAAAATGATGATCTTTTGCCAAGAGAATATGTTGGCAGATTATACAGTATACTTGATCAGTAAGTGGTCGCTATATAGTCCAACACAAAAGCATTGAAATAATTAGTAAGGAAATTATGAAAGATGTCTGTATGTGAATGCAACTAGAACTACATAATTTGAAGTGTATATTGGTCATTTTACCTAAATCAACTGAACAATGCAACACTTGCCAATTCTTATATAGGAAAGACTAGGCATATGAAGCTGGTCATTTTGTACACGGTAGAGTATCCTCAAAGAATGTCACATGGGAATTTGTCGTTGGCCGTTGTGGCTCGCATGCGGCCCAATTTGCAAACCAAAGCAAAATTAGACGATTGCAAACACAAGGAATTGAATGAGAAATGATGGGTATGCATGTATATACAAATACCTATTCCATGTAACCTTGTGGGAAATAGAAGACCTTCTTCCCGACTCAAAGGATTGTAACAAGCATTTCGGCACATCCTCTCCATCGCTCGACATAAAGGGATTCATTTCCATCTAGGTCCACAACAACAAGAATATTGTCTTTATACACCCAAACTCTATCCATCTTCAAAAGGTTTCAACATGAAAACAATAATAACTACATTTATTTTTACTCAATCCTAATACCCAATAATGGAATAAAAATCAGAAGCTTTAAGTCATTACCTAATAAACATCATCAATATTTAAACATATGTAATGAGAATGGCATCCAAGAATGAAATGTTAAACAAGATGTAAATGAAGCCCACAAGTCAATATAAAAAGAATGGAAGAAGAAGAAGAAGCAACATCAGTACCAATCCGATAAAAATTGAGGGCTTTCTACAATCAATGAATCTTCTTAAAACCCTGAATTCAAAAAGTACTCGATCTAGTATCAAAATAAAAAAATTTATTCAGAAATATAAGGTTAGGGTTTTCCGTCTGAACCTCCATGAGAGTGACGAGCAACTAGATTGCAGCGTCCCTGATAGGCTGCTTTCAATCCCCGAGCATCTCGACGACGACGGGGACCAGGCCATTGAGATGCAGCTAGAAGTGCTCGTCGAAGAGCACGAAGGCAGGGGAAAGCTCCTGTGCCACTCACCTAGGAGACTCGAAAGTTAATGTTCCTAAGGAGATCCATGGAGGTCTTGTAGAAGGAGGTGAATTCGGAGGAGCCTAGGGTCCTGGTGTGTGGTGGAGGCGCTCGATGCCGGCTATCCGCTCCTTTGTGCCTTCGCCCTTACTATCTCCAGTACTTCTTCCATAGCTGGAGGAGGAAGGAAAATTAGGCTTTAGGTTTCGGGATCTGGCAGTAGTCAGAGTGGATCGAGGAGAGAGAGAGAGAGAGAGAGGAAAGGGTGAGTTCTTCGAGCCTATGTTAGGGTCTGTTTGGTAAACCGTAACTATGAAAAAATTTGGATTTGCACTTTCATTGAAATTTTTTGTATATGAATCCATATGTTTTCTTGTCTCCTGATAGTCCTGATAGGGGGACAAATGTGTTTGGTTGAGATAGGAAAATGAAAAGTGGGAATAGAAGAGTAGAGAAATGTGTTTGGTTGAGATAAGAAAGTGGAAAGTAGAAGAGTATATTATAATAGTAGTAAATATAATTAACTCTTATAACAATTTAATAAATTAAAAAATTAGTTTGATATATTAAGATAATAATTAACTGTCCTAATTATATAATAAAATAAGTATATTATCTCAAATAATAATTAACTACCATATTTATTTATTATTAATTAATAATAAATTTATCATCTAAATATATTAAGTCCAAATCTAGATAGTACACAGACATCCAAAATTATTTGTCGTGTCAGACACGTATTAAAAAAATACGCATATGACACTCCAAAATATAAGTAATGTCCATCGTGTTCTTATTTATCGTATCGTGTCGTATTCGTGGTCATACTACATAAATTAATATTAATTAAAAATAATAATATAAATATATTTTATTTACTAACATCTAACTATAGTAATTATTTACTAACAGCTAACTATAAATATATTATTTACTAACAGCTAACAGCTAAGTATCTCTCTTTACTAACAACTAGTTGCTAACTATATGAATTATTTACTAACACCTAATTAATTTATTAAAAATGAAAAAAAACCCACCCACGTTCTCATCTCAGGAGAGGAAGTGGATGGCTGAAAGAAAGAGGAAAGAGAGAGGGGACAGGGACTGCAATTCACTTTTATCTCATAAATACCAATCCACTTTCTTTCTCTTACCAAACAACGTAATCCATTATTTTTGTTCCACTTCCCTGAAATTTCGGATTCCATGGCCAAATTCACTTTACCAAACACATCCTTAATGTAATTTTTTTTAATTTGGAGAAGAGAATAAAATACGGAAGAGATAAGGAAGAAAGCAGTTACATTTTGTATTGAAAATTGTTTTTTGATGTTATTATTGTGATTAAAAAATCATAAAAATGGGAAATGTAGTTTTATAACATAGGCACATGTCGACGAAGACACGTGACCATTTTGCGACATGTTATTTCACAATCAATGTAGGTAAAAGGTTGGATTTTGGCGGGATTAATATTTGGTTCCCTCTAGTAAAATATTTTATAGATTCTGCGATACACTAGAAACCATGTCGCCAATACATGTCAAAATTTAGCTTTTGGAGACATAAAAGACCCTATGTCGCTAAAATATGTTGCTAAAAATATAATTTTTTATAGTGAAACTAATGGGTGCTTTCGAGCTCATGCGGCTCCAACTTAACAGAGCCTCATGCGACTCAGGAGAACACTTATGCGGCTCTAGCTCACTGAAGCCTCATGCGGGTCAGGAGAACGCTTATGCGGCTCCAACTTACAGAAGCCTCATGCGGCTCAAGCACAACAGAACATTCATGCGGCTCCACTCAATAAAGGGTCATGCGGCGGTACTTTCATAAGGCTTATAGGGATCGGATAAGTTTGTACGGACCACGTGAAAGACGTATGTGTGCGAATCTATGCGGCTTTGTTGACAAAGCGCGTATGTGGCCACAGTAGCTATTCTTATGCGGCTCGCGGCTCGACCATAGGACGAACATGCGACTCACATGAAAAAGGCTCGTGCATAAAGCATGCGACGTAGCCCTATCAGTTAGGGTTCTTCAAAACCATATAAAGTCCTTACCAGCAACGGGAGGATGGACGTCAGGGTGAGCTGCGGGCGCGACGGCCGACGGAGGAACGGCCGCGGCTGAAGTAGAGGCAGTCTTCTTCGACGAAGATGCCGCCTTCTTGCCCTTAGCCGCAACGGTCTTCTTGGGAGCCATTGGCAATTAAAGAAGAAGACGACAATGGAGTAGGAAATTTTCGAAGTAAAGGAAAAAGTAAAGAAGTTTTCTCTCTCAAACTCCTCCTATTTATAGGAAGACAAAAGAAGGGAGAACACGTAGATTGATAACCGCCTCGGAAAAGACGAAACCGACTCCTCGGATTTCATCCCCTCTCTCATAAAGGAGGTTCACCTAGAGCATAAAATCAAAAAGATTTAATGAGCCGACCCTTGGGATCTCTCCTAAAGACGGCACTAAAACGAATTTGAGGCAATTAATGACGCGCACACGTGGCAAGGAGCTATGCAGCCCGAAAGTCCCTGCGGCTGAGACACATATGCGGCCCGAAAACCCCTGTGGCCTAGTCATCCATGCGGCCGAGACATCCATGCGGCCGAAACATCCATACGGCCGAGACATCATATGCGGCCAGAAGAATATATGGCCATGCTTCTTATTCAAAGTATTTCAATTTTGCAAATTGAAAACTTTGAAGGGGTCTTGTAGAAGCATGAAAAAGTTAAAGAAAGATCCATGCGGCCAGAGAACCCCCTGCGGCTCAGAGAGTTCATGCGGCTCAAGTATCCATGCAGCTCGAGCGTCTATGCGGCTCAAACAAGTCCTATGCAGCTCGAAGAGGAGCCACGTGGCCTACAAACAGCTCTCTCATTTTTGTATTAAATGCCTTGACGGCTGACAGCTTTGACGAGGTGACAGTTCTGACACGAAGATATCATTATGACTCCCTCATAATGACGAATTTCTTGGGAAGCGAAAAAAATCTCTGACACAATCTCCCGAGATTCAGAAACAGTCATGCGGCCTTGACACGTGGACAGTTGTATGCGGCCCAAGCGAAGACTAGCTCCATGCGGAGACCAGCTCCATGCGGCTCACGAAGATTAGCCCCATGCGGCTCACAAAGACCATCCCCATGCTACTCACGAAGATCAGCCCCATGCGGCTCACGAGGACTATCCCCATGCGGCTCACGAAGATCAGCTCCATGCAGCTCACGAGGACTAGATCCATGCGTCTCACGAAGACTAGCCCCATGCGGCTCACAAAGGCCAGCCTTATGTGACCCAACTTTCCTGCGGCTCAGATTTCTGCTATTTTGACACGTGGCATGATAGCAGGGCACGTGGCATCAGATTGATCGAAATCTCTCAACAAATCCCAATAAAATATTGGGATCAAATCAAATCATTTGCAAATAAGCCAATTAAAGACACGTGTCAAAGAATCCGAGGTTGGCATGACAAATCAAAAGGATTTATGTCAATCAGCATTAATTAGCCACAAAAGATTTGATGCAATCACATTTATTGTTCAAATCTTGATGAACGGTCCAGATCCAATGATCCTTAGCCGTCGACTTTCAAGAATGGGCAATTATTGTAAACCCTAATGAGGCCCCCCACTCTTATAAATAGCAGGGTGCCATTCCCTTGCAGGAAGAGATACGAATATATAGAGATACACAGACAGAAAGATATAGAGACAGATGCACATAGAGACAAAGAGAGCCAGTAAGCCTGAAGAGAGAGCATTTCTTCATCAACGCCAAGCAGTTCTTCCACAGAGCCAAAAAGCTGCACCCGATCGTCCAAGGAGTAAGGCAGAGCGGCCGTCGCTTTTCCGAGCCTCTATCGTCACCCTCCAGAATCTAAAATAAACAATTGTACTTAGATTACTGTACCTAGGTTTTCGTCCCTAGGCTTTCTTTGTACAAGCGAGTTTGTATTGTGAAGTAAAAGTCCAGTCCTCTGATAATTGTTCTGTTCTTTTATATTTCATGGCAAACAGGCCTATATTACAACTTTAACTACCCAACGGTCAATTTGAATAAGGGACTCCTAGCCCTAGTTATTCTCTTAAATCATTTCAATCCTAATTGTGAATGAGCACTTCCTAGTCGCAGGCTCGCAATAGTACGACTAACTTAAGTACTACTCGCAATCTTTGTAAAAATTGACCTGCATAGGCCACCACAAAAAACTTGTCATGACCCACTCCCGCTTTTCGGGATACGAGTGCGTGTCCAAGCCAACCTACGTCGCAGAGTCGATGGTAGAACGCTGTCTAGACCACAATGCTCATAATCATAATAAATGCTCATTCACAAAATTAAACTGAATACAATATTCACATGTTTTACATTTTCAGAAAAAAATAAACTCTTTACAATTTTTGGAAATAACTACAACTCATCTAACTAGCTAATCTCTAAGTTTTGGGCTGCAACTACACCCATCTCCCCAATGCTAAGCGTAGTCGCGGCTAACCTGAAAAATGTTGGGTTACCCAGTCAGGATGGAACGAGTACAATTCATTGAATACAGTCCAATATATAAAAACGACTATAAAACAGAGGTTAGCCTTTAAATATATGATTTAAAAATAAATAAATAAATAAAGACAAAAGAAAACTACACAAAAAGTTGGACAGTAAATGAAATAACAAAAGAAAATACTCTCTAACTGACTGAAGTACCTTTGATATGTGATCGGTCTAGGGACAATTACACGACACTATCTACGATGTCTAAACACTGTCTACGATGTCTATTTTGCAATAATAAATCCCTGTCTACGATGTCTACTTTACAATAATATAACACTGTCTACGATGTCTACTTTGCAATAATAAATCACTGTCTACAATGTCTACTTTGCAATACACTGTCTATGATGTCTACTTTGCAATAACAAATCACTGTCTACTGTGTCTACACTGTATAAGGTCAGATCACACATCCTTGGTACTTCTCCTTCTCGACACGACAAAATATGACAAAACATAAAAAAGACAAGAACCACATATCTAATGACTAACAATGAGATATAGTAATAATTAATATCGAAAAAAACAACAAAATGTACTCGTCTGGGGTCCTTTGCTGGTGAAACAGATAATACCAACCACTCAATGTGCCACACAAAAGTCCAACTCGAACAAAAGTCTCCGATTGCTGAAATAGATATTATCAACATGTTCAAAATAGTCAAATTAGCTAGGATAGCCCGTCCATAGGTCCAATTCTGGACATAGGGGCAAAATGATAATTTTGGGTCAAAATGATGTCCGTCGTTGGACTCGTTTTGCACCAAAAAGTATGCCAATATCTACGGTCTCTAAAGTCATTAAACTATGTCTATGGGTCCAGTTTGACAAGTCGAGCCCAACCGTATGTCCAAAGTTAATTTTCGACGGGCCGTGCACAAATTCGTCCGTTAGATCGGGTCGTGAGCCCGCTAAAATAATGTTCTGGTCCACCTTCTCAGAATGGGACCAAACTTGGCATACAGGACCAAACAAATGATACGGTCCTGTTGGCACAAGTTTTGTCTCGAGATGACGAACATGCACGAAGTTATGGACTAGTTTGCAGAAGGGCCGATATAGGGTATATCGACGGATACGATTCGATTTCATCGTGCACGCACAATAAAATTGAGTTCCGTCGAATCCCACACATCGACAACATCCATACGCATCTTTCGATGCTTGTGGGTGGGTTACGACTATGTCGCCCAGTTTTTTGTCGGGGCGCACGCCGTATCGATGAATATTATTGAAATTCCAACAGTTTCAAAACAGTTTTTCTTGATTTTTTGAAAGCGTATAACTTTCTGTAGAGTGGATGATAAACAAATCTACAAGAAGGATTTTAATCTCCTACAGGTTGTCTATAAGCCTATTTAAACAAAATTTCTAAACTATCAAAGGATTGACAAGGAATCGACTTCGAAAATAGTGCACTATGCCGTTTTATGGCTGTCCTATTTTTCTAAAAAATTAGGTTTTCTCCTGATTTCGTTTCAATTTATCATTGAAACTGAATCAGTTCAATCCAAACTAATTGGCAAGGTTTCTAGATGGTTATATAGGCTACCTATAGGAATTTGCGATTCGAAATTTAGTTGAGAAAACATGATAAATTTTAGTCGAAAAATGAGTACCTTTACTTGTCGATGAAACAGAGCATGCTCTGTGCTGCGGCTGCTGCGCTTGGCCGCGCCTGGCCGACGGTCGATCTTTCGATGGTGATGCAGTGGAGGTTCGCACGCGGGGCCCGGGTGGCGAGGGTGGCTTAGCGTTAGATTTAGGGTTTGATGAGAGTTACTTCTCTCTCGATATGCATATATATGCAACCGCTGGTTTGGTATCGGACTGCTACTGCTTGTCTTGGGCTGGGTTAAGCGGGTGATTTTGATGGGTTTCTCTCGCGAGAAATTCATTTGAATTTCTCGCGAGTGAAATTCATTTTCTTTTCTTTTCTTTTCTTTTTTCTTTTTCTTTCTCTTAACACGTATACATATATATAACTTATAAATATATAATAAATCTAATAATAGGAAAATTCCTAATATATAGTAAAAAACTTACATACTATATATAAAATATCTTCTCTAAGCATAATATTTATTGTAGCAACATATATAATCTATTATTATTATAAAAAAAGAAAAGGAACATAAACCCTAGGGGTGCAACTCGGGCGGGTTGGGTCGGGCTTGAGGTTAACCCAAGCCCAACTCGACGAATCATAAGCCTAACCCGAGCCCAAGCCCGGCCCAACCTCGGGTTCAACATATGAAGTCCAAGACCAAGCCCAGAGGATCGGGTTTGGCTCGGGTTGAACTTGGGTTGGGTCGAGTCCATCGGATTTATCGGGCTCTAATATAATATTTAAAATAATTTTAAACAAAAGTAATCTTAAACACATAATCAAATAGCAATTAAGTCTTGATCATTACAAAATACAAACTGAAATATGATATAGGACAAGGAGTTGAAGAGTTTGGGTGAAAAAAATTTAGAATTTAAATTTTTTAATAAGAAGTATGAAATTATACATACATATATATATTTTTTTAATAAGAAGTATGAAATTATATATATATATATATATATATATATATATAAGTCGGGTTTCGGGTTCTTTGGGTAATCCGACACATGAACCCGAGCCCAACCCGAATGTTGATCGGGTTCAAATATTTTAACCTAAATCCAAGTCCGAACCCGAGTATCTTCAACCATAACCCAACCCATTAACAGGTTTACCCGGTCGGGCTCGGGTTTAGCCCGCCCGAGTTGTACCCCTAATAAACCCTATATTTTGAAACACATTTAATATATATATATATATGTACAATAAATGTTCACATAAATTATTCATATAAAACTTATAAAGGAAAATCTTTGGGATCAATACTAATAACAGAACACGATATAATAACCTTATTTATAAGTATACTTATGTCACAAAACCTTTTATTTTAACTAATAAATAAAATAAAAATAGTAAGATTTAGGAAAAATAAGTATCTACATGAATTACTTTTCATTGAAAAAAAAATACAGTATAAATTTAAGGAGGGGTTTTACACCTACCACAGCCGCCTAGGGGGTTGCGAGAGGGAGGAGTGGCGTCAGAGCTAGGAGATCGGCAGATAATGTCAGGGGAGAAGTGGGGTACGCTGCCAGCGAGAGGGTACCCAACACTGCACGAAGGTGTGCGCCAGGCGAGGGGGGTTGGGCGCCTAAGGAGGTTTGGGCACCTAAGTTGGGCTGGGAGCCCAAGCGGACGCCAAATCCGAAGCTGGAGGGTAGTTGGGCACCTGCAGGCATCTTAGGGACCTTAGCGACACCAGAGAAAGGGTGCGCGCACGGCACGAATAGCTGGGCGGTCGTAGGGCCGCCAAAGCTGGCACGTTCCGGGAGGAAGAGCACACCTTGAGAGAGGGGGTGGGCGTCCAAAATGGCGCCAACACGAGGCAGAGCGCCGAACTGCTTCCAACGGGCTGGGCGCCCAAACAGCGACCAGCAAGAGGCGGGGCGCAAAAGCAGCCAGGGGGCTGTGCGCCCAAACAGCCAGGGGGCTGGGCCCCCAAGAGGCAACCCGCAGGGGGGGTTCTCAAGTGGCATAGGGACCACGCCCGCAAATGCGTCACCCAACCGAACAGGGCGCCAAATGGGGCTCACTTCTAGGCAGATGCCGGCTGCCAAGCCAGGAAACGTACGCCTGTCCAGAGAAGGGGCGCAGGACACGAGGAGGTCAGAAGATTTGAAATTTGAAACTCGGATCTCCTCGGGGACCAAGCTGGCGAGGTGGCCGAAGTGACGTCGGCTGCTACTCTCGAAGGGAAAGGACGGCCACGTGACGGCTCCCGAACCGCGATGGCCGCGCCGTCTCCACGTCAGAGGACGAGGGGATCCCGTGAGGGAAGCTGCTGTCGACGGGATGAGAGGGAGAGAGAGGGAGGTGACGAGACACAGGCCCGGCTATCCCCGGTGGGGAGGGAGTCGCGGAGGCCACTGCCGGCGCTATCGAAGGGGAGGGGAGGAGAAAGGGGCTGTCGGCGGAGGTGTGGGTGGCTGCCCGAGAAGCACTAGGAGGTCCAGGGGGATCATCGGAGAGGAGGAGGAAGGGGGAGACGACCAAGCTTGCGGTCCGTCAGAGCCGGTCTAGCTGGGGGTGACGCCCTGCGGGGAGTGGGCCTACTCCAAAGAGGAGCTCGTCTCCATTATATATATATATATATATATATATATATATATATATATATATATATGTATATATATATATAAATAATAGGGAGCGGATTAAAAGTCCCCTTAGAAAACCTCCTAAAAAAATCCTCACTCTCAGTCGTCCATTTAACATAATGTTAATGTTAATGTTAATGTTATTATTAATATTAATTTGTATTTTTATTTTTATATTAATGTTAATGTTAATATTAATGTTAATGCTAATATTAATGTTAATATTAATTTTAATGTTAAGTTTAATGTTAATTTTAGTATTTAACATTAATATTAATATTAATATTAACATTAATATTAACATTAACATTAATATTAACATTAAATCGATGGCTCTGAGAGGGGTTTTTTAGGGGATTTTCTAAGGGGACTTTTGATCCGCTTCCTATAATATATATATATATATATATATATATATATATATATATATATATATATATATATGCACATCGAGTCGTGGTGTACTGGTAACACCACCGTGCACTGGAGGTGAGGGCCGGGTTCGAGCCCTCCCTCCCACGGAGGTGGCTGGGTGGCGGTGGCCACGGCCTCCGGGCCAAGGTCGGGTGGAGTCGTCCATCGACTTTGGTTTTAAAGAAAGAAAAAAAAAAAAAAATATATATATATATATATATATATATAAAACCTTATATCATATGTACATATATATCTATGGGTATCTATCCTTGACCTTTGATACATATCCCATGATAAGTTCACAATTCCTTTTGATATCTCATATCAATGGCACTAGGCTCTCAATCTCTAACCTTCAACCTCCCTTTTATACTATATGTATACATACCCTATGATATAGGTATCTATATGAAAAACTTAGTTATGCCTATACAATACTACATGTATCTACCTATGTAAATACCCTTGTAGAGTTAGTATTAAGTTATCTAAATCCATATTTACAAATATGCATATATATATATATATATATATATATATATCTCTCTCTCTCTCTCTCTCTCTCTCTCTCTCTCTCTCTCTCTCTCTATATATATATATATATATATATATATATATACATCCCTCTTATGTATATATGATATTTACCTATGCCTATGACACACACACAACTCTGCACACTTATGTAGCCTTGCTACTGCAGGCTGTACAACTGCCAGCAGACTGTTATGCCCTGCTTAATACACACTTGCTGCAGCCTTGATGCAAGCTGCTACAGTTGCAATTATAGCTGTCTGCACCTTAACCCTATTCCCTACATACCTGCCTACAAACTGCATAACCGTGCTGCTAGCGGCTAAGGCTACTGCACCTGCTATGCTGCCTATAGGATTTAAGTCACTGTAGTTTACTGGACTACAGTTCAGTCCATACTGCCTGCACATTTTTTGTGCAGTGCATAATACACCACACACGCTGACCAATACTGAATTCCCCTTGCATAATTCTTTCCTGCACATACTATACTACTAATTGTTAATGCTGCAGTTACATTATTTGCAGAATACTGCACCTGCAAGTTTGTGCAACTGCTACCTGCATGCTAGCAGCCTCAGCACTGATGCCCACTCACTCACTAAAGGAACCAACCAAACACTAGTACACACACATGCACACATATGTGTAGCACAGAAAAATCTATATCTACTGCCTGTAGTTCAAAACTGCAAATTGGTTTAACATTGCACAGACACCTATCTATGATACCCATACTGTTCATTGAATGATACTCCCAAATACACATAGATGAACAAACACACAACACACACACACACACACACACACACACACACACACACACACATACACATAAATAAATATATATATTTTTATTTTTTTTTTCAAACGAAGAATTTTATTGACAGCGCAACCGTGGTGCCGGGAGATGGCCCAAGCACCTACAAAACCTCCTCAAGGGAGGACGCCTACCTATAAAGCGAGGAGGCGAAACCGGCTGGGGGAGCCCGGGAGAGGGGGGCACAAAAGAAGAGGGGGAGCGGGGGGAGAGGGGGCAGGGAGAAACCGCCCAACCCGAACTAAGGAGGATAATTAAAGAGTGGGGTCTGCTTCTTCCCCGAGCTGGACGAGCGCAGGACCCTGGACGGGACTGGCACCGCTGTGGCAGCAAGCTGCTTAGCTGCCAGCTTAGTCCGCACCTCTCGTGATTCGTCGGGCAACTTAGGGGACGGGAATATGTCAGCAAAATAGGTCTCCAAGTTGATGTGTTCGTTGTTGTATATGCCTATAGCCGCTTCGAGAGCCTGCTCGACCTCTAGCATTCTGGGTAGGATCGCGTAAGCTAAATGGGGGTTATCGTCCAAGTTGCGAAAGACGTAAAGTTCTTGGAGAGCCTCTTCCGGGGAGCAAACAGTAGCAATCCGCTCGAAAAAAATCATGATATTGGATTGGGGATTCGCTGAGCGCCGACGCTAGGGCGGCAGCGGTGATTATTGGCTTTGGTGCTGGATCAGAGTTGACGGGGACTGCGTGGGGAGAGGTGCTCGAGTTGGAGACTTCGGTAGGAGCCCTGTGCAGAGGGGCTGCGATCGGACCCCTTTGCAATATTATGGTTCTGCGACCTCGGAGAATCCTAAGGTCTCCTGTTGACGGACCTGAGGGGATGCTGACTGGGAGGCGAACATGATGTTGTGCTCGGAGAAATCTGTTGTGGTGCCTTGAACGATGCTAGCGGACTGATCGGCGGGGTCAATGTCTGCTGGATTCTGGCCTTGGTTGGGGGGAGTGCTGAGCAGTCAAGGATGGAGAGCTCCGCTGGATCATCTGTGGCGACCTGAGCGAGGGCGTCGAATTGGTTGGCGGTTAACAGCGGAGCATGAGAGGTGTGTGGCTGTAACCCGATATACGTGGCCCCTGGGCAAGCGGATGGCTCCAGGCGTGTGCTAGGCTCTGGAACAAAGATTGGGTGGGTTCCTTTGCGGACGATATGGGGTCTAATGATGGCAGTTTCATCATCTGAAATGAAATAAAGATGGGACTTGGTGTGAGCCCTTGACCCAAAATCTCAATTTTTATGTGTTATTAAATATTGCTGGATTAGTAATTAATGAATAGAGATTTTTTTTTTGAATAATTAATAGATTGATGTAAAGTATATATTGAGAAGCCTTAAATAAATAGGAAAGGGAGGGTCTTCTTGCAAATACCTAGATTGCTAGGACTGGATTGCAAATATTGGTTTTAAATCAAAATCGATAGAACTGAACCAGTTCAAATCCCAAATGGCTGGAAAACCCGATAAGGGAGATCACCAAATCTAAATCCTTCTCCTTATCGCTAAGAGATTCGATTTAGCTATATAGGTGTAGATAGGAGCAGGCCTTCGTTCCATCCATCAAACCCTAAAATTCCTGTCCGAGTTCTTCCCAGTCTCCCCCTCTCGAAGTCGAGGCAACTTCCTGCAGGATCGAAGCAATCGAACCATCAACAGGTAACTTTCCTTCAATCTCGTCAAGAAATCCCTTCTACAATAGTTTATTTGACCATAATCCAATAGACCTCAGACTCGACTCGTATTTTAAAAAATTGATCTTATGTCAATAGGACAGGAATATGGGTGATTACTGGAGGTGCAATTCATAAGCATAGGGATTAATGTGCCATGGATAGGTTTTAAACTTGATGTAGTGACATGTTGGTATCAGTAATCCAAGGGACGTGGGTAGCAGTCGTAGACTGAGGAGCGTATCAGTCAGGAAATTGATGGTATCAGAATTCGTAGTATCCGACCTTCTCGTATCAGACTGCTTATATCAGCATCCATGAATTAATTACACTTTAGATCATTGCACTAGGTATCGAGTGCATTGGGAGCATCATACTGTCCAACATTTCATATACCCGGCATCTGATTTCTGTATGTTCACATGTTGTGTGCATTGCATTCTTGCATTTACCATGGGTAGTTCAGGCTGTCGAACATTTTAGTAGTACATGATCTGATCTGTCCATGACCTTTATTATATAGTCCACTCGGGCTTGTGACCTGTCCCTATCCTGCCTCTTTAAGGTGTTCAGTTCCTAAGGAGGGAAGCTCGGACACATACCTGGATAATGTCCTCCCAGACTTGTTCATAAATTGGCAGAGGTTGCAATATAGCCAACAGGATTTGTTGTTTCATGTGTTCCTTTGGCATATTTCACAGTTCTTATTGAACTCCTGTACTATTTTTCTCATTCCTCATCAATAACAGACCCTCGAACAGGGTATCCGATACCTTAAAGTATCAATTATAAGGAGATTCACTAAAATAGCAGACACGGATACAGCAGTAATATAGGTTCAGATGTTTATGTGCTTCATACAACCTGGGTGCTCCTATATATAGGATAGAGTGCTTCCTGAGCACAGCAAACAGGTTGTTGTACAGAGCCAACAGCCATGCCTGGTTGTGAGATGACCCCGGGACATGTAATGTGAGTTAGAGTAAATTAACAATAGGTTATGGATTACACCAGTCTAGGACTTCATATAGTTCAATAATACTCTGAGTACCAGAGTATTGTTTCAGGAGAACATTGGGGGTCAGATTCTCCACTGCTACAGGTAAGTATCGGATGGAGAATGGTTTCAGGATGATGTAATCCTGAACCCTGTGTACAGTTGTCCAGTATTAATCTGGAAACGTGTACAGCCCTGTAGGTAACGATCATACTCACTACAGTTATATGGGATGCATGTTAACATATTGGGCTATGGGTTAGGTACCTCCTAGACATGGAAGAATGAGAGGAGAATCAGAGTGTAACGGATACACAGGAGGATTGGGGATGGTTGCATCAGAGGATGTAGGATCAGTCTCCACAATGGGTATGTTAAATTGTATGACATATATCAGTCACACGTAATATTTGTAGAGAATCGAATGTTCAGTTGTGAATGACATAGAGTATAAAGGGTCTGTGTACTAGTGTTGTATGCTGCTGTCAGGAAGGATAGGTAGCAGGGCAGGTAGTGATCCATGTGTACAGGCTAGAGGGAGCCAGGGTGTATTGGTTGTCACACGTCCTCGATGTATCAATGGGGAGAATTACTTGGTATCAGGAAAAACAGAGGTAGGTCTAGGATGTATCAGTAAAATAGGAATATTTGGTAAGTTTTGGTCCATGAGTGTGGAATTGTGAAGAATTGTACAGGGAACTTAGGTGAATGGGAAGTTTATGGCTCGAGTTGATGGTATCATGACATATCAGTCCTTGCACATACTCCCTGTATCAGACCCTCTCTATTATTAGGTTCCTCACTAACAGCTAGCCTATGTGCTCAGGTATAGGGACTCTCCTCATAACAGGTAAATGTGGATGCGTGCGAAGGGATGTCTCAGAGATTTAGGGAAGGGAAGATATGCATAGAGCAACGATAACTGCAGTTGCAGCAACCTGATAGTTGTACTAGTCATTGTGGGTGATTTGAAAGTAGAGAATGGAAGAGGGAGAGGAAGAGAAGGACTAGACAGTAAAATTGGATATGACCTTTGGCTTGTGTTCGAGGAGAGGGCTATCTGACCTCATTATTCCCTTCTTTTCCTTTTGAGTGTGTGTACCTAGATGTATTTATGGGTACCAGTGGTGTGGGGTTGGTCGAGTATACCATAGTACATAGGAATATCAACATGGAAGTTACAATATATATATATATATATATATGTGTGTTATATGCAGATGGACACAACAGAACCTGAGTAACCATATAGGTAGTCATATAGGTGGAACCAAGTGTCCAAGAAACCATAGTGGTATTGCCATTGCAGTAAGGAGTTGGTAACAACAGCCTGATTCCTGTTGACAGTAGATGTCAAGCTATAAGTGCATCTCTGGATAGGTTTTTCACTAGAAAGACCAAACTGAAAATAGAGGGTTGGGATGAAACTCAAGAATGAATACCTAGGAATATCCAAGGCTAAACTGGGCTTGCAGTCTGATCTGAAAACCAGATAGTGAAGTGTCAGGATAGGATAACCTCTAGGTATACCTGAGTAAAGATAACTAAGTAATGTACTCACCTGTGCCTAAGTGATAGCTTGTATCCTATAGAGAAGAATTAGCACCTGTTGCCTTTATGAAGACAAAGATAGAATAATTAGACTTGGGGGTTGCAAGTAGATTGTGGTACCAAGTACAGAATAGTGTATACATAAATAAGAGTGTGAATATAGGTGGCAACCCAAGTAAATGTTAGCGAATAAATCCAACCAACTAGCTAAAAGACCAAATAGATAGATTAATTCTTGATTTCAATTTATGTGTTGACATGATAAGCTTATAAAACAGGTTTATCGGATTTTGACTCAGCATTTGACCCGTGCCAGCAGCGCAGGACCACAGGCAAGTATACCTTGCCTTCCTCTACAGTTTTACTTACATGCAGTTCTTTTCATTTTACTGTCTTGAATCATATATGGACATGTGCTTTCATGTTATTTTTCGTGTAGTTGTTTTATTGTTTATAGCCATGTTCATGTTTTGGCCTTGTGTTTCACATTTGGAGTTCTCGTCCGTACCTTGTTTGAGTCGTGTCTTAGAACGAGTGCGTGTAGTGAACTGCCATAGCCTTGATTTTCGTTATACACAACCAGAGAGTCCACACACGGGACGAGGGTTGTTTGGTGCACCAGAGAGTCCACACTCGGGACGAGGGTGTTTGTCGTGATCAAATGGCACCAGAGAGTCCACACACGGGACGAGGGTTGACCATTTACACCAGAGAGTCCACACACGGGACGAGGGTGTCTTACCGTGAGCTAGCCAGAGAGTCCACACTCGGGACGAGGGTTAGCGCTTAGTTCAAACCCGTGAGTCCACGCTCGGGATGAGGGTTTGGTTCTTCCTTTGACCTTGTATTTATCGTTCATCCGGCAGTTCAGTTATACGTAGTTGTTCTAGTGTTCGTGTTTCGTGATTGTGTTCGTGGTCATTGGTCTTGTTCTTGTTCTTTCTTGTTTATTTCTTGCGCATAATAAAACTGCTAGATAGGCATGTATATTATGTATCTTGCTATGTCCTCTGAGGACCTGATGATCTCCTCAGGTTTAGCGATTGCATGGAGTTAGCTAGTAGTTCTGGATGGAGAAGGATTTTGCGACTCTTGTGCGATTCAGGTATCATGATTACGTTTGTTATCCTTTCGTGCTTTCTTACCTTATCATGTTTCCTGATTCAGTTTTAGACTCTTGTTACTATCATTAGAGTCTTATCGGACATATATGCTAGTGGGCTGCAGACCACGACCCATACTTGTTCATTCTTGTTTATTATTCTTATTGTGGATTGAGATATAGATTTGTTTGCCATGATTTGGCAGTATACCATAGCCTTGACAGCGTTTACGTATTCGAGTCGGACTGGAGTCCGTTCGATACGTAGCTGGCTTGCTCACGTGCTCGCGTCCGAAAAGTGGGTGCGGGTCGTGACAAGTTTTTTTGGTGGCCCATGCAGGTCAGAGCATATCGTACCGGTTACGTAACTGTACTGGTACGAGCCTGCGACTATGACTAAACCCTTAGAAATCTCAATCCACTTTGCTTTGAAAATTCTCCTAGAAACTTTTCTACGTCCTTAAAATTTCATATTTGTTCTCGATTATTCTCCATTGCCTTTTCGTACCCTTGATTCTCGTCCCTTCCTATTTTGGGATGACGAATGATCGTGCTGTCTAGAATTCATCAGGATCCTCTCACCTCAGTCGCTTTGCGGAGAACTTAGTCAGCACCCCGAAAGACAAAGCACGATGCTTCAGGAAGGGATTATTGTACGAGATTCGTTTAGCTATCGTCACCAGCCGAGCCACTACCTACGAGGAGATTCTAGAAGTCGCCCAAGCTGTAGAGGAAGAACTGAATCACAAGACGAAGAGGAGTCGAGACGCATTCGAAGGAGGCAACAACCAATCAGCACCAGCGAAACGCCCCAATATTTCTGAGAAGACCTCATCACAACCGCATTATCAGCAACCGCGAACAGCCCCACAACAAGTCCAAGACGCACCCACTTGCCAGTACTGCAAGAAGAGAGGCCACGTCCAAGAAAACTGCCGAAGATGGTTAGGATTGTGCTACACTTGTGGATCCAACCAGCACTTATCTCGAGACTGCCCGAAGAAGAACGCGACTGCCCCACCACTACCAGCCGCACAAGGAGGAGTTGACGGAATTTCATAGTTTATCATAGTAATAGTACCATTGTTAGTCCTATATTAGATTTTGTGAACTTGAAAATATTTTAGTAGCAGCAAGTTTTGACTACTCATTTATATCCAGCTTTATTCGAATTTCGAGGACGAAATTATTTTAAGGTGGGTAGATTTGTGAGCCCTTGACCCAAAATCTCAATTTTTATGTGTTATTAAATATTGCTGGATTAGTAATTAATGAATAGAGATTTTTTTTTTGAATAATTAATGGATTGATGTAAAGTATATATTGAGAAGCCTTAAATAAATAGGAAAGGGAGGGTCTTCTTGCAAATACCTAGATTGCTAGGACTGGATTGCAAATATTGGTTTTAAATCAAAATCGATAGAACTGAACCAGTTCAAATCCCAAATGGCTGGAAAACCCGATAAGGGAGATCACCAAATCTAAATCCTTCTCCTTATCGCTAAGAGATTCGATTTAGCTATATAGGTGTAGATAGGAGCAGGCCTTCGTTCCATCCATCAAACCCTAAAATTCCTGTCCGAGTTCTTCCCAGTCTCCCCCTCTCGAAGTCGAGGCAACTTCCTGCAGGATCGAAGCAATCGAACCATCAACAGGTAACTTTCCTTCAATCTCGTCAAGAAATCCCTTCTACAATAGTTTATTTGACCATAATCCAATAGACCTCAGACTCGACTCGTATTTTAAGAAATTGATCTTATGTCAATAGGACAGGAATATGGGTGATTACTGGAGGTGCAATTCATAAGCATAGGGATTAATGTGCCATGGATAGGTTTTAAACTTGATGTAGTGGCATGTTGGTATCAGTAATCCAAGGGACGTGGGTAGCAGTCGTAGACTGAGGAGCGTATCAGTCAGGAAATTGATGGTATCAGAATTCGTAGTATCCGACCTTCTCGTATCAGACTGCTTATATCAGCATCCATGAATTAATTACACTTTAGATCATTGCACTAGGTATCGAGTGCATTGGGAGCATCATACTGTCCAACATTTCATATACCCGGCATCTGATTTCTGTATGTTCACATGTTGTGTGCATTGCATTCTTGCATTTACCATGGGTAGTTCAGGCTGTCGAACATTTTAGTAGTACATGATCTGATCTGTCCATGACCTTTATTATATAGTCCACTCGGGCTTGTGACCTGTCCCTATCCTGCCTCTTTAAGGTGTTCAGTTCCTAAGGAGGGAAGCTCGGACACATACCTGGATAATGTCCTCCCAGACTTGTTCATAAATTGGCAGAGGTTGCAATATAGCCAACAGGATTTGTTGTTTCATGTGTTCCTTTGGCATATTTCACAGTTCTTATTGAACTCCTGTACTATTTTTCTCATTCCTCATCAATAACAGACCCTCGAACAGGGTATCCGATACCTTAAAGTATCAATTATAAGGAGATTCACTAAAATAGCAGACACGGATACAGCAGTAATATAGGTTCAGATGTTTATGTGCTTCATACAACCTGGGTGCTCCTATATATAGGATAGAGTGCTTCCTGAGCACAGCAAACAGGTTGTTGTACAGAGCCAACAGCCATGCCTGGTTGTGAGATGACCCCGGGACATGTAATGTGAGTTAGAGTAAATTAACAATAGGTTATGGATTACACCAGTCTAGGAATTCATATAGTTCAATAATACTCTGAGTACCAGAGTATTGTTTCAGGAGAACATTGGGGGTCAGATTCTCCACTGCTACAGGTAAGTATCGGATGGAGAATGGTTTCAGGATGATGTAATCCTGAACCCTGTGTACAGTTGTCCAGTATTAATCTGGAAACGTGTACAGCCCTGTAGGTAACGATCATACTCACTACAGTTATATGGGATGCATGTTAACATATTGGGCTATGGGTTAGGTACCTCCTAGACATGGAAGAATGAGAGGAGAATCAGAGTGTAACGGATACACAGGAGGATTGGGGATGGTTGCATCAGAGGATGTAGGATCAGTCTCCACAATGGGTATGTTAAATTGTATGACATATATCAGTCACACGTAATATTTGTAGAGAATCGAATGTTCAGTTGTGAATGACATAGAGTATAAAGGATCTGTGTACTAGTGTTGTATGCTGCTGTCAGGAAGGATAGGTAGCAGGGCAGGTAGTGATCCATATGTACAGGCTAGAGGGAGCCAGGGTGTATTGGTTGTCACACGTCCTCGATGTATCAATGGGGAGAATTACTTGGTATCAGGAAAAACAGAGGTAGGTCTAGGATGTATCAGTAAAATAGGAATATTTGGTAAGTTTTGGTCCATGAGTGTGGAATTGTGAAGAATTGTACAGGGAACTTAGGTGAATGGGAAGTTTATGGCTCGAGTTGATGGTATCATGACATATCAGTCCTTGCACATACTCCCTGTATCAGACCCTCTCTATTATTAGGTTCCTCACTAACAGCTAGCCTATGTGCTCAGGTATAGGGACTCTCCTCATAACAGGTAAATGTGGATGCGTGCGAAGGGATGTCTCAGAGATTTAGGGAAGGGAAGATATGCATAGAGCAACGATAACTGCAGTTGCAGCAACCTGATAGTTGTACTAGTCATTGTGGGTGATTTGAAAGTAGAGAATGGAAGAGGGAGAGGAAGAGAAGGACTAGACAGTAAAATTGGATATGACCTTTGGCTTGTGTTCGAGGAGAGGGCTATCTGACCTCATTATTCCCTTCTTTTCCTTTTGAGTGTGTGTACCTAGATGTATTTATGGGTACCAGTGGTGTGGGGTTGGTCGAGTATACCATAGTACATAGGAATATCAACATGGAAGTTACAATATATATATATATATATATATATGTGTTATATGCAGATGGACACAACAGAACCTGAGTAACCATATAGGTAGTCATATAGGTGGAACCAAGTGTCCAAGAAACCATAGTGGTATTGCCATTGCAGTAAGGAGTTAGTAACAACAGCCTGATTCCTGTTGACAGTAGATGTCAAGCTATAAGTGCATCTCTGGATAGGTTTTTCACTAGAAAGACCAAACTGAAAATAGAGGGTTGGGATGAAACTCAAGAATGAATACCTAGGAATATCCAAGGCTAAACTGGGCTTGCAGTCTGATCTGAAAACCAGATAGTGAAGTGTCAGGATAGGATAACCTCTAGGTATACCTGAGTAAAGATAACTAAGTAATGTACTCACCTGTGCCTAAGTGATAGCTTGTATCCTATAGAGAAGAATTAGCACCTGTTGCCTTTATGAAGACAAAGATAGAATAATTAGACTTGGGGGTTGCAAGTAGATTGTGGTACCAAGTACAGAATAGTGTATACATAAATAAGAGTGTGAATATAGGTGGCAACCCAAGTAAATGTTAGCGAATAAATCCAACCAACTAGCTAAAAGACCAAATAGATAGATTAATTCTTGATTTCAATTTATGTGTTGACATGATAAGCTTATAAAACAGGTTTATCGGATTTTGACTCAGCATTTGACCCGTGCCAGCAGCGCAGGACCACAGGCAAGTATACCTTGCCTTCCTCTACAGTTTTACTTACATGCAGTTCTTTTCATTTTACTGTCTTGAATCATATATGGACATGTGCTTTCATGTTATTTTTCGTGTAGTTGTTTTATTGTTTATAGCCATGTTCATGTTTTGGCCTTGTGTTTCACATTTGGAGTTCTCGTCCGTACCTTGTTTGAGTCGTGTCTTAGAACGAGTGCGTGTAGTGAACTGCCATAGCCTTGATTTTCGTTGTACACAACCAGAGAGTCCACACACGGGACGAGGGTTGTTTGGTGCACCAGAGAGTCCACACTCGGGACGAGGGTGTTTGTCGTGATCAAATGGCACCAGAGAGTCCACACACGGGACGAGGGTTGACCATTTACACCAGAGAGTCCACACACGGGACGAGGGTGTCTTACCGTGAGCTAGCCAGAGAGTCCAGACTCGGGACGAGGGTTAGCGCTTAGTTCAAACCCGTGAGTCCACGCTCGGGATGAGGGTTTGGTTCTTCCTTTGACCTTGTATTTATCATTCATCCGGCAGTTCAGTTATACGTAGTTGTTCTAGTGTTCGTGTTTCGTGATTGTGTTCGTGGTCATTGGTCTTGTTCTTGTTCTTTCTTGTTTATTTCTTGCGCATAATAAAACTGCTAGATAGGCATGTATATTATGTATCTTGCTATGTCCTCTGAGGACCTGATGATCTCCTCAGGTTTAGCGATTGCATGGAGTTAGCTAGTAGTTCTGGATGGCGAAGGATTTTGCGACTCTTGTGCGATTCAGGTATCATGATTACGTTTGTTATCCTTTCGTGCTTTCTTACCTTATCATGTTTCCTGATTCAGTTTTAGACTCTTGTTACTATCATTAGAGTCTTATCGGACATATATGCTAGTGGGCTGCAGACCACGACCCATACTTGTTTATTCTTGTTTATTATATTCTTATTGTGGATTGAGATATAGATTTGTTTGCCATGATTTGGCAGTATACCATAGCCTTGACAGCGTTTACGTATTCGAGTCGGACTGGAGTCCGTTCGATACGTAGCTGGCTTGCTCACGTGCTCGCGTCCGAAAAGCGGGTGCGGGTCGTGACACTTGGGTGGGGGGTTCGATGATGAGATTTTATTTTGATGGCAGTTGATGGGCTGTACGAGATTCTGGCTTAATTAACTCCAGGTGAGCGCGACAACATCGTTCCAGGGAGTGACCCCTTGTGCGACAATGTTTGTAGTAACTGATCCGTTGCTCGTAGATGATTTGCTGAGTGTGCATCTTCTCATCCAGCGCTATGATGATGGACTGCGGGAGCTCTCTGGAGACGTCTATCTCCATGGAGATTCTGGCGTAGTTGCCCTTGGCGACGCTTCGGGTTTTGTCAGCCACGGCAACGAACTTGCCGAAGGAGCTAGCGATCCTTTTCAGTGCCGCCGTGGCAAAGCATATGAGGGGGAGGTTCGAAAAAGTGACCCAAGTGGACACGAACGAGGAGGATGTATATATATATATATATATATATATATATATATATATATATATATATATATATATTTGGAGCAATGGGTAATTGTGGTAAACTCGCCTCCACTAGTGCTCGAACTCCGATCACTTGGGCCGCTGCATCTCTCTTAACCACTAGGGTAGAGGTCATTTGCTATATATATATATATATATATATATATATATATATATATATATATATATATATATATATATATATATTACCTGGTTAAAAATTTTTATCTACGCCCACCACAATATCAAGAGAGAGCACGCGGCTAGCCTCTCCAACACCACCTCCTTCCCCATCAAGCATCTCCCGTTCCATTACCTAGCATGTCCCCTCGTGTACGGTAAATCCAACGTCGGCATTTTTGAACAGATGATCAACCATATCAGGAAAAAACTTAAGGGATGGCATAACGCTACCCTATCCCCAGGTGGCAAGATGATCCTCATCAAACACGTCCTCACCTCCATACCCATCTATACCCTGTCTGCGTGTTCCCCCCTAAGAAAGTGCTCTCTTCGATTGAAAGCATCTTTAGCAACTTCCTTTGGGGGCACAGCGGTGGCAACGACAAGCATCATTGGGCTAGTTGGGATACCATGGCGCGTTCTACCAGGGAGGGGGCCTGGGATTCACCAAACTTTCCTACATCGTTAAAGCCTTCTCGATGAAACTGTGGTGGAAGCTCTGCACGAGTCAGAACTTATGGACCAGGTTCATGAAGGCCAGGTACTTCAAGCACATCCACCCGTCTATGGCCATCTCTAACAGCAGATCCTCTACGGCTTGGTGACACATTCTCATCGGGCGTTCTCTTGCCGAACCCGTGATGCGCCTCCAAGTGGGCGACGGTGATTCCTCGCCATTTCTAGAACGTTGGGTTGGAGATACCTTGCTTACCAGCCTTTCAGCAACCCCGAGGAACTGCAAGATCAAGGACTTGTGGGACCCCACTGATAACGACTGGAATTGGAACAAGGTCCGGGATTGGGCCGGGCCTGAGGCAGTAGAGTGCATCCGCCACTGCGGATCGACGATCGGCTCCGCCGCAGATGAGCTACAGTGGTCGGTCGAAGCTACGGGATCCTTCTCGGTCAGATCGGCCAAAAGAGTGGTCCAAGGCACTGCGATGCCTTCTCCTACCATTGTATCCTTTTGGCAGACATGCATCCCCAAGAAGTGGTCCTTCCTTATTTGGAGAGCCTTCGCAAGATCTTGCCCACCGATGACATTTTCAATACTATTGGGTTCAGCCTTGCGTCCACGTGGACATGCTGCTCTGATCGTCAATCGGAAACAGTCGACCACATCTTCTGTCAGGGGGACCTACCTATCAAGGTCTGGAGAGTACTTTTCTAGCGTTGCAGAATGGCTCAAGGGGGTGGGTGCTTCTACGACCTCGTAGCGGCCTGGGCTTCTGCGTCCCATGGCCACTAGATCGTAGCAGCAGCTGCAACGTGGGTTATCTGGAAGAATCATAACAAGGCGAGATATGAAGGCCACCAGTACTCTGCAGACTAGCTAATTTGGGAGACCATTCGGCAGTGCAGCAAGAGAAGATCCTTCTATTTGTACGGCCAGACGGACTTCTGGAATTCTCTCCTATCCCTGTCATAGCCGTTTTCATTTCCTTTTCTCCCCTTATATTGGTAGTATACGTGTATAGGCCTCGGCATTTTGCGCCTAGTGGTATACTTGTACAGGTTTCGGCTTTTTCAGCCTTTTTGAATAAAATGGGTATATATATATATATATATATATATATATATATATATATATATATATATATATATATATATATATCTTCTTTTTTAAAATCAATGTCCGTGTCAAAGACACCCAGCCAACTTTGGCCCAGGAGCTCATGTCCCAAAGACACCCAGCCGACCTCCATATATATATATATATATATACATTGATTTTAAAAAAGAAGATATATATATATATATATATATATATATATATATATATATATATATATATATATATATATATATATATATGACACATGATACATGTCAATTTGACACTTGTCACTCAAATATGTATAATGACCAAACTGATCATGCATATCACAAATTGTCATGATACAGCACCACATATCCTAATTAGGACACGGGAAAATCAGTTCCTACCAAAATTGGACAACTTTAGAATGCAAAATTATGAATCGAACACTTGGTGGACACGAAATCGTATTCCCATGCCAAATCACCAATTTGAACCATTGGATCTAATATAAATAGGTCTTCTACCCATCAATAACAATTCTAATGGACTAGATCTAAACAATTAGATCTCCTACCAATTTTTTTTCTAGAATTTACCCTAATATTTTGGGAAAAAGGAGTTGTTACCGATTGGGAAAATATTTCCAATGTAGATCTATGTAGTAGGACACCTTAACCCACTTCCCAAATTCTAATTAATTTTTAAATATTTTCTAGTTAGAAAATAAATTTCATTTAATTATATAAAAGATATTTTTGGATGACAAAGAGATTAGCCAAATATTTTTATTTAGAATTTATAGAAATATTCTTTAAATTATTTGGATGATATAAAATATTAATTTAGATCATTATTATAAGACTAGATTTGAATATATAAATATATTTTAAATAATATTTGGTAAATATGAATATTATTTTGAATTATTATTTGATCAATTACTAGATTTGATTTGATCTGAGTGATTGATTTGTTTATATTTATGGAAGGGTTTATTTTGATTTCCTATTCCTTCTCTATTTAGGAATCCCCTCGCCTATATAAAGAGGAGCCTTCTTCCATTCTCTTCGCAACCCATAATTCCACAACACAACCAAATTCGTGTTCGTGTGTCGGTGTCCACCACCATCATCTTTATGTCAGCCGTGCCGGCCTCAGATCTGCCCCCGGGTATCTTTCCATTATGTTATTATTATAATTATATTTTTTCTGCCATGTCGGACACTCCCCGACACGATATGACACCAATTTTTGATACAACCATAATTCGCAAATCCCTAATCCTAATTCACAAATCCCTAATCCCAAAACCTAACCCTAACCCTAATCCTAAGTTTCTGCCACCGGCCGTGCCCGAGGCCATCCTTCGTCGATGTTCCTCCGTGAATATAGCAAAGAACGGTCATCACCACCGCATCTGCCACTGATGCGCCGCACCCGAACCCGCCGCCACTACCACAGCATCGACCGCCTCTTGCGGCCAGCAGCTCCTTCCTGCAGCAGATTCGACTGCGCCACCGCCACTCACCGTATACCTCGATCTTTGGCTGGCAACGCTGCCTCGACTTCCTCGAAGCCGATCCACCGTCGGCTCCTCCTCTCATTGGCCTTCCCTTTCGAGCCCTAGTACTAGCTCCGCCATCGATCTTCCCTGATTGAGGAACGTCGTCGTCGTGTGGAAGTCTTCGGTGAGTCACCATTAGTGGCCACTTCCCAAAGCGTCGTCGTGACTCGAGCCCTCTCAATGAACGCGCCGACGTCAGCACCTCGTGTTGGAAAAGAAACACGGAAACCTTTCCCCAAACCGGAGAGTACCTGCGAGAGGACCGAGCAATACAACGCACGAACCCGAAAACAACCACACAAAACAATCCACGCAGACACAGAGAATTTTTGACGTGGAAAACCCTTGCGGGAAAAACCACGGGACGATCGGAGTCCAACCCTGAGAAGCCTCCACTAATGGAATAGAAGAATTACACCCTCTACAAACTCCTCCCGATCCAAATTGGATCCCCACAACACTCAGAAGTAAGAACAATGATTACAAGGCTACGAAGAGCGAGAACGACGAGTAGAGATTACCCGAAACATGATCTCCTTCGAAAACGACCTTCAATCCTCCGTCTTCTCTCCCGAAGTTGTAATGGCACTCTTACCTCCTTCATCTCTCCAAGTTGTGTTACCTTGCGATGCGTTGCGTAATTAGGGTTTGGAAATCCCAACTTAACTCCCCAATCCCGTAACTAACCTGGACCGTTGGATTAGATCCAGTGGTGAAAAGTCACCCAAATTCCCGTATCAGCCCCGACGACACAGAGTTCGGCCAGAACTCTGTGTCGGGCAAACAGAACCTACTCGCCAAATCCTGGAACAGCCAGACCGAGTTCGGCCAGAACTCGGCCTGGGACCGAGTTCGGGCCGAACTCGGCAGACCCAGTCCAGAACCTCCCTTAGGAGCAGCAGCAGCAGTAGCAACTCCTAGTTGCCTACTTTCCGAGCTTCTTCGACACACGAATGGCGCTCGTCGCACTCCGGGGTCTTCTCCACATAGGTTGGGAACCCCACCCACTCCAACAAATCTCCCCCTTCACAACTATGGGGAGGATGTCGTCATCCCGACGACCTGCCTGCAGTACTCAAACTTCCCCCTTGGCAGAATCTTCGTGAACATATCAGCTCCGTTGTCATCTGTATGAACCTTCTCAAGCTCCGCATCCTTCTTCTCAACCATATCCCGTATCCAATGATACCGAGTCTCGATGTGTTTGGATCGGCTATGAAACGTCTGATTCTTCACAAGGTGAATAGCACTCTGACTGTCGCAAAGCAAAGTATACTGCTCTTGCTTCAGTCCCATTTTCTGCAGCAGTTTTTTCATCCACAGCAACTCCTTGCAAGCCTCCGTCGCCGCAATATATTCTGCCTCTGTCGTCGACAAGGCAACACACTTCTGCAACCGCGACTGCCACGACACCGCTCCTCCCGCAAACATCATCACGTAGCCCGAAGTCGATCACCTCGTGTCTACATCTCCAGCCATATCAGCGTCGGTATACCCAACCAGCTTTGGCTCGTCACCACCAAAGAAAAGTCTCCAACCAGCAGTGCCCTGAAGATATCGTAGAATCCACTTGACCGCACTCCAATGTATCCTTCCAGGATTTGAAAGATACCTGCTAACCGTACCAACTGCATGAGCAATATCTGGCCTCGTACACACCATGGCATACATAAGGCTTCCCACAACTGAGGCATATGGAACCCGCTCCATATCTTCCTTTTCGTCCTCGGTAGATGGACACTGCTCCTCAGTGAGCTTAAAGTGAGCCGCGAGGGGGGAACTCACTTTCTTCGACCCGTCCATCCCGAAACGCTGAAGTACCCGGTGAATGTACTTTGTTTGGGACAAGTGTAGCAGCTTGGACTCTCTCTCTCGGCTGATCTCCATCCCAAGAATAGTCTTCGCTGCGCCTAAATCCTTCATAGAGAAGGCCGCGCCCAGTTGGCGCTTCAGCTCCGCTATCCTAGTGGCATTCCGACCCACTAATAGCATGTCATCAACATAGAGCAACAAAATGATGAAATCATCAACGGTAAAATACCTCACAAATACACAGTGGTCCGACGTCGTCCGTGCATAACCATGCTTCCCCATAAACGAATCGAACTTCCTGTACCACTGCATCGGAGCCTGCTTCAGACCATACAAGCTCTTCCTCAACCGGCAGACCAAATGTGACTTGTCCTTCTCACAGAATCCCTCCGGCTGCTCCATGTACAACTCCTCAAGATCACCGTAGAGGAATGCCGTCTTCACGTCCATCTGCTCGACCTCCAAGTCGAGACTGGCTGCTAATGCTAGCACCACCCGAATAGACGAATGCTTGACGACAGACGAAAAGATCTCATCATAATCTACGCCTTTTTGCTGACCGTAGCCTTTAACTACCAGCCTCGCTTTGTATCGAGGGCGAGTAGCATCATCCGTCTGCTTCAATCTAAACACCCATCGATTCTTTAAAGCCTTCTTGCCCTTTGGCAATCGCACCAGATCATAAGTGGAATTGGTGTGCAAGAAACTCATCTCCTCCTGCATAGCCTCCATCCACTCCTGCATGTGTTCGTCTTCTATAGCCTCTGTAAAACTTTCGGGCTCTCCTCCGTCAGTCAGTAGCACATACTCATCTGGTGAGTATCTCATAGATGGTCGACGATCCCTGTCACTCCTTCTCAGTGGATCTACTGGTGCTGGCTGTATACCAACAGCCTCCTCCCCTTCAGGAACTGCTTCCCCGGCATGCTCATCCTCCTGAGGGACATACTGACTACCATCAGCAGGCTGATGATCAAGGTTGGGAGCTACTCCATGTACTGGCTCCCCCATAACTGGATCCTCTACGATGTCCTCTGGAAACTGCTCGAAGCGAAATGACTCTAACTCAGGCAATTCCTCAGCCTCAGAAGGCGTCTCGGAATCCTGAGTGTTGGTCATGGTCTGATCCTCGACGAATACCACATCCCTGCTTCTGTAGAGCTTTCCTTCCACTGGGTCGTAGAGTCTATAGCCAAACTCATCCCGACCGTAGCCGACAAAGACGCATCGCCTCGTCTTCGGCTCAAGTTTGGTCCTCTCGTCCTTCGGTACATGCACGAAGGCCTTACAACCAAACGCCCGCAGGTGATTGTATGACGGCTCTTTGCCGTACCATACTTTATCAGGCACATCATCCTGCAAAGGAGCACTAGGAGACAAATTAATAACATAAGCAGCTGTGAGAAGAGCCTCACCCCAGTAACTGCCCGACAAGTTTGCTTCTGACAGCAAACACCGCACCCTCTCCATCAGTGTCCTGTTCATGCGCTCCGCTACACCATTGAGCTGAGATGTCTTTGGCGGAGTCTTCTGGTGTCGTATCCCTTGCTCTCTGTAATACGCATCAAAGGGACCGATGTATTCGCCGCCATTGTCGGACCGAACTCACAACAACTTCTTGCCCGTCTCCCTTTCAACAGAGGCCTGAAACTCCTTGAAAGTAGGCAGCACCTGATCCTTGGTCTTTAAGGCATAGACCCAAACCTTCCTGGAACAGTCATCAATAAAGGTTACAAAGTAAGAAGCACCACCAAGAGATTTTACCTTCATAGGACCGCAGACATCCGAGTGAATCAACTCGAGCAACGCCGGCTTCCTCGAACTTGGGTGACTTTGGAAAGACACCCTATTTTGCTTCCCAGCTAAACAGTGCGTGCACTTCTCCAACTTTGTAGACTTGAGCCCCAGAATCACCTTCCTGTTCACCAAGTAGCTCATCCCCTTCTCGCTGATATGGCCGAGCCGCCTGTGCCACAACTCGGTAGACGCATCACTGACTGCTTTCACCTCCTGTGCCCCCTGTGCGCTCCCCTCCATATAGTAGAGACCGGACTTCTTGCTTCCTCTGGCAATCACCATCGAACCCCTAGAAAGCTTCCACTGACTGTTCCCGAAGAGACTGAAGAATCCCTCGTCATCCAACCTTCCAACCGACACCAGGTTGAAACGGATATCAGGGATATGACAAATATCCTTGAGAACAAGAACCGCACCCGTCTTCGTTCTCAAATGCACATCTCCAACGGCAACCGCCTTCGACACATCTCCATTGCCCATCTTCAACACTCCACAGTCGTCTGTTGTGTAAGTGGCAAATAGTGCCCTGTTGTGAGATACATGTGCTGAAGCCCCTGAGTCCACCAGCCAAGAATTTTCATCGCAGGCGAGGTTAGTAATGACCTCATCACCTACGACGATCACATCGCCTCCATGTATCGAGGTCGCCGCTGTTGTGTTCTCATCTTGTTTTCCCTTGTCGCCCTTCTTCTCTCTCTTCCAAGCGAAACAATTCCGCTTGATGTGGCCCTTTTTACCACAATGGTAATACTCCGAGTCCTTGTACCGACCTTTGGACTTCCCCCTGCTCTTGTCTCTGCCACCACCTGGACCCCTGCTTTTGCCCCTTTCGCGGCTCTCTGAAACCAATGCCTCTGAGTGATGGGATGTAGATGAAGTGCCCTGAGAACGTCTCCGCATCTCTTCATTCAGCACCCCGCTCTTGGCAAACTCCAGACTGACCACGCCCTCTGGAGCAGAAGCGATCATAGATACTCGTACGGTCTCCCATGAGTCTGGCAATGTACACAGCAGCCATAGTCCCTGAACTTCGTCGTCAAACTTGACTCCCATAGAAGATAGTTGGTCAACCACGCCCTGGAACTCACTCAAGTGGTCCAAAATAGACGCCCCATCCTTGTATCGCAGACCCATCATCGTCCGGATCAGGAACAACTTGTTTACCCTGGTCTTCTTCGCATACAAGGATTCCAGCTTATCCCACAACGTCTTCGCGTGCTCAATATTGGCAACGTGGTTGTACACGTTCTCATCAACAAACTGCCGTATGTACCCACACACCTGTATATGCTCGAATGTCCAGTCCTCCTCGGATTTATCACTGGGCTTCTCGGATGCAAATACGGGTAGATGCAGCTTCTTGACAAATAGCAAATCCTTCATCTTGCTCCGCCAATAATGATAGGTTGTGCCATTAAGATTTACCATGCGTACCGGCTTCGCGTCCATCTCTCCTTTATGGTTTCTGTCAACTCCTGACACCCTTCTGAATTCCAGAATCTGGCTCTGATACCACTCTGTTGGAAAAGAAACGCGGAAACCTTTTCCCAAACCGGAGAGTACCTGCGAGAGGACCGAGCAATACAACGCACGAACCCAAAAACAACTACACAAAACAATCCACGCAGACACAGAGAATTTTTGACGTGGAAAACCCTTGCGGGAAAAACCCTTACGGAAAAAACCACGGGACGATCGGAGTCCAACCCTGAAAAGCCTCCACTAATGGAATAGAAGAATTATACCCTCTACAAACTCCTCCCGATCCAAATCGGATCCCCACAACACTCAGAAGTAAGAACAATGATTACAAGGCTACGAAGAGCGAGAACGACGAGTAGAGATTACCCGAAACACGATCTCCTTCGAAAACGACCTTCAATCCTCCGTCTTCTCTCCCGAAGTTGTAATGGCACTCTTGCCTCCTTCCTCTCTCCAAGTTGTGTTACCTTGCGATGCGTTGCGTAATTAGGGTTTGGAAATCCCAACTTAACTCCCCAATCCCGCAACTAACCTGGACCGTTGGATTAGATCCAGTGGTAAAAAGTCACCCAAATTCCCGCATCAGCCCCGACGACACAGAGTTCGTCCAGAACTCTGTGTCGGGCAAACAGAACCTACTCGCCAAATCCTGGAACAGCCAGACCGAGTTCGGCCAGAACTCGGCCTGGGACCGAGTTCGGGCCGAACTCGGCAGACCCAGTCCAGAACCTCCCTTAGGAGCAGCAGCAGCAGTAGCAACTCCTAGTTGCCTACTTCCCGAGCTTCTTCGACACACGAATGGCGCTCGTCGCACTCCGGGGTCTTCTCCACATAGGTTGGGAACCCCACCCACTCCAACACCTCGCCGTCCTAGATCGGTTCGTCCTCGAGCGTCGAGGCCAACAACCACGGTGAGCCTCTCTCCTTTCTTGCCTCTCATCTACTTCTTCTCCTTCCTCCTCCTCATTATTCTTACTCTGAGCTCTCTTTCTCTCTCGAGAGAATCTCTTCTCCCAACCTTTCTCTTCCTTGAGATTGGGAATGCTGCAACAACAACTATTTTTATTTTTTATTTTATTTTCTTTGTTTTGTTTATAGGCTTCCAAACCATTGACTTTTGGTTGGGCTGCTGTTTTATTGGTGCAGACTATACGGCAATGATATGGGCTTGGACTTTTGAGTAACAATTAGGTGAATTGTAAATATATATTATTATTAAGTATAGTATTTCAACAGTATATATATATATATATATATATATATATATATATATATATATATATATATATATATATATATATATTTGGGGTGTCCGGCCTCCCCGGGACCGTGGCCGAAGCCACCCAGCCATCCCGGGTGGGGGAGAGAGGCCTCGAGCCTAGCCCTCCCATGGGGAGCCCCCCATCCTAACCAACTATATATATATATATATATATATATATATATATATATATATATATTTATATATATATAATATATATATATAACATTGGGCTTAGTTTTATTAGTCCTGTGAGCTAGTTAGAAAAAATCAGTTTAATTATTTACTTTATTTAGTTTTAACTATTTGTTAATTTGTTTGATTAATTAATTTGTGACTAGTTAGTCATTTTAATAATAATAATAATATTAATATTAATAATAATAATAATAATAATAATAATAATAATATATTATTATTATTATTATTATTATTATTATTATTATTATTATTATTATCATTGGTTTTATTGATACTAATATTGTTAATTGTTATTAATCTTATGTTAAGATATTTCTAAAATATATTATTGAATTATTTAAATAAGGCTTTTGATCAAAAGTGTATTTGGACAAAATTGGTTTCTAGCCTTAAATTGATTTCTTGACTTTTAAGTATTTATCTAAAATTATTTAACTAATAAAATATAGTTTTCAAAATATTTTCTAAAATAGTTATATATTTTTTTCTTATTAAGGATTTCCTTTTTATTAAACGAATTTCCTTCGACTATAGAATCTTGATCGTGACTAGTCATACGTTCCTATATCTTGTGATTCTGACTACTTCATATCGATCCTAGGCTAATCGGACTGACCCGAATCTAATGGCACGATCTGTTCCATCATTAGAGGCCATCTTGCATAGTTATGACATCTGCGACTATTCTTTGCCAATATGATCAAGTCATACAACAACTGCAACTGATCGAGACAAGTACATTATTGCTTTATTTGCTTATTTCATTATAATGCTATTCTTTACTGTATTTCATTGAGTATCCAGTTAATTGGGATACGATTACGACACGATATGCTTGATTGTATCACTGTTCGTTCATTGATTGTTTAGTGAGTTGGAAGGGAAAATGTCCAGTAGATATGTGGATAAACCCCAATAAATATTAATGTGGATAGCTAAGTCATACACCTCACGTATGGATTAGTCGTACCTTAAAAATGTGGATAGCCATCTATCATGTGTTGTATTAGCCCAGTCGTTCACATGTCGAAAGGTATTTCAAACGCACTGTCGGTTTTATTTGTACATATTCATTGCTAGTTGTCATGTTTATACATGTTCTTGTCACTAGTTCTTGTACATGTTTATCATTTATAGTTCATATAGATGTTTCCTTTATTCTCTACCGCATCTCTACTTGTTTAGCTTATTCTGTCTAAGTTATATTATTGCAATAGGGTTGTACTTTGCTTATTTCCTGACTGAATCATTGCAGGTGACTTGCTATGCTTGCTATTTTATGCACTTCGAACCTTTCTGGGGAGGTAGAGCATCTTGGAGGCCAGTCTTAGATTATAGTGTTTGAATTTAAACATTTAGCGGGTTTATTCCCGAATGTCATTTTGATGTATTATCAGATTTATAAATGGAATAGTTATTGTGAATGAGCAGTTAGATATAATTTTATTATATTTGAGATTGACATTATGGTCTAGACAACATACTACCGCTGATGTTGCGGCGTAGGCTACACTTGGCTACGTACTCGCATCCCGAAAAATGGGAGCGGGTCGTGACAGACACGAAGACGGAATCAGATATGATCCCTTCTCACGCTAGCTCCTCCTAGCCTCATCTTGTGCTCTCCAAGCTCTAGATCTCCATAAGAGGAAGAATAAAGGATGAATTTGAGTGGATTGGGAAGAAAATAGAATTTTGGGATTTATGCTCTTTTGAAAAAATGGAGAAGAAAATGGAAGGATGGGGAATGACTTAGAAATGAAGAAATAAAATGGCATGGTGGTCTCCATGTGGCCGGCCGTATAGGGGTGGTTTAGGGACTTTCCCCATGACCAAAATGCCCCCATATACTCTCTCTTTTTCAAAATGCCCCCTATACTCTCCATTTATTTAGTTAGAATTGACTCAATTGGAAATTGTTAGGAATGAGTTGGGCTAACTAAATTGGACTTGGACTAATAGGTTGGGCTTAATTAAATAGCATGACTAATTGGTATTCTAATTCTAACAAAATTCTAATCATGAGACTAAATATTAATTGGCATACTACAAATAAAATATTGGTTTTGGACAAAATATTCCTATATAGGAATGTGGTGGTGACAAAGATTCAATTATACCAACGGTGGTTTAATACAAACCCACCGAAAGATGAGAAAATTCTTTAATCTGAGTTTTTGCTCCCAATATTAGATGTGATATGTAATCTCTCTTTGTTGTTATCATTTCGAGTTTCAATAGGGTACTTATTTTTGCGTATATCCTTGAAACTTAGCAATTCCTTTTAGAACTGCTTTAATATAACGCATTATGCAAATCAGTGGCAGGTCCAGGATTACAATTCACTAGAGGGCACAATCATAAGGGGGTTCAGAAGTAACACCCCCAATTTTTTTAGAATATGATAATATGATGTTATATTAAAAAGTACTATTTTTATACAATAAAATATAACAACTCACAATTGTTCTCTACGAGTTTTCAAACTTTCAAAATGTTTAACTAGAACATCATTTGTAATACTATTAATGAACTCCTTTCTATGGAGACAATCATTTTAAAAAAATTCTTATTTATGATTAATAAGTTGACACCCTTATTTATGATTAATAAGTTGAGGACGTTTGATAGTACTATTTTTAAATTAAAAAATCACTGGAATTTCACTGGGGGCCCGGCTCCCCAGTGCACTCCACGCGGATCCACCCCTGATACAAATAGATTTGAGTACCATTGTTACATGATGTGTTTGTAGGAACGTTGAGCACCTCTAGATGGTTGTAAATAGAGTGCATGAGGAAATATAATCATCAATTAAAAATAATATAATATCACATATATAAAGTATGGAGCAAACAATGAAATTTAAATGCAGAGAGCAAAGAACATCAGAAAAGCAAACTCATGGAAAAACAATGTATACTGGTATCCCTCTGTAAGGACTAGTCCAGTCTCGAGTACTCTTGCTCGATGCCACTATGGCACAAGCTTTAGCCGAACACATACAGCTCCTTACAATACGAGTTTTCGTCCGAAAGACTCGCAACTTCAACTGAGGCAAACTTTGAAAATTGGAACATTTTCGGAGAGCCTTCTTTACAACTCGAACAACCAAACTCTAGATTGAAACAAAATGTCACTTGGCTTGGCTTGGAGTCGTTAAAGGCTAGATATGAAAGTGAATAGCTCTGAAATGCTTTTAAATAGAGAGAGAAGAGAGGAATGAATGAATGATTTGGAATAAAAAGTTTTCCTCTATTTATAGCATTTTTTGGGGCAGAACTGTTTGGGTCAATAAATTTCATAATTTGAAAAGTGGTTACAGATATTCAAGAAGACCAAAACGTTCTGGAAAGCAAACTGACCGAACTCGGATAGAGTTTGCATATGAATATCTGCTCAATTTTTGAATGGGCTTTTGTATGGATATTTGACATAGGATTGAGAACAGGTTTAGTATAGAATGTGGGGGTATATAGGTAGGCTATTTTGGACAGTGGAGTTCATTAGAAAGCTAGTTGCCAATTCGATCAACCTCACATTTTCCTAAACTCAATAAAAGAAAAATAAAGAATAAATAAAATTTGATCTGCATCTGTAGTTTTTGAACAACGAAGACGATGAGTAGTAGCTTGTTGAAAGTAGATGTTCTGTTCTTTGTACATGTAGTGTATTATTTGTGTATCGACTAAAGTTTATGTTGATTATCAAAATCAGGTGTGACTATGACTAATGGGCCAACCATCTCCCCTATTTTAATAATTGACAAACTTTGAGTTTATACCAAATAATATCAGAAAATAACTTAAATTTTTTTATACCTTTCGTTTGATACTTAGCGATTTATTTGATATTTGGTATATATACTATTCTCCCCTATGTCATTTGTTCAAATTGAATGCTCCCTCACAAATAGTGAGCAGAAATAACATAAGAAAGAAGACAAGATAATACCAAAAAAAGGAAACATAGCCAACAATATGTCTAACTGCATAAGTAGAATAATGTAGGAATTACTAAACTCAGTTTCATAAACATGCAAGTATATAAACTCATGAAATATGGGAGTCTAAAAAAAGAGTTTACCATAACTAGTGCATAAAAATAAAATCTACTAAAATGTGCTACATGATGATGATGATCATCATCATCAGATACATAACAAAAAAAGTCTATATGCTCATCAACTCATTCACATCATCGCCAGTATCAGCAAAACTACTGGGATCGATGTATGTGGGGTCAAAGTAGCGTCGAGCCTGACGATCCTAGAACCTGGGTCCATCAAAGTCTGGATGGTGTAGAATCAGAGTGGGACCTGAGGGATGATGAGCCAGGGTCTACTGAATATCAACAATGTCGTTCCGTATAGTCCAAAACATGTATGTGAGACGATAGTCGATATCTTGCTGACGAATGTGCTCCACCTGATAGCACTCATCCTTTAGAATGTAACGAGCCTGAAATTGTGCATAAAGCTTATCGATGGTGTGGGCAGGAGGGACCTCAGTAGGAGGAGCTGGAACAGGAGGGGCTGGAGCAGGATGAGGAGCATGAGCAGGTGGAATGCCTCTGGCACCAACTATAGGAGGAATAAGAGCTGGATACCTACGGGTCCTATGAAGCTCAGATGGCGTACCATCGATAGGACAGGAATCCAAAGGGATGTTGAACCTATGAAATATGATAAGAAAAACCATAGGATAGATGAGGTTATAACCTGCCTTCATGTAGTTCTACATAGCTGACATCATGGTTTTGGAAAGACTAAAGGAATTTGTAAAATAAATGTGGTACATGGCGGATAGCTCTAAATAAGTGATCTCATTAGTAGATCTTGTTTAGGCAAGATAGATACAATGATAATACGATAAAGTGCATAGAAACCTTGGTTCAAGTAACGTGACATGAGCCGTCCCTATGGTCTAGGGTTCAGAGCACACATCGCGTCCTTGAAAGACTCTAAGTCTAGATCAGCACCAAATTGAACTTCGGTGATGTCGACTAGAGCATCTCTAGTGTTGGGAACCTGGAGCCATTCGCTTAAGTTGTCATCATCAAATTTAATTTCAGTACGATAGACTGAGGAATACATTAAACCATGCGAATATTGTATGTTACAATAAAACATCCTAACGACGTTGTCGTATATCGATTTAGAAATATCTACAAATTCGCATAGGTTAAGATTTTGGAAAGTCAAGCAATATTCTGAGAAAATATTAAAATTAATAGAGTTTCCCGGACAAATAGGACTTTGTGAAAATTATGAAACAAGCGATTGAGGTTTCTTGGTCTATGAACAACGTAGCATCAAAATCATCCTCATCGGATGGTAGAAGTGGTCTAAATAGACTTTCAAAAGGCGTGTATGATGAGCTTGATACAGAAGCACCATCTCCTCTTTTCTTTTTCTTTGAAAATCTAGGAGCCATAGAAAAATTAATAAGGAAAGATTAGAGATTACCAAAAATAACATCGTAGAATGGAAGAAGACGTTCCAAAACCCTTATATCTGAATTTTTAGGGCCTAACACCAAGAGAATAGGGAGAAAAAAATAGGGTCAGTGTTAGGGTTTTTCGGATTTTTACTACTGTGGTCGTGGGAAAGATGATGGAAAGGTAGGGGTTTAAATAGAAAGTGGGCCAGCAGTTGATAAGTCGGTTCTGTCAGGGATAACCGAACTCGACCCAAATTTGGGCAGAGTTCTTCTGAGTTCGGTACACTTGTATTTTGAAAATAGTTTTTGATTTATGAATAGAAACTTGTATTAGAACTAATATTCATTTGTTTAAAATAAATTTTTGTTACTTTGGATAAGCTGTAGGGGCCGGATCCCAGCTAGCGGTAGTACAAAGACTAGTACACCGTATCGCTTCAGGCAATTTACACATGTATGATAGAAGGACCCTTTCGACTTGTACCCAAAATAACTCTGACTTAAAATAAATCATTTGAATATAGCATAAACAATTTAAACATAAAGCATTATATTTCCAAAAATTCAAGAAACCTAGCTCGCGATGAATAAAGTTGAATCAATTTTCGGCAAATTATTTTGTGAAAATATCTGCTAACTGATATCTGCGTCAATAAATTCTAAATAAATATCCCCGTGTTTTTGGTGATTACATAAGAAGTGATGACGTATTTCAATGTTTTTAGTGCACGAGTGATAACAGGATTCTTAGTCAGATTTATTGTGCTAGTGTTGTCACAATAAATATGAATCTTTATGTAGTGCAGATTGTAGTCTTCTAAGGTTTGCTTCATCCATAAAAGTTGTGCACAACAATGGCCTGCAGTGATATACTCGGCTTCAGTCATTGATAATTCAATATAATTTTATTTCTTGCTAAACCAAGAGATTAGAGCTTTCCCTAGAAAATGATACGTACCGCTGGTACTTTTACGATCTACTTTGCATATAGCAAAACTAGCAACAGAATACCTAATCAGGTCAAATGATGTCATTTTGGAATACAATAAGCCGACAGTTGAAGTACCCTTAAGGTATAGAAAGATACATTTAACTACCTTCCTTAGGGTTAGCTTGATATCTTGTACATATGTAAACACTAAACCTAATATCAGATCGACTAGCAGTAAAATATAATAAACTACCTATCATACCTCGATACTTACAATGGTCGACTGGTTTTCTATTTCCATCAAAATCAAGTTTGGTTGATGTAGCCATAAGAGTCCTGATGGCCTTTGCATTGTTGAAGTCAAACTTCTTCAGCAAGTCTTTCATGTACTTAGCTGATTGATGAAGGTTCCATGAGTACTTTGTTTGATTTGTAATCCGAGAAAGTAGTTTAGCTCTCCCATCATACTCATTTTAAACTCACTTTTTATATACTTAGCAAATTCTTGACATAATTGTTTATTAGTAGAACCAAATATGATATCATTTACATAAATTTGTACTAATAGAATGCCATCATTTGAAGACTTGATAAATAGATTTGTATCAACTCTTCCTTTTGAAAATCCATTTTCAAGTAGGAAAAAACTCAGGGAATTCTACCAAGCTCGAGGGGCTAGTTTGAGTCTATAGAGTGCCTTACATAACTTAAAAACCTGATCGAGAAATTTGAAATCTTTAAAACTAGGGGGTTGTTTTACAAAAACTTCTTCTTTTATAAAACCATTCAAAAATGCACTTTTCACGTCCATTTGACAAAGTTTAAAATCGTAAAAACATACAAATGCACAAAGCATGCGAATGGATTCTAGTCTAGAAACAGGAGCATAAATCTCGTCAAAACCAATTCCTTATTCTTGATTATAGCCATGAGACATAAGACGAGCTTTGTTGCGTAGAACTTGTTCATCCTCACTAAGTTTATTTTGGAACACCCATTTGGTACAAATTATAGATTGACCAATAGGTTTAGGTAAAAATTTCTAAACTTGGTTTCTCTCAAACTGGTTTAGTTTCTCATGCATGGTATAAATCCAAAATTCATCTGCAACTAATTTAGGTTCTACTTGAGAAATAAATGCAACATTAGCAGCTATATCTCTAGTAGAAGAATGTGTACTACTCCCTTTGATACATCACCTGTGAAAAGAGTTTCTAGATGGTCTGGCATAAATTTCATCTTCTTTGGTAGACTCTCCAAATAGTCTTAGTCAGCAGTAGCATCTTCAGTTGCCTTAGGTGTTTTCCTTGTGTCTTCATCATCGTTGCTACTCATTATATGACTGTTGAGCTCATCAAATAAAATGTTAATAGATTCTTTAACAATCATATATTTCTTATTAAAGATTCTATATCCCATACTCTTGGTAGCATAACCAAAGAATATTCCTTCGTCTGCCTTAGAGTCGAACATACCTAAGTTATCCTTGGTGTTCAGGATAAAACAACGACATCCAAAAACTATAAAATAAGAAATGTTTGGAATATGATTAAACCATAATTTATAAGGTGTCTTCTTTGATATATGTCAAATTAGCCCCTATTCAAAATATGAAAAGCTATACTTACAGCTTCAGCCCAAAAGTATTTCGAAAGATAATGCTGGTTTAGCATGACTCTAGCCATATTTCTTAGAGTTATATTCTTCTGCTCCACAATATCATTCTGTTGGGAGTTCTAGGACAAGAAAACTATTTGCTTCACAGAACTTTCTGAAATCAAAATTTACGAATTCGCCTCCATGATCACTTCGGATACGAGTAATCATGAAACCTTTTTCATTTTGAACCTTTTTTGTAGAAAATCTTAAATTTAAAAAGTGCATCATGTTTGACAAAAAGAAAACCCATGTATATCGAGAGAAATCATCAACAATTACAAAAACATAGAGTTTATCGCCAAGACTGGCGACTATACTAGGTCCAAATAAATCCATATATCAACTACAAAGGTCTAGAAGTACTTACAACGTTGATGAATTTAAATGAAGATCTAGTTGTTTTATTTTTCTCATAGTTAGCACATACCATGTCTCTCTTGAATGATATTTCTGGTAGTCCTTTTACCAATTTTTTCGTTGATAGTCTTGAAATGGTATCCATATTCGTATGTCATAGTCTCATATGCCATAGCCAACTTTCATCTTGGTTGATTACTAGGTAATTACCTATATTGTTAGTACTTTCTAAAAAAATATTAATATTGTCCTTCCTGATTCCTTCACAGACAGGATCACCAGTAGACATACATGTATAGAACATTTGTCTTTAACAAAATTAATACCATAACCATTGTCAGCAAGATGACTAATGCTTAACAGGTTATTTTTTAATTCTGTTACAAGGCAAACATCTTTTATTTTTAGGTAGGAAGACATACCAACAGTACCATTACCTATAATATTACCTCTCAAATTATTTTCGAAGGAGACATATCCTTCTATTTTCATTGATAGCATCATGAATAAAGATGCATCATCTATCATGTGTTGCAAATATCCACTATCGAGGATCCATTTGCTTCTAGCATAAGAGGGTTGGTCTATCTACAAGACGAGTAGATGTGACCTTTGGTACCCATTTCTTTGAGGGTCCAACATGGTTAGCTTTGGGTATCCATGTGAATTTATTCATGTCTACTAACTTTCTAATTCTATAATACTGTAATATGTGTCTGTGTTGACCACAATATGTACAGATAATTCTAGAGTGAGTGTCCTTTGACTTATTGCAAACATAAGTCGTTTGTATCTTACATGGATACTTGTAAATGAAAGCATGATTGTGTGAAACATGTTTCTTGGGTACTTTCTTTGATCGTGTCATATTTGGTATGCAATATGCAGTAGGACAGACCTTGGGCAGTGTAACAGGAGCAACCTGTTTGCCTAATTTTATCTCTAATTTTTTAAAGATTGAATAAGCTGCTACATGTTTCTCAGTCATGTCTTTCAACCTTTGTTTAGTGTCTATTCGTAATCTCTTCTTAGAATCATATAGAAGAAGCACTTTTACATAGTCATTCTCTCTCTGATGAACCATGCATTGAGCTTCATGAAGACTTAGCTTAATATTAGCTAATTGTTTTGTGTTACATGTGGTAGATGTCTCTTTTATTTCTTACAATAAGTTAGACAGTCTAACCACTTCGATTGTGTATGATTTTATCTCTTTTCGAGATTGCTTATACTTGTCTAGCACACTTTTGTGTTTGTCAAATAAATTGCTCAAAGCATCAGAGAGTTCATCAAAAGTAAAATCATTATATAGAAGATTGTCTGATACCTGATCAAATGCCATTAAGAAGACATTTGGAGAATTTTGTGGCTTTTCTCCTCTTCTGATTCATTGTCCTCGATTTATGCCAAATGCTTGTATTTGCATATTTACGACCAGTTGTTGACTTTTGGCTTGATCGTTCGTATTGTCTGCTCTTTTTGACTATTAGACAATCCTTTTATATTGCATACTGACGACCAGTAGGTCAAAAACTTCTGGCTTGATTGTTCCTGAAGTTTTTGACCAGTAGGGCTTATTCATCTCCATCTGACTGCTGTAGCCTTCGGGTTCCAATTCTTGGATGGCTTTTCTTTAATGATTGTTGTAGACTTTGGCTTCCAATTCTTGGTCAGTTCTGTCATGCTCTGACCTCGCTCATCCTTGCATTGATTTTACCGAATCGTTCATCCTCGTTGGGGCGTGATGCCATACGAGTCTGGAGTTGCACTCATACAAGGCAAGATGACAACTTCTTAAATGGTTATCTCGATTGATTATTAGTAACGGAAGATAATTGAGTTTCAAAGAGTATATGAAATAATTCTCTTTATTCTATAAATAGCGTAACATTACAAAGGCTTTCAATAGCCCAGATGAATCATGTCAGATTGTCTTACAACACTCAAGTTTTCTCTTGCCCACAAAGGATTTCACCGTTCCATACATTATGTCTTGTATATTCCGGCCGCGTCATCCTGTTACAAGTTCGAGCATTAATGCAATCGTACATCTCAAAATACTACAATATTCTATGCCTCAGCACGTTCAAGCGAAGCTCCACCGCGAGCAATCAATTTCCTGCATCCTGCAAGCAATCTGGTAGGGGATCAGTATTAATCCTCTTATGTACTAATATTGACCCACTTTACTAAACCGATATTAAGTAGATATATGAATCATGCAGCTTAATTGGTGATCTTTCTATATTTGCCTTAGGATAGGTTTCATGGCTTATTTGAAAGCAGTAAAGCATGTTATCATAGCAAGCATGTTATGTTTGATTCATGTAAGCAAACATGCAGGCAACATATAGCAATATTGTGTTTGTTTCATGGTGCGACTTCTTACCGACATCGACGCACTCATCTTTGCTCCGACGTAAGGTAAATACGCCTACCATCTTTTTTTGTCATGTTATAAATGATCTCTGTGTAGGATCTCTATGTGCCTGCACTTTAAGCCCATCGTTCTTTAACTATATAAGGTCGTTGGCATATTCGAGCCATAATGGATTATTTCTCTTCTCAAAATGGGTAACCCAGTGTCCTCCTCGTATGGGTTGCTTGCCTCCAAGTATCAAAAGGATGCTGAACTTACCATCAATTACGACTTATCATATCAGTATTAGATCATAATTCATACCCAAAAGATGTGCACCAACAATGATTAATATCCCTCCTAGGCCGAACGGTCCCGGTGCCCCGACCAATAACTCGTTCGAGGGAATCGCTACACACCCGTGCACGGGTAATATCGCAAGTCCATTCGAACATGCAATGCGTCTTACTCAAATAACCAAACATAGTCTTAAGTTCGAAACTTGGACTTCGCATCATCTCGCATTTCTCTTTCTTTCAATGTTCTCATTCTTTCTTTCTCCTTCTATGTTCTCATATTCTTTGTACGATTTTATTCTCTCTTTCTTTGTTTCATCGCCTCGATTCAATGTAAGTAAACGACCCGAAGGTCCTAAATAATTCAAGGCAACATGCCACATTTAATAGTTACTTGATATCCTTTGACTCGTGCATTCGATGCACGTCTTGGTCGATCTTTCAATGTGCTAGACTTATGTTCATTTCCTCCGACTCGTGCACTTTAGGCACGCCTTGATAGGGTATTCAATGTTCTACGGCTCAAGTACTAGGGCACTCGTCTTGATATCGTCTTTCAATGCTCTAGCCTTCTAACTCGTGTACAGGGGCACGAACGACTCGGGCACTGAGGCACTCACCAATACAGTTATTCCATGTTCGTATGTCTTGCGCACCAAGGCGCTCACCTTTATGGTATTTTGATGTTCTATAGTGACTCGTATATTTGATGTACGTTTTAATTCAATTGTTCGATCATAGTGTTCGACACGCACTATGATTTCTCTCCTTCGAGCCACCCCCTTAGTCTCGATAGGCTAACTTAACATATAATGGTGTATTTTACTTAGGCATGACGGAGTAGCAAAGAAGGGTCAAAGTTCTCCCACCTTAAGCCGATACGCCTTTTCGTTTCACCGAGCCGATGCGGCTCAATTTCATAACTTCGTCGATTGCCAACTCTTCTAAATTAGTAATTCAAGCACTTCATGTTACCTTGAACTACTCAACTCATTCGTCCTACTGTGCACTTGTCTCATTCCGTTTTGAGGCGATGCTTTGGTTTTGTGGACTCTTTTACCAACCAAGCAAAATATCGACCTCCTAAAATTCAGCATAAAATTATAGCATGCACATGAAACCAACTAAATCAATATTCGTTCGAATCAGACTTGTGCATTGCATCAATTTTATTTCTTAAAATCTTTGAACGGACTTAATGCTTTCTCTTGGGCCAACTTAACACTTGCATCAATCTTACTCGATACATTTCTCAGGTCAACATAACTCTTGGCATCGATTCGTATCGATACATATTTCAGGTCAACGTAACTCGTCGAGTCAACGACTCATCGTAATGCACCGTACGGAGCGGACTTTACATAATATACCACTCAAACTAAGGTTCATCTTCGAACCAAAACCAACAGTCAATCCAAGTGTTTCTCTAGATCATTTTACGATCTCGCCCAACTATCGATGTTCCATTTCAAACACTAGTACAAGATTTTATTAACTTTCATAGCCTTTCCTGCAGCTCGATTTGATTTCAGCATACAACTTGATTTGGATCATACATATATTCAAGGAATTCCAAAAATATATATTTCAGCCAAGCCCAGTGGTAGGAAATTGGAATAAAGCTAACAGATAAATTTTCAATCCTAGATACTTGCCATCTCGTACTCTCAGTCGAACTTATCGCTAGTAACAATTCTCAAAATTTTATCGTATATGTACATTCGATATATACATGATTCATTGAACAAAGTCACTGCAAGCGACGCGATTCAAAATCGCGTTTCTCATTTCATAAGTTTTGTATGTACCATCAATTCTATGCGTCGTGTCAAGTCGTTGCACATTCGATCCCAACAAGCCTTTGCAATACCTTACGCTCGAAGTCGCGCCCAACTATGTCCGAAGTTTTATTTTACAACTCATCTCAATACGATTTCTCTTTATTGACTTACAAAAATGTATCAACATTCAGGGCTACGTTCGCTAGGCAACTTGCCCAGACATCATACTTAAATTCTCTCGACACAACTTTAAATTGACGTTGCACAAACGCCACAATATAACCGACAGAAAAGTTCAATTCGAGTCAACGATGCTCAAAGACAATAATCGTTTTTTATAATAAGTCTCTACGATGCATCTTATGTTCGATTCCTATCGACTAGGAATTTCTTAGCCAAATTCTTAACTTGTCCGTCTTGCAACATCGAATATAAGTTCGATTTACGCAAGATTAATTGTTAGGTGAATCCAAATCCAATGACACAACTCGTAAGTCATTCTCTTACTGTTCACTCTCATGCATAGCACGATTCTCGAAATTGCCTATCGGTATCACCAACATTGTTTGTAAAATTTTTGTTTTGATCATCGACCAACATAATCATTCAAGCATTCATCCGACCAATACTCAAAATCCAACTATAAATTTCTCAACCGAAGCTGTTCCATCATTCCCAAAACAGTTATTTAATCGCCTAGACTTATCATCAACATCCACCACATCATATTTGTTCTCGACGCAATTTTATATGCAACATCATATGCGTCATCTAATGGGTCTATAATATTTACTTTGATTTAGTGGTCAAGTCTTTCAGCTGCTCCGAAGCTACGCTCGATAATTGTGGATCATTAAAGAAGGACAGTTACTACGAACCATGCTATATTATTTCAAAGCCAAATCATGTTCCGACAAATTCTATGGGACTACCCAAATTCGGACATAATCATTTCTATCTGCACAACTTAGGTGCAACTATCCTTCGAGTAGTTCATGCACTACCTTCGACGATTCCGCAAATTCACGAAACATCTACTCGTATTGAGTTCGAGTCTATCTATCCTCGGTCAACACCCGAGATGCTATACGCATCCATACGATCGTCTATGACATATAGTCTCGCACTGACCAATCACAAAGTTCATGATCAACAAGTTCGATATTCTTGTATTATTTTTTACAAAAATCTCGATATCGTAGGCCCATTTTATTTTGTATTCTCACATCATGCTTACGTTTTCTTGCACATCAATTTTGATAGGTCATATCAATTTTGATAGCGCGATGGTCAACTTTGAATCTGTATCAACATCGACTTAGCTCGCATTGCATACATCCAAGTTCTCAACAAGCTTTTCTTACACATCAAATTATTTTTTCGATTCGCCGTATCTCACTATACCTCGATCGTGTAACCGAGGTTTCAATTATCCGATATCGAACCCTCGAGTTATACGATCATGCTCTTTAAGTTTCACACGCTTCAGTCGTACTCAAATGAGTTTTGTCGTAACATAACCAACTATTTTCGTAGGCTCAATTTTTTTGCATCAACCAACTTTTCATCGAGTCATAGTTCGAGCGATCCGATTACAATTCGTATCGACCAGCATTTCTATCGAGTTTGCAAGTTGTACGAATTGATTATAACATTGAGTTTCCTATTCCGTCGATCCGATTATTATCTCCAAGCAAAATTGTTTCGCTAGTCCCGTTCATTTGACCGAGTTATAAATTTTTATCTGATGTATCATTCAATGGTACAAGTTCCGCCTTACCATTTTAAACGATAATCGAAGAACACTTGCATCAATATTCCATCATACAAATTTCCAATCGAGTCTTAGTACTATCTCGTTCGTTGTGTACAAACTTTCGTAATTCACACAACAAGTCGATGGAATCCATCATATAAGTGGTATAGCACATACCACTAAGAATCGAGTCATTCATCGCATAGGTGGTATGGCATATACCACTCAGAAATTAAGTCATTTCTCTCGCATCATACTCGGTATGAATCAATGTTTATTCCTAACAAACCATCCTGCGTTGATCATGCCGATCACAAACTTAGCTTTCGATTAAATCAAAATCCGACACAACTCAGCCAATGTATACAATTCGCCAACTTAAGTTCTACATGCAACCGAACTGATTAATTTCTATCGATTTATGATTTCAGTTCCATTCATTTTACCTCACGCAACGTGTCCCTACCACTTTCTCGAACAAGGATAGTTTGGTAATTATGATTTTTTTGATTATTTTATTATTATTTTAATTAATGTATTGTGTTAATATCATTAGTTAGTGAAACCTTAGAACCACTTTGACTAGAGGCTAACCATGATCATAGAGACCTAGCTAGTGGACTTAGACTTGTTAGTTGGACTCTATTTCATCTAGAATATCCCTTAGAGGCCATTAATTGATTTAGACATTAAGCCACTTTTGGGCTATTCTCTAAAAGGCTTGAAATGACAATAGGCAGAGGCCATTAGCCAAATACGCCTTAACCAAATCCTATCCCACCATGTGGCCGGCCACCATTAGATTGCCCATGCTATTTATAGCATCATTAGCCCCTCTTTTTTTCTTTTATTAAGAACCCTAACCCTAATTTGGTATTCTTCTCCAAATTGCCTCAATTCCTCAAATTAAGTCCAATTTTCTCCAAACAAGTTGCAATATCTTCCTCTTAAAGAGAGGGAGTCTCTATTTGCTAGGAGGGAGCCTATTGGGACAATTTGACCATTGGAAGTAAAGGAGATCTAGATCTAGGAATCCATCTCTCAAGTGGTTAGAGCTTCTAAACCCCTTTAAATTTCATATTCCTTTCCATAGATGTATTCATATAGGTTCCCAATAGCATTAGAAAGGATTTGGGATAATTTTGGATTCATTTGAGGTGCGTATTACAAGAGTGTCGGATACGCACGTCAAGTGTTTGGTGAAATGTCTCTTAGAACTTTTATTGCTCTATTTTCAATTGTAATTAGATTTTATTGTTGTTAATATACTGTTTATGAGGTGGGGGCTGTGTCATGTGTTTTGGAGATGGTTTGATGGTATATATTGGCCTAGGGGAGGCTCGGGCTCATATGACTGAGCAGTGTGGTTCAATGCTCTGTAGCAGTCTTTTGTGTGGACTTATAATGGGTGGTTTCACATCCTAATCACCTAGAAAACCACTGCGTCACTACACAATGTCACCCCATGCTCAATCTGGAAGCAATGTTCAGTCGAGCACTCTTCATTGCACTTCACTGCATCATTCTTCATTATCATGCATTTTTTCTACACTACAACACTTTACCACTGCATTGCATTGCCTTCACTGCATTCACTAGATGTCTGCAGTATGTTACATAGACTGCATTCCCAAATAACCAACTGGCCATATTTTATTTGTCCTGCATACTAACATGTTCTGAACATATTTGCATAACACTGCACTCTTCTTCTGTATACTGCTACATATAGACCAAGTCGAGGATATCTCTTCCCATATCCATACATTGTATTTCATTCACTTCATTGTATTCATTGTAAACTTTTTTATCAGAACACATTGTCCTGCACTAATGATTGGTATCCTATATAGCATGCTTTGTACTTCACTGAAATATACATGTCTTGCTTCCAATTCATCCATGACACATATATCCTAACTTCACTGCATATCCTAACATTACTGTCCTATATCTTGAATAAACCACTGAACATATATATTACACTACATTACTCCATTTATATTCTACTGCATTACATCACTTACTTGCATATCTTGCATTCTACATAAACCTTTACATTGCTCTGCATATTGCAAACACTGCACTGTGCAGTCAAACACTTCACTTCATTTTATTACTTCCTGCACACCTTTAGCTCATTTTATCCCATTAATATCCTGCATATTGCAATGCCTACATCCCTAATTCACTACATTACCTATAGGATTAGATACCTGCATACTTGTACATATATAACACATTAACTTGCCCTTGCAACTTCATCTCACTGTAAAAAGTTGGATAGCCTGCACACTTGGAAGGTATCAGTAACCTTACACTGCCCTGCACATTAACTTAGCTTACACTTTAGCCTTCACTGCAAATATGAACCACAGCCATCCATATTTTCTGTCCATCTGTATCCTGGTGTTTGTCCCTTTGTATAGCTTGGACTATTGCATACATATGAGGTAGGGTAGTATGGGTTAAGGGTTAGTGACATTTTATATGTAATACATTATATATGTATAAGGATATGTGAGGTCGAGGCTTGAATGTAAATTAGATGTTAGTCCACATTACAACCAAGCCTATTTGGTATCAACCTTGTGTATTTCACTTGGTGTCCTGCTTCCTTCTGTTCACTACATTTAGTAAATGTTCATATATAAGTTAGTTAATGTGAACATTATATATATATATATTTATATATATATATATATATATATATATATATATATATATATATATATATATATATATATATATATATATATTGATATATGAGGTAGTATTGGATAAGAGGTAGTGTTATTTTATGTAGATATGTGATACTTAGAATATATGATATGGTATATGTTTGCGTTAGGGATTTTGAGTTTAGTTGATGTAGGATTATGGTTGATACCACTTTGTCCTAGCTATCTAATAGTTAACCCTATATTTAGATCATGGACTAAGTTTGACCTATAGTTTAACTCTAGATAGACAGTTGACCAATAGTCCAAGTTGACTTAGTTGACCAGAGTTGACCAAGGGTTGACTTTTGACCTAGAGAGGCCTAGATCATGTAGAATTTATTGTTTAATTCAATTATTCATTTTAGAACACATTGTAACCTGTATTTCTCATAATAGGACATTATAACTCCAGTTCAGACACCGATATATATCAGTTGCTCAGGATATCAGGCGAGTACATTTTTTTATTTGTTTTCATTCATGATAGTATCTATATTGCCCGCTCTAGACTATTTTACTTGATGCTGACACATTGTTCATACGGATTAGTATTATATGGATCTTTTCATGAGATGTTATCCCCTCATCGGGTGCATCGGGTATTTCATGTTCATGTGTTCCCTCATGTACATTATGTACTTCTTGTACTCGTATTATTCATGCACCACATGTGCTCTTATATACTTTCATGTTAACATATGCTCCATGTTAAACTAACAATCATGTACGTAACGTAACTTGAACGGATCCTTGTGTATTGATTGGGATAGGGGAGTAGAAGTGGTTATGTGATTAAATCCCATAATATAATCATGTACATGTCAATTATGCCTTCACGTATAATCGAGTTACCGTAGAATAATCATGTGCAACCTAAGCCAATTACATAACCATCTTGTGCTCTAAATCACTTATAGTTACTTATAGTTCATAGTTTCTCTATCTTATTTATGTACTCAGATTCCTGTCTATTTCCTATTTTCCTGTACTTTCATTTACAACGCATCATGTATCTTATTCTATTACTTGCTATATTTTATACCATGTTATGGAACTGCTTTCAGAGTTATGTATTCGCTCCAATTCTGACTGGATACGTTGAAAATTTTATAGAGAACTTGGAGGACTTTTGTATCACCTATTATGGAGTTGATGTAGATGACACCTGCGACCTAGACCCTCAGGAGGATCCAGCTTGCTTAGAGGAGACTACTATAGTTCCTAGGCTAAACTATTAGACTATTATATGTTTTATCTAGCTATTCTGAGTTGTATTATTTTATATATTTCTGTGTGGTGTTGATAACACTTAACTCATTTTCATTATAGATTTGTATCCTTCTTGGAGTATTTCCTATCTATCTTATTCGTGCTGATTATCTATCTCTAGATTGTAATTGAGTTGTATCTTCTGAGTTGTCCTCCAATTGGAGTATATTCTGTACAGGCACCTATATATATTGTTAGATGTTGTTGAGATCTAGGACATCGTTCTACCGCCGATACTGCGACGTAGGCTAGACGTACCCACGGTCTCGTGCCCTTACACTGGGTGTGGGTCGTGACGCATTTTTAATGGTGGCCCATGAAGGTCAGGTTCTAAGTTTTTTCTCAGTTCGGTGGTGGTACTCAAACTAGAGTATCGCTACAACCTACAGTAGGATATAGAATATAGGTTTATGGTACTCAATCACAGTTAGGAAAGAAACTCAGATCTAATTCCTACCATCTCTAAATTCTTTCTGATAATTGCCTTCTTTTGAGATAAATTATCCTTCTTTGATGATATTATTTCCTGCTCAGTATTGATTTTCTTGTTTGATCTTTCTTCAGGATGGTGGAGACTAGGTCATATCGCTCCGTCCCAGTAGCTACTGAGAGGTCTGCAACCTTTCGTCCTATTCAGCTAGACGCTGGGACCGTAGCACCTCTCCTTCCTGCTCATATAGGGGCATATGCTGCTTTTGGGGGTGCTCCTCCACCTGTTCGGAGGCCTGCCCCGGTGATCCCGGATGTTCTCCAGCCACCACTACCTCCGGCACCAGTAGACACAACATAGTTATTTGCACTCTTTCGTGAGATGATGGATGCGCAGCACCACCAGTCAGCAGACATGAGACAGGGTATTGAGAATGCCCATCAGGTGGCTATGGCGACAGTAGAGGGAGTAGCTTCTCAGCCATAGGGAGACTAGGGAGGCCAGATTCAGCAGCAGCGGCCAGAGAATATCCTGTATTTCCAGAAGATGAGGCCGAGGGACTTTATTGGTACAGAGGGCATTCTGTACGCTGACGATTGGATCGAGCACATCTAAGGGATATTCAAACTGGCGCAGATCTTGGTTGGGTTACAGATAGAGGCAGTAGGCAGCCAGATGTTTGATCGTGTATTGACTTGGTACCGCACCGATCCCAGGGTTGGTGTCAAGATACAGATTGGGAGGCCTTTAAGAAGCTTTTCAAGGAAAAGTTCTTCCCAGATGCAGCTCTCAGTGCTTTGGAGACTCAGTTTGATTACCTGGTTCAAGGGAACCAGACAGTTGTAGAGTATGCTGGAGAGTTCGGCCGCCTGGACAGACTTATGGAGGGACTGAGTAATGTAACAAAGGCAAAAAGGTTTCTCAAAGGCTTGATTAAGGAGGTCAAGTCACTAAACAAGAGTGATCATGATGCCACCTTTGAGGAGATCTTGGCAGGAGCCATGGTAGCAGAGGACGAACTGGATCTGAAGACCAAGAGAGATTGTGTTACCTATGGAGCTGGTAGCAGTGCTGGCCCGGCCAAGAGGCCCTATTTCCAGCAATAGCAGTAGCAGCAGAGGCCCTTTCAACACCAATAGCATCAGGGCAAAGGTCGTGCGCCTTTGCAACAGGCATACCAGCAACAAAGATAAGGCTAACAGAAGGCACCGAAGCAGCAACAGTTCATCATTTGTCCCTTCTGCAGGAAGCCAGGGCATGGGTGGAATAACTGCAGGAAGAGGTTAGGCAAGTACCTACTGTGTGGTTCAGTAGAGCATCAGATGATAGACTGTCCTATGGCTTCAGGCCGTATATCTCAGGGAGGAGGAGCTAGAGCTCCGACGGGCCAGCAGAAGGGACCGCCATTCCAGATTTAGCAGCAGAGATTTACACAGCATCAGCAGCAGGCTAGAGGAGGCCAGCAGGGGCGAGCTTTCGCCATGGCAGCAGAGGAGTCTAAGCTAGTGCGTGATCTGATAGCAAGTTTCGTTCTTCTTGATTCCATTCTCGCATTTGCTTTGTTTGATTATGGTGCTTCCCATAGTTTTGTGTCTATATCATTTGCTATTAGACACCATCTTGCTTCTGAACCTTTTTGTAGGACTTGCAAGATCACGATTGGGGGTGGTATCATCCTAGTTAGTGATGTTTGCAAGGGTCGGAGAGTCACTGTGGAAGGCCGAGATCTGGATGTGAGTTTGCTCGTAATGCCGTTATCGAGTTACGATATAGTACTCGAGATAGACTGGTTGAGTAGACATCATGCCAGTAAAGATTGTCGTGGAGGCAAAGTTTTTTCAGATCGCTGGAAGAGCCAAAGTTTGAGTTTGTCAGAGGAGCGGCGGAGCAGAACAACCGAGTTTTCTGTGGTGCTTTAATAGAGGAGCAGAGTGTGCCACATCCATTGATAGCTGAGTTCATGGATGTGTTTCCAGAGGAATTGCTAGGGTTACCTCCGGACAGAGATGTAGAGTTCTCTGTAGATTTGGTGCCAGACGCAGAGCCGATATCTCAGCAGGTCTATAGAGTTAACAACAGCGAGCTAGTGGAATTGAAGAAGCAAGTGGATGAATTGTTAGATATGGGCTTCATCAGATCGAGTTTTTTGCCGTAGGGTGCACCGGTGCTCTTTGTGCCGAAGAAGGATGGGTCGGTACGGATGTGTATCGACTACAGGGCTCTTAACAACCTCATAATCAAGAACAAATACCCGCTGCCGAGGATCGATGATATGTTCGATCAATTGAGCAGAGCGAGGGTATTTTTCAAGATTGATCTGAGGTCTGGCTATCACCAGATGAAGGTCAAGAAGGAGGATATTCCGAAGACAACATTTTGGATACGGTACGGCCAGTTTGAGTTTTTGGTAATGCCGTTTGGGTTAACCAATGCCCCGACGGTATTCATGAATCTGATGAACAAGGTGTTCCATCAGTATTTGGACAAGTTTATGGTAGTGTTCATTGATGACATCTTGGTGTATTCGAAGACCCCAGAGGAGCATAAGAAGCATTTGAGAGTAGTTCTGGAGACTCTCAGGAAGGATAAGCTTTACGGTAAGCTTTCGAAGTGTGAGTTCTTTCTTGATCGGGTTGAGTTCTTCGGTCATGTTATGACCAGAGAGAGGATCTCAGTCGACCCGAAGAAGATTACAGCAGTTGAGGCATGGACCACTCCGAGTTCAGTTGCAGAGATCAGGAGCTTCCTGGGATTGGCAGGCTACTATATGAGGTTTGTTCAGGATTTTTCCCGGTTTGCAGAGCCGTTGACTAGGCTGACCCGGAAGGACATAGAGTTTGTCTGGTCAGAGGAGTATCTTGTCGCCTTTGATGAGTTAAAAAAGAGGTTGACGATAGCTCCAGTTTTGATGTTGCCTTCAGGGACAGGCGGATTCACTATCTATATTGACGCCTCAGGGAAGGGTCTGGGTTGTGTCTTACAGCAACATGGAAAGGTGATTGTCTATGCTTCCAGGCAATTACGTCCGTATGAGAAGAACTACCCTACCCACGACTTAGAGTTGGCAACGATTATCTTCGCTCTTAAGTTATAGAAACACTATCTATACGGAGAGCATATGGAGATCTTTACGGACCCCAAAAGCTTGAAGTATGTGTTTATCCAAAAAGAGTTAAACATAAGACAGAGGAGATGGCTAGAGTTGATGAAGGACTTCGATATTTCATTGCAGTACCATCCAAGAAAGGCCAATATGGTTATCGACGTCTTGAGAAGGTATTTGATAGCCATGTGTTTGATGACAGATCGTCATTTGCTAGCAGATCTTGAGAGCTTGGAGATTGAGGTGATAGTGCCAGAAATTGAGATACAGATGTGGGGACTGCAGATTCAGTCAGACTTGATGGATATGATCAAGTTAACTAAGTTTGATGATGTAGCTCTACGGAGTATCCGAGAGTAGGGTCGAACAGAACTTTTGGATGAGTTTATTATTCCAGAGGACGGAGCATTGAGGCACGGTTCCAGACTATATGTGCCTAGTGGAGATCTTCGAGAGCAGGTTATGCAGGAGGCTCACCGCTCTCAGTATTCTATGCATCCAGGTGCTAACAAGATGTATAGAGACCTGAAGGAGCATGTTTGGTGGTATGGTATGAAGCGGGATGTAGCATGCTTCGTAGCCAGATGCTTGGTTTGCCAGCAGGTAAAGGCAGAGAGGCAGAGGACAGGAGGATTATTGCAACCATTGCCCATTTTAGAATGGAAGTAGGAGCACATCACGATGGATTTTGTTTCAGGATTGTCGCGTACACCAGAAGGAAAAGACGTGATTTGGGTAATCGTAGAAAGGTTGACCAAATCAGCCCACTTCTTGCCATTATAGTAGGTTTGTCTACAGAGAGACTAGCATATATGTACGTTGGGTAGATATGTACGTTACAAATACTGTATTATGCAGTTAAACACTTCACTTCATTTTATTACTTCCTGCACACCCTTAGCTCATTACATCCCAATAATATCTAGCATATTGCAATGCCTACATCCCTAATTCACTGCATTGCCTATAGGATTAGATACATGCGTACTTGTACAGATACAACACATTAACCTGCCCTTGCATATTCATCTCACTGTCCTAAAGTTGGATATCCTGCACACTAGGAAGGTATCAGTAACCTTACACTGCCCTGCACATTAACTTGGCCTGTACTTTGGCCTTCACTGCAAATATGAACCACAACCATCCCTGTTTTCTTTTATCTGTATCCTGGTGTTTGTCCCTTTGTATAGCTTGGATTGTTGCATACATATAAGGTAAGGTAGTATGGGTTAAGGGCTAGTAACATTTTATATGTGATACGTATAAGGATATGTGAGGTTGAGGCTTGAATGTAGATTGGATGTTAGTCCACATTGTAGCCAAAACTATTTGGTATCAGCCTTGTGCATTTCACTTGGTGTCCTGCTTCCTTCTGTCCACTGCATTCAGTGAATATTCATATATAAGTCAGTTCATGTGAACATTATATATATGGATATATGAGGTAGTACAGGATAAGAGGTAGTGTCATTGTATATAGATATGTGATACTTAGAATATATGATATGGTATATGTTTGAGTTAGGGATTTTGAGTTTAGTTGATGTAGTATTATGGTTGATACCACTTTATCCTAGCTATCTAATAGTTAACCCTAGATTTAGATCACCGACTATGATTGACCTATAGTTAACTCTAGATAGACAGTTGACCAATAGTCCAAGTTGACTTAGTTGACCAGAGTTGCCAAGGGTTGACTTTTGACCTAGAGAGGCCTAGAGCATGTAGAATTCATTATTTGATTCAATTATTCATTTTAGAACACATTATAACCTATATTTCTCATAATAGAACATTATGACTCCAGTTATGGCACCGATACATATCAGTTGCTCAGGATATTAGGTGAGTACATTCTCTGTTAGTTTTTATTCATGATAGTATTTTTATTTTCTGCTCTAGACTACTTTACTTGATGCTGACACATTGTTCACACGAATTAGTACTATATGGATCTTTTCATAAGATATTATCCCCTCATCGGGTGCATTGGGTATTTCATGTTCATGTGTTCCCACATGTACATCATGTACTCCTTGTACTCGTATTATTCATGTACACACATGTGCTCTCATAAACTCTCATGTTCACATGTGCTCCACGTTAAACTAATAATCATGTATGTAACGTAACTTGAACGGATTCTTGTGTATTAATTGGGGCGTGGGAGTAGAATTGGTTATGTGATTAAATCACATAGTGTAATCATGTACATGTCGATTATGCCTTCACGTATAATCGAGTTACCGTAGAATAATCATGTGCAACCTAAGCCGATTACATAACCATCTTGTGCTCTAAATCACTTATAGTTACTTACAGTTCATAGTTTCTCTATCTTATTCATGTACTCAGATTCATGTCTATTTCTAATTTTCTTGTACTTTCATTTACAGCACATCATGTATCTTATTCTATTGTTTGCTCTATATTTCCTGCAATGTTATGGAACTACTTTCAGAGTTATGTATTCGCTCCAATCCTGTAAACCCTTGGCCTAATTTTTTCCTATAGATTTTTTTATTATAAAATTTCTCCTCTAATATTTCCTTTTGGTAATGAATGTTAAAATGCAAGATAAGTATGGTATATAAATTATATAGTGATTAAATAAGTGAAATGGGAGTCTATGCAAACACTAAAAGAAGAGGGGCCTCCATGCAACTCTACAAATTCAAATTTCCATCATAGTCGACCCCAGAAGCTCTGCCTCTATCCAAATGTTCAAATCCAAATTCGATTTGGATTTCCCTTAATCTCCATAAGAAACACCTCAACCCACAAACGTAGTTATATATATATAGAGAGACAGAGGCGGTCGTTTCTTCCCTCTTCGAACCCTAAAAATCTCATCTTTTTCCCTGCCGCAGAGAACCTTTGAGCAGGAGCCAAGGAGCATTTGAGTTTGTGCAAACAGAGGTAAGTACACCCATTCGAATTAGCTATTGCTAATTTTCTCTCACCAAAACATTAAAAGGGGGTAGAGTAGCAGATGCATGATAAAATTCCTAGTTAGACACAGACATGGGGACTTTTCCTAGTATGCAATAGATATTGATAGATGAATCATTTCTGTATTAATAATAGCAGGATACTGATAAAGGAACCTTCCTTGTATCCATTAGGTTCTTTTGTATAAGTCTTTTTGCACCCAAGGGATACTAGCTGGCGAGTTCACTTTGTATCCATTGATATTGATACGAACCTTCACTTTGTTATCCATTAGCTAACTGTTATGTAAGTTTCCACTTATAATCAATTGATACTGGCAGATGGGGTTCTCCTTATTAACCTTTGGATGACACCATATAAGTTTTCCTCTATACTTATTGGACGCTGGCATCTGAGATCTTCTTTGTATCCATTGGATGCTGATAAGTGGGTATAGGCCCAAATGTAAGTCCCTGTATAGGTACAAGTGTTCCAGATTAAAAACTCAGTATCCTACAGGTAGAACAGACTGATAGGATGAGTCAATGGACAGGGTATTTATGAGGCTCTTTTGCAACTATATACCAGGGGGTACTACAGCCAATGGAAATGTGGGAGGTAGAGACTGCATCTAGTTGTCCTAGACACATGGCCTTGTACCAAATATAGCTTGCCCAGGTACCTATTTGTTGCAGGATAGGTATATCCATTAGACAAAAGGAATGCCTTTACTAGGAAAGATATGTGGCATAGGTAATCACCTACAGGTAATATCCAAATCAGTCTAAACATGGGATCTAAGTTTTTGATACCAAGTTCAGTCAGACCCTCTGAAACACTAAGTAGCAGCTATGAGTAGGTACACAAGAGTTATTACAGAACAGTAGGAACACATGAGATATCTGTTACACACTGGATTGTAGGGAGAAGTTAAGTCTAGGGATGTGTACGGGTGACGCCCATATGTAAACTCCTAAATAGCAGGTTAAGAGTAAACTCCAATCCTACATAACTGTAGCATTTATAACAGTACTATAACAAGGACCAGTAAGGCCTCTCTCTCTCTCTCTCTATATATATATATATATATAATGATGAATAGGAATAAGTTTGACATGCCAAGAAACAGACATGGAAGCAAAATCAAACTCCACTATGCTAAGGAAACCAAACTGGCTAAAAGCTAGTAGACCCAAATTTGGCCAGAGACTTAAAAGAGACCAAGTAGATAGATTGTAATTGATTTTAAATTACTCATTGGCAGTTTGATTTATAAAACAAGCTACTTGGACCCCGATACGCATTGTAATCCATACCAGCAGCTTAGGACCACAAGCAAGTATACCTTGCCTTTCTTTACAGCTTTATTTATATGCTTATTCTTCTCAATATACTGCTTTCTTCTGATTGATTACCGACGTGTGTCCTTCTCATAACATAACCCTTGTTCACAGCTAGCCTTGTAGTTCATATAGGACGTGTTTCGTACTTGTACTTGATCGAGTCGTGTCGTAGGACGAGTAAGTCATAACTGAGCTGCTACATCTTATTTTGATTCTTAAAGCTAACATGCGAGTCCATACTAGGGACAAGGGTTAATAGTAGTTTTCCACACCTGTGAGTCCACACTAGGGGCGAGGGTGATTCTTAAAGCTAAGCTATGAGTCTATACTAGGGGCGAGGGTTAGTAGTTGTTCAGACCTGCGAGTCCATGCTAGGGCGAGGGTTTGGTTATCTGTTGACATCATGACATGTGTTCTCTTATTTTCTTCCAGCAATTCATTTATGCGTAGCTATTTCACATGTTCGTGTATCGTCATTACTTAGTCTTTCATGTTTATATCATGTTTTCCTTTTATGCATAATGAACTATAGAAAGGCATGTTTTTATGTATCTTGCTAGTCCCATAAGGTCCTGATGATCTCTTCAGGTTTAGCCGAGTTTGAGCCAGGAGCAGACGAGCAGGTTTGAGCCAACATTAGACTACGGTACCACTGCAGTGATGATGTCAATAGATGATTAGCGTAGTTTGGGCTCAGTTAGTTTATTTTATGTCTTTATTTTAATTTTGTCTATTGGTAGTGGATTTTTATCCACCGGACGTGATTTGGATTCTTGATAACAGGGAAACCTCATTTTATATCGTTATCCAGTATTCAATTCTTTACTATTCATGTGTACTTATTAGAGTTGATTGTATCATATTTATGTGGATGAGATCTAGAATACCATGTTATTTCTATAGATTCTGTGACTTGTGTATACTAGACAACGTTCTACCGCCGACACTGCGACGTAGGCTGGACTTGGACATATACTTGTATCTGAAAAGCGGTTACGGGTCGTGATAAGTTTTTTTGGTGGCCCATGCAAGTCTACGTTAATCACTTCGGATACATTACTATACCGACATAAGCCCGCAAATAAGATTAGACACTTAGGATCTCATCAACATGTCTTGAACACATTATTGATCTCTAATCCTTGATTTTTATCGAATCCTTGACTTGCATCCTGCTTAAAATTCTTTAAAGGATAAAATATTTTCTTTTGTTACAGTTTAAATGGATTCTTAAGATAGAAAGAGCGCCTCCTGAATACCCCACCGATTGCAGGCGGGCTGTTCACCTATGGGACCCCACCGACGTAAGGAGGCCAGCTTACTCATCAGGACGACCCAGCTCAACCACAATACTCGAGGTTCCGCAGAAATGACATTCCACCACCCCCGCAGTTCCCTTCGCAGATTCTGCCACCAGCAACCGTTCTGCTCCCAGCACCTGGTCCACCACCAGCACATGTCCTTCATTCAGTGCATGTTCCACATCCAGCACCTACAATGCACCCAGCACCAGCGGTGTATCCACCACCTATAATTAATACACCCAACACCAGCGGTGTATCCACCACCTACAATGCATCCGACACCAGCTATGTATCCAGCACCTGTTCCGTCTATTCCACCAGCACTGGACAATGTTATACTCCTGGGGATCTTCCAGCAGCAAGCTAACAGCTTTTGATATACTTTGAGAGAGGCTCTTCAGACTAGAGATGCTCTCCAATAGCGTCCTAGAACTTTCAAGAATTTTATGGACCTCAGGCCCAAGGAATTCTGTGGGATAAAGGGGATTCTCTTTGTCACACCCCAGAACTAGAATACTGGAGAGCGAGGGACAGACATAGCCAGCTACGTACATTGAAGTGCTACCTCGCAATACAATCACGACTGTCTATATGCATGAGGGTTTACTACAAGCCATTAGTCTCTTAGGGTCAAGAACAAGCCTAGTGTCTCAATCTCAAGCAAGCAAGTAAATGTAACAAGATGGTAGATCATCAGACATGCAAAGTGAGGCATCCCAAATATTACATATTCAGATGATCATGAAGCTAGTCATACAAAATGTGAAGACTAACAAGAGTTTAAGTCATACATGATCAACCCTACGATTTGTCAATCATGTTACAGCTCTTAGGCAGACATGAATGTAAATTCAACACGAGCTAACACTTGTTCGGCGGCTAAACGTCTCAAAAGAATAATTTATAATAGAGTGGGCGAGAAAAATAAAATTCACTCGTTGCCAGGGTTGCGTCTAGTATTGACCATCTGGCTGGAAGGCTGGACGATCCTCGGAAGCTACTCCAAAATCTGGCCATACAAAACCAGCCGGGTCAGACCCCAGAAAGAGCAAGTGCCACAAGGGAGGCTTCACTTTAGAACTAAAACCAGCAGATTATTACATGATACATAATGGATAACAAAAAACATGAGTTAGGAAAAACAGGGTGATAAACGATAAGATAACTAAAGGACTATTCCAGTAACCAAGTTACAACCTGTAAACCAGACAAGGACCGAGGTTATAACCCTTCACCTGAACATAACTTAGTCTCTAACCAATTATCGAATAAGTAAAGCATAACAATAACGGGCTAAAGTAACCATGTACTGGTCTTGTCTAGGCAATACTAGACGAGACTCCATCCATCAATCACGACCAAGCAATCACTACGGTTTGATACTTTAACTAATTAGGGTTATCACAAGCCTAGTTACTAACAAGTTGCATTGAGATGTTCCAACAGCCACAAGCCTGCAGACTTAATCCAGGTTATCCAGTTGTAAGTTGAGAGAGTTGGATTAGGTGACTTGGAGAGTGCAACACATGACAGTGTGCTGGAAATATGCCCTACTCGACGGCATGCTAAAAGTCCAATTAAAGTGCCCAGATAACGGGACTGCCTGTAGCTGGAAAATCTTTTCATGAACTACTTGATCAATCTAGTCATTATCCTAGTCAGATTCAGTATGAATCCCTGACCGTGGTAACCAGGAATCCATATCCTAGACATGATACAAGACGAGATATGTAGCTTATACAAGCACAAATACCCACGATGTCAAGACAATAGTTACTTAGCAAGTCAAGATAGTCGTCGCAACAGTATATCAAGATTATCATGTTAGATTACTTATCAAGTCAAGAGAGCATCACAATGGACTACCATCAAGAATTATCGTCAAGATACTTGTTAAGATTGCACCACGAAGGGTCACTATCAAGATTTATCATGTTAAGGTTGCTTGTTAAGTGTACGCCACAACGGGCCACTATCATGTCATGTTACTTGTTACTTGTTACTTGTTAAGAGTGCGTCTTAACAGACCAGTATCGTGTTCTATCATTACATTATCATGAATGAGAGAAACTTGCATAAAATAGCTAGTAACATATTCTTGAAGCCAAGAAAAAGATCTACAACTTTAATGTTAGGAGTTGAGAGAAATTCTGGCGACAAATCAGCCAAATAGGGCATAAAACAGCCAAAAACAGCCAAAATAGGTACTATACAGCAGGGTACTATGCATCTATACAGATTGGCACTATGCGGCTAGGCACTATGCATTTATGCGGACTGGCACTATACGGCCAGGCACTATGTATCTATGCGGACATGCACTATATGGCCAGGCACTATACAGCTATACGGACTGGCACTATGTAGCTATGCGGCCAGGCACTATACAGCTATACGGATTGGCACTATACAACCAGGCACTATGCATATATGCGGACTAGCACTATGCAGCCAGGCACTATGCATCTAAGCGGACTGGTACTATGCATCTATACGGACTGGCACTATGCATCCATGCGGACTGGCACTATACGGCCAGGCACTATATATCTATACGGACTGTCACTATGCGGCCAGGTACTATACATCCATGCGGACTGGCACTATGCGACTAGGTACTATGTAGCTATGCAGACTGGCACTATGCGGCCAGGCACTATACAGCTATACTGCCAGCACTATGCAGCTATGCGGCCAGTACTATTCATCGTTCCTGCCAGAACCAGGATAGATGAACATAGAAGATGTCCAAATCTTATTTGGCCATAACTTTCTTAAAACAAGTCGAAATCTAACTTTTCAAAGGTCCATTTTGGGTAAAATCAAATTCTCTACAACATAGAATAATCAAAACTTAAAAATAATTAAGTTTGATAGATCAAAATCTAAGAAAACCGAAAAGGCTACAAACTTAGATATACAAAAATCTATTCGTCCAAATCGAAAACTCCAAGTTCTAAAGATGCTTAGAATCATGTAGAGAAGAAGATAGAACAATAAAATGGAAGATTCATCATGAAGTAAGTTGCACTTGCCTAAGCTCTCTAGGTTGGTGGGAGAGTAATGGAGGAAGAAGAAGAAGTAATGAATGAAGAGAGAGAAATAAGGGGTGGATGGGCTTTAAAGGGGGAAGGTTTCTCATAATAAACCAAGCCCAATCAAACCAAGCCAAACCAAAATAAACCAAGCCAAGTCATGAACAACCAAGACTAGACTAGCAAGTAAAGTCCAACTATGGATCACCTGATAAACGTCAGAGATCTCGTATACGCATACGGAAATACGTATAACAGGAAACGAGAGTGACAACTCTACCCACCTTAAAAGAATTTTATTCTCAAAATCTAATCAAGAGGCTAGAGATGTCGGGACAGGCTATATTAATTATAAGCAAGCTACGACTAGCAGCCAATGAAGCAACATTCATGCAAGCAAGTAATTAAAAACATAAGGCATAAGAAATACATTATACCTAATGAGTCAAACAGGTGTGGATATCGTGAGCGGATATCATCCTCACGCTCCTATATTGATTCATCTAAAGAGTGGTGACCCCAAACAATACAGACTAAACTAATAGTCTTGTTCTTGAGTACCTTCTCTCTTCGGTCCAATATGGATACGGGCCTTTCCTCATACGAAAGGTTGGTACCAACAACCAATTCCGAATGATTAAGGATATGTCTCAGATATAGGATATACCATCGCAATTGGGATACATGGAATACGTCATGTACCTCATGTAACGATGGCAAAAGAGCGAGACGATAGGACACATTACCTACTCGCTCGAGAATGTCAAACGGCCCTATATACTTAGGACTAAGCTTTTCTCGTACGCCGAATCGAGTGACGCCACGGGTAGGCAAAATCCTAAGGAACACATGATCGTCGACTGAAAACTTAAGGGGACGCAGATAAGAATCGGCCCAATGGCACTGGCGATCTTGGGTAACTCAAAGATGATCTCTGACTTGTCTGACCACCTCGATTGTCTGCGTAACCATATCTAGACCAAGCATATGCCTCTCACCTATATCATCCCAGGCTAACGGAGATCTATACTTCCTGCCATACAGTACTTCAAAGGGTGTCATCTGAAAACAGGCCTGGAAACTATTGTTATAGGAGATATCCACTAGGTGTAGGTGATCTTCCCACGAACCACCAAAGTCCAGCATACAAGATCATAACATATCTTCAAGAGTCTGAATCGTGCGCTTTGACTGACCATTTGTCTGCGGATGATATGCTGAACTAAACTTGAAATGAGTCCCCAAACTCTCTTGAAGACTCCGCCAAAAGTGCGATATGAATCTTGAATCTTTATCTGATATGATACTAACTGGCACTCCATGCAATCTGACAATCTGCCTGAGGTACATTTCTGTAAGCTGATCCGTCGACTGACCAATTCTGAAAGAAAGAAAATGAGCTACCTTTGTGAGTCTGTCAACTATAACCCATATAACATCTCTTCCAGCTGGGGATTTAGGTAACCCAGTTACAAAATCTATGGTAATGTGCTTCCATTTCCATTCTGGGATCGATAAAGGTTAAAAAAGTCCAACTGATCTCCGATGTCCAGCCTTAACTTGTTGGCAAACTAAATATCGGGAGACAAATCGGGCTATCTTCTTCTTCATGCCATTCCACCAGAAATGCTGACGGATATCTCGGTACATCTTCGTACCGCCAGGATGAATCGAATACTGTGAACTGTGAGCTTCTACCATGATCTCTTATATGATGTCGCCATTGGGTACATAAAGACGCCTCCCATGTCGGAGTGTACTATCTTCATAAATGTATAACTCTACTCTCCATCCTACTACATATTCTGCTCTAAGCTGCTGAAGCTTAGAATCTGCTGATTGTGCCATCTTGATCTTCTCAACTATACTGGACTGAACTTGCATGCTGGCCATTATGCCACATTGGTAGGGAGAACTATCTCTATCCCCATCTTCTGAAGGTCTGCTAATAACTCTGGTTGTGCTGTTAGGAACTCTAGCTCTTCTACTCAATACATCCGCTACTACGTTAGCCTTCCTAGGATGATACTGCAGGTTGATGTTGTTGGCCCATTCCATGGTCACACCCAATTTTAATAATCGACATGAACTTAAGTCAATACACAAAATATATGAACTGCTGCTAATCATTTCAGGATATGTGAAATCAATATCAACGAGCGTCGTATTGCATCATTAAGCAAATAAATCATCAATCTGAAGATTACTTTCAATAGGATCCAATCCAAGTCTTTTTACAATTTATTATGTATTTTATCTTTATTGAGTCAAGGATTTAAATTGTAAGATCGACTAGGTAATACGGGCTTAGGTTAATCTCAGTCCACATTTCCAAAAAAGCCTACCTATTTCCATTTCATCTTTACCAAAAGTTCAAAATTATTTTTGCAATAGAATTTGACAAATATTTTGAAATTCTCCTAGACAGAACTCAAAATGGAGTTCGGCGCAAGTTTGGTCCGAACTCTGCCCGAGTTCGGTCAGTTTGAATTCAAATGTCCGTTGCCTCCAAATCTGCATGTAACATACATATACGAAATATTTGCATCAGAACTCTGCCAGAGTTCCGTCCCAGAAAATACCTATAAATAGGAGAGAGGTTTTTATTTCAAATCACTCATTCGTTCTTCATCTTCTCTTCTCTATTCGATAAGTGTTTTCACCTGATCAAAAGCTTTCAAATCACACCTATACTCCTCTTAGCCAAAAGCCAGTAATATCTACTTCGATCTAGAGTCTTTTGGTGTTCAAAAGTTGTAAAGAGGTTGTTAAAAGTACGACAATTATCCTTGTTGTGGAGCCGGTCGTGCGCTCGTCACCAAGCACGGTATTGTGAAGTTGGTCGTGCACTTGTCACCAAGCATGGTGTTGTAATAGACTGCAAGCTTTCAATTAGCTTGTGCCTTAGTAGATTAACATCGAGCAAGAGTACTCGAGACTGGATTAGTCCTCTCAGAGGGATACTAGTATACATCGTTGTATCACTGAGTTTGATCTCTCTATCTCTTGCCTTACATTTACTGTCTCTTATTTACTGTCATAGTTTAAAATTTAAATTGGTAATTATTTTTAACTGTACACGTACACCCTCTATTCACCTCCTAGAGGTGCTCAACGATCCTACAATTGGTATCAGAGCGGGTTATATCCTAATATAACAAACCTCAGAGAGTATATATGGCAGCCGTGAAATTAATATTCAACGGTGAAGGGCAATCCACAAATAGACCCCCACTATTTGATGGTACAAACTATACCTATTGGAAAACACGGATGACTTTCTTCTTAAAGTCTCTTGACTTTGATCTTTGGTCTATAGTGATTGACGGTTATAAGAAACCGACACCTACAGTGGTTGACGGCCAGCTTGTAGACAAGCCTTATGATAAATATACAGAAGCTGAAAAAGCTAAGACTAGTCTAGATGCTCGTGCCATCAATGCATTGTTCTGTACAACTGACAAAACGGAGTTCAACAGAGTTTCAACCTGTAAAACGTCTCACGAGATTTGGAAACTTCTTGAGGTAACTCATGAAGGTACTTCCCAAGTGAAGGAATCCAAAATCAGTAAACTAACACAGGAATATGAATCTTTTAAGATGAAATTCGGTGAGTCAATTACACAGATGTTCACACATTTTTTTGATATTACTAATTCTTTGCAATGTCTTAGTAAGGATTACAGCAATCATAAGAAGATCAGAAAAGTGCTACGGGCTCTAACCAAGAACTGGAACCCGAAGGCAACAACAATCATTGAAGAAAACGATATCACCACCATATCTCTGAAAACACTGATGGGCAAGCTCATGACCCATGAGCTTGATCTGCAAGAGTTTAAAGAAGCAAATCTAAAAAAAAATCTATTGCCTTCAAAGCTCAAGCCAGAAAATCAACATGCAATGATTCTGATGAAGAATCATCAAGTGGTGATGAACAAGCCCTACTGGTGAAAAACTTCAGAAAATTCCTAAAGTTTGAGAAATCAAACAGAAGGAAAAGAGATATTCAAGAAAGCAATGAAGATGAAATCATATGCTTTGGATGCAAGAAGTCAGGGCACATGAAGAAGGACTGCCCAACTTCAAAGAAAAGTAGTCCATATGACAGATCAAGGTCAAGCAGAAAAGCAATAACCAGTCGAAAGTATGCTGACACAAGCATCTGGCATGAAAGTGATGCCGCTGATACAGAGGAAGAAGACAGACCCTGTGGAAATGCTAATGTCTGTCCTATGGCATTTGATAAGGTATCCTCAAACCCTCTATATGATGATTTTACTTTCGATGAATTAGAAAATACCTTTAGCAAATTACTTGAAGATCACAGAACTGTACTTGACAAGTATAAGCAATCTCGAAAAGAGATTAAGGCATACACAACCGAGATAGCTAGACTGTCCAATCTTATTGAAGATATTAAAGAGACGTCTACTACCGGTAACACGAAAGAGATAGCCAAACTCAAGGTAGACTATCATGAGGCTATCCTCAAGGTTGAAAAGAAAGAAAGAGACTATGTCAAAATACAAGAGTTATATGACATAGAGAAGAAGAAGCACTTAGTCAAAGAACAAAGACTCTCAGATATGACTGCTAGATATGAAAAGTCTGTTACGATTTCTAAAAGTTAGAAATCAAATTAGACAAACATGCAATACCTGTGACACAGCCTAAGTTTAGTCCTAATGCTAAGTATACACCTATGAGGACTAAAAATCAGAAAGCACGAAAGAAATACGACTATCATCATACTTTCACTTATAGGTTTTCCAAGAAACTAAACAAGCATGTCAACACAGTTTCAACCACTACTGGTTCTAAACTAACTTGCACTTATTATAGTACACATGGACACATATCACAGTATTGCTTGGCATAAAAACTTGTTGACAATCGTACTTTATTCTGGAGACCTAAAACTAATCAAAATGGACCCTTCAGTAAATGGGTACCAAAGGATTCATCTACTTGTTTTGTAGGTGGACCCTCAACCCTCTTATGCTAAAAGCAAGTGGATCCTCGGTAGCGGATGTTCGTGGCACATGACTGGTGATGCATCTTTGTTTGCCACGCTATCGATGAAGAAAGAAGGATATGTCTCCTTCGAAAATAATTTGAGAGGTACTATTATTGGTAATGGCACTGTCGATATTTCTTCTTATCCAGTAATAAAGGATGTTTGTCTAGTAACAGAATTGAAACATAACCTTCTAAGCATAAGTCATTTGGCTGATAATAGTTATGGTATCAATTTTGTGAATAACAAATGTACCATATATGATATGTCATCTGGTGATCCCGTATATAAAGGGATTAGAGAAGACAAAATTTATGTTTTCTTTTTGGAGAGTACTAATAATGCAGGAAAATGCCTAGTAGCTAATCTATATGAAAGCTGGCTATGGCACATGAGACTAGGGCATGCAAATATGGATACTATCTCACGACTAAGCACTGAGAAGTTGGTAAAAGGACTCCCCGAGATTCCTTTCAAGAAAGATATGGTATGTGCTGATTGTGAAAAGAGCAAAGCACATAGGTCTACATTAAAATCCATCAACGCTGTAAGTACTTCTAGACCTTTGCAGTTGATTTATATGGATTTATTTGGTCCTAGTAGAGTCGCTAGTCTTGGCGGTAAGTCTACGCTTTTGTAATTGTTGATAATTTCTCTTGCTTTACTTGGGTTTACTTTTTAGCAAACAAAAGTGATGCTATTTTTGAATTTCAGATATTTTGCAAAAAGGTACAAAACAAAAAAGGCTTCATGATTACTCGTATCCGAAGTGATCATGGTGGCGAATTCATAAATTCTGATTTCAAAAAGTTTTGTGATGATAGTGGATATTACCACGAATTTTTTTGTCCTAGAACTCACCAACAGAATGGTGTTATGAAGCGGAAGAACCATACTCTAAGCGAAATAGCTAGAGTCATGTTGAATCAGCATAATCTTCCTAAGTACTTTTGGGCAGAAGCTGTTAGCACAGCCTGTCATGTTTTAAATAAAGTGTTAATTCGACCTATCTCGAAGAAAATACCATATAAACTTTGGTTTGGAAGGATTCCAAACATTTCTTACTTTAAAGTTTTTGGATGTCGCTGCTTTATCCTAAACACCAAGGATAACTTGGGTAAGTTCGACTCTAAAGCAGATAAAGGAATATTTCTCGGATATGTTGCTAAGAGTAAGTGATATAGAATTTTTAATAAAAGATCTATGATTGTTGAAGAATCAATTAACGTTACTTTTGATGAGCTCAATAGTCACATATCTAGCGACAGTGATGATAAAAATGTACAAGCAAAAACTGAGAAGAGTCCTGTGGAAGATCGGACTCAAAATTTTGATTCACTAAAGTTTTTACTAGATCATCCAAAGACACTCATCATAGGTGATGTACTAAAGGTGTAAGTACACGCTCCTCTCTTAGAAATTCGAAAATAGCAGCAAATGTAGCTTTCATTTCTCAAATAGAACCTAAGAATATAGATGATGCTTTTTCTGATGAGTTTTTGATTGATGCCATACAAGAGAAACTAAATCAATTTGAGAGAAATCAAGTTTGAGAACTCGTTCCTAAACCTATTGATCAATCAATAATTGGTACCAAATGGATATTCCGAAATAAACTTAGTGAAGATGGACAAGTTCTACGCAACAAAGCACGTCTAGTGGCACAAGGTTATAATCAAGAAGAAGGTATTGATTATGATGAGACATATGCTTCTGTTGCTAGACTAGAAGCCATCCGCATGTTTTATGCATTTGCATGTTTTAATGATTTTAAATTATTTCAAATGGACATGACGAGTGCATTTTTGAACAGATTTTTAAAAGAGAAAGTTTTTGTGAAACAACCCCCTGGTTTTGAAAATTTTCAAAAACCTGATCACGTCTTCAAGCTTAAGAAATCACTCTTTGGACTCAAACAGGCATCTCGTGCTTGGTATGAACGCCTAACCGCCTTCTTACTTGATAATAGTTTTTCAAAAGGAAGTGTTGATACAACTTTGTTTATCAAATCTTTAAATGGTAACATTCTTGTCACTTCTGTTTCCTGTTATACGTATTTTCTAGGATACGTATATGGATTTCTGAAAATTGTCAGGTGGTCCGTATTTTGACTTATCTTGCTTAGCTTAGCCTTGGTTTAAATCTTGACTTGATTGGTTCAACTTGGTTCAACATGACTTGACTTGGCTTGGCTTGTCTTGGCTTGGTTTGGTTTATATTGGGTTGAGATGAGAGGGGTTGCTATATAAGTCCACTTCTTCTCTCTCCTCCATTATTTGCATTTACTTCTTCATCTTCTTCATTTACTCCTCCCACCTACCGAGCCTAGGCAAGTGCAACTTGCTTCATATTGGATCTCAAGTTTTATTGTTCCATTCTCTTCCTTACTTGATTCTAAGCCTCTTTAGAACTTGACATTTTTGGAGTTGATGGATGGATTCTTGTAGATCTAAGTTTGTAATTTTTTTGTTTTTCTTGATTTTGATCTCTAAAACTTGGTTAATTTCGAAATCTAATGGTTCCATGTTGTAGGAAATTCAATTCTATCCAATTTTGGCTTTTGAACCGCTTGATTTCGACTTCGTATGAGAAAGTTATGCCATTTTTGAGTTCATGGGTTTTCTACACCTTTTGGTGCTGTCGGGACGATGAACTGTGCCGCGTGCAGTGTCTTTGCTGCCGTGCGCCGCGCTTGCGCGCAACGTGCGTCGTGGGCAATTTTGCCCGCGTGCAATGCGCAACTTTTGCGATGCGCGCCCACGCACTTCTCTGTCGCGCGCTTGCGCGCAACGTGCGCCGTGGGCAATTTTGCCCGCACGCAATGCGCAACTTGCGAGCCGCACACCCGCATGCCGCGCTTCTGCACAATGTTTGTCGAGGACGATTTTGCCCACGCACAATGCGCAACTTGCGTGCCGCGTGCCCACTCACTTCTCTACCGCGCGCTCGAGCGTCGCGCTTGAGCGCAACGTACGCCGTGGGCAATTTTGCCCGCGCGCAATAAGCAACTTGTGCGCCGCGCGCCCGAGCACTTCTTTGTTGCGCGCTCGTGCATCGCGCTTGCGCGCAACATTGGCCGTGGGCAATTTTGCCCACGTGCAATGCGTAACTTGCGCGGCCGCGCGCCTGCGCACTTCTGTGTAGTGAGCCCGCGTGCCACGCTTGCGCACAACATGCACCGTGGGCGATTTTGCCCGTGCGCAATGCGCAACTTGCGCGGCCGTACGCCTCCGTATTTTTTTGCCATACAATGTGTGTCGTACTTGCGCGCAACGTGCGCCGTGGGCGATTTTGCCCGTGCAACTTGCGCGCAGGTCACTCCAAATGACTATTTTTGCCCGTTTGGGCTATTTTGTAGCTAAAATCTTAAAAAAACTCAAAACATGAAAGTCGTAGATCTTTTCCTTGGCTTCAACAATATGTTATTAGTTATTTTATGCAAGTTTCTCTCAATCATGATAATGTAAGGATAGAACACGATAGTGGCCTGTTAAGGCGCACTCTTAACAAGTATCAAGTAACATGATAATTCTTGATAGTGACCCGTCGTGGTGCACTCTTGACAAGTAACTTGACATGATAATTCTTGATAATGGTCCGTTGTGACGTACTCTTGACTTGATAAAGTAAACCTACATGATAATCTCGATATGACTTGCTAAGTAACTCTTGTCTTGACACCGTGGGTGTTTGTGCTTGTATAAGCTACATGTCTCGTCTTGCATCATGTATAGGATATGAATTCCTGATTTCCACGGTCAGGGATTTATACTAAATCTGACTAGGATAATGACTAGAGTGATCAAGTAGTTAATTAAGAGATTTCCCAGCTACAAGCAATTTCGTTATCTGGACGCTTTAATTGGACTTGTAGCCTGCCGTCGAGTAGGGCACATTTCCAGCACACTGTCATGTGTTGCACCTCTAAGTCACCTAATCCAACTCTCTCAACTTGTGACCGAAAAACCTGGATTAAGACTGTAGGACTTGTGGCTGTTGGAACATCTCGATGCATCTTGCTAGTAACTAAGCTTTTGATAACCCTAGTTAGTTAAAGTATCAAGCCGTACTCTTTGCTTGGTCGTAAATAATGGATGGACTACTATCTTGTCTAGTCTTGCCAAGATCCAGTACATGGCTATCTCAGGACATGCTTGTTTTTTGTTTACTTTATCGATAATTGGTGAGAGACTAAGTTCTGTTCAGGTGAAGGGTTACAACCCCGGTTCTTATTTGCTTTTCGGGTTATAACTTGGTTACCGAAATAGTCCGTTAGTCATCTTATCGTTTATCACCCTGTTTTCTCTAACACATGTCTTTCGTTATCCTTTATGTATCATGTGCGAATATGCTAGTTTTAGTTCTTAAGTGAAGCCTCCCTTGTGGCACTTGCTCTTTCTGGGGTCTGACCCTGCTGGTTTTGTATGTCCAGACTTCGGAGTAGCTTTCGAAGATCTTCCTGTCTTCCAGCCAGATGGTGACCACCAGGCGCAACCCTGGCAATGAGTGGGTTCTTATTTTGCTCTCCCACTCCCTTGTAAAAGTATTCTTTTGAGGCCTTTAGCTGCCGAGCAAGTGTTAGCTCGTTTATAATTTTACTTACTGTCTGCCTACGGGCTGTAACATGATTGATAAATCCTAGGGTTGATCATGTATGACTGAAACTCTTGCTAGTCTTCATATTTTGTATGACTAGCTTCATGATCATCTGAATATGTAATGTTTGGGACGCCTTACTTTGTATGTCTGATGATCTAACATCATGTAATATTTACTTACTTGCTTGAGATTGAGACACTAGGCTTGTTCATGACCATAAGAGACTGATGGCTTGTAGTAAACCCTCATGCATCTAGACAATCGTGATCGTATTGCGAGGTGGGATTCACTTTAATGTACATAGCTGGCTGTGTCTGTCCCCTGTTCTCCAGTATTCTGGTTCTGGGGCGTGATACGGTTTAAGTGGTGGCCCATGCAGGTCTTGTAAATCAAGATGTGCGAGGGTTTCACTGAATAGATGTCTCAATCAGCACTCGCCCTTGATCTCTACTCGTGTCCTCTAATCTTTCCGAAATTTTAACCTGATGACATATTTCTATCCTCGGTCTATCATGGTCCTTTTTTATTGTTCCTCATGTCATTTCTTCAGCGGTATTATTCCTGGTCCTACCGATCAGCAAGGCGGAGCACCTCCAGGGGACCAATAACAACCTGGAGACCAAGCCGAGCACTCTGGAGCGGCCTCTAGAGTCATGCATTTCGGGGATCCAGAGCCCCCAGTTCAACCCGTCCAGCCTACAGAGCCTGATAATGGAACCTGGTGGGTCTCATCAGGGAATTGCTTGCATATCAAGATCGTCGGGGCGATATCCTGTACAGACAATACAAGATGCCATGGGTAGAGTTGGTTACCAAGGGAACAACACGGCCAACAGCTTTAAGCGTTTGAACCCTCCTTTCTTTGACGGTATTGAAGATGCTATCGCTGATGATGCATGGCTTCAGGACACAGAGGTTATCCTTGAAGCAGCTAGGATTTCTGAGAATGAGAAGGGGGTCATTGTGTGCTTGCAGTTATTAGACTTAGTCCACAACTGGTGGGCGATGCTAGCAGTTGGATTACCGACGCCTGTCTCATGGACGGTATTCAGCAACAAGTTCCAGACCAAGTACTTTGATGCAGTAGCTCGGTATGATCTGCAGACGAGATTCACTAATCTCAAGCAGATGGGCAGGACGATCGATAGATATGCGGCCAAGTTTTCTAGACTCAGTCGGTTTGCTCATACCTTGGTGGCAACCGAATTGGATCGAGCCCAACGATTCCAGCAGGGGCTCCACCTAGAGATTATAATATCGGTAGAATAGTTTGAGCACCAGACGTTTGATACCGTCCTGCGAGCAGTGAAGAGGCATGAGTATACTTCACAGAGGATTGTAGATAGAAGCGGAGACGGAAGAGGTCTCATGGGCAGATGTCCCAGTCTTCAGCACCCGTCCCGGCAGCTAGGGCTTTGACTATTGGAGCTCCTAGGAGGGCGACCACAGTTTCGTCGGTTCAACACTCGACGTCGGTGTATCCTCAGCAACAGAAGCAGAAGCAGTCTTCCATAATGGGCTACACTCATTGTGGAAAGCCAGGACATGTAGTATCAGAGTGTCATAGAGCACAGGGATTGTGCTTGGCTTGTGGGGCACCGGATCACAAGATAGGCTCCTGTCCGAACAGAGCCAGTTTGTCGTCGTCAAACCTAACCAGTCCATCGGTTAGGGGTCCAGCACCAGTGCAGCAGCAGTATCAGCCTTCGAGGCCATTGCCGCCTTAGGATCAGCAGTATGCCCAGGTTCAAATTTAGAACAGGCAGAGAGGTCACCAGCAGAGGGGACCAGCACCAAGAGAACAAGGTCAGGCTATGGTTCTGATCGTAGCAGAAGAGTTAGCTTCAGGTGAGGTGGTGGCAGGTACCATTCTCGTCAACTCTTTTCCAGCCTCAGTATTATTTGATTCGGGTGCATCGCATTCATTTATGTCTGCACGATTCGCAACATGGGTAGGATTGGAGCCCGAGTTATTATCAGTAAGGCTCAATAGACTTACTGGTAGCAGTCTTATAAGGGTATATAGAGTCTATTCCTCGTGTCGAATCGTAGTTAGCGGTAGAGAGTTTTTCGCTAGATTGATAGTATTTTTGATGGCCGACTATGATGTGGTCCTAGGAATGGATTGGTTGAAGGAGCAATACGCAAGAATAGACTGCCATATTGACAGAATTATTTTTGGTATTCCCGGTGAGACAGAGTTTTTATTTTCCAGAGGCGAAGTAGAACCTTCTCTACTAGTATTGCGGATGGCAGTAGCAGAAGCAGTTCAATTTCCTAGGGTAGTAGAAGAGTTTCCTGATGTGTTTTTCGAAGAGCTTCCAGGTATGCCACCGGAGAGAGAGATAGAGTTCACTATCGACTTGATTCCAGGGACGGCACCAGTGTCAGAGAGAGTCTACAGGATGACACCTTCAGAATTAGAGATCTTGTATAAGATGTTTGAAGAACTCAGAACCAAGGGATTCATTCGTGCTAGTGGATCGTCTTGGAGAGCCCCGATGGTTTTTGTGAAAAAGAAGTATGGTACGTCAAGATTATGTGTTGATTATCGTATCTTAAACTCTGTAACAATCAAGAACAGATATTCTTTACCAAGGATAGATGATTTATTTGATCAGCTAAGTGGGGCAGCAGTATTCTCGAAGATTAACTTGCGGTCAGGGTACCATCAGATCAGAGTCAGAGAGCAAGACATCCCAAAGACAACATTCAGATCTAGCTCTGGGCATTGAGAGTTCCTTATTATGCCACTTGGAGCGACCAATGTGCCAACCGTATTTATGTACCTCATGAATCGTATCTTCATGCCCCATTTGGATCAGTTTGTGATAGTGTTTATAGACGACATCTTAGTCTATAGCAAGAATGAGACAGAGTATGAGCAGCATCTTCGTGTAGTTCTTCAGATTCTCAAAAAGCAAAAATTGTACGCGAAGTTCAGTAAGTACAAATTTTGGCTTGATCGTATTTCGTACTTAGGTCACATCATCACCAGAGATGGAGTGGAAGTGGACCCCTAGAAGATTATGACCATAGAGACGTGGCCAGTACCTAGCACCGTCGTAGAAGTTCGAAGTTTCCTAAGATTAGCTGGCTATTACCGGCGGTTTGTATCAGACTTTGCTCGGATTTCAGCACCATTGATGCAGTTGACCCGCAAGCATGTGCAGTTTGCTTTGACAGCAGAGTGTCAGAGTTCATTTGAGAAGTTGAAACAGAGATTGACGATGACTCCCATTCTCACGCTTCCAGATAGGACTGGAGAATTTTTAGTTTATTGTGATGCTTCTGGCAGAGGATTGGGATGTGTCTTGATGCAGCATGGTAAGGTAGTAGCTTATGCATCACGTCAGCTTCGTGATCATTAGAAGAATTGTGAGACCCGTCTCACTGTATCGGTATTTTATACGGATACGTGTTTATTTGATCCGTATTTCGTATTTATCGATTTGCGTAATATTTTAAAATTTTCCTAAGTGTAGGATTTTTATGACTTGGTTTAACTTAGATTTGGTTTTATTTGGTTCGGTTCCACTTTGACTTGGTTTGGTTTAGTTTGGTTCTTTATGAGATAAGGTGTATGGTTTAGATTGAGTAGAGAGGAATGAATGGTGGAGATCACTTGAGCTTGTTATATAAGACACTTCTCTCTTCCTCCTCATTCACCCTCATTCATTTCTTTTCCACCAAAACCCTAGCCATTAGAGAGAGAGAGAGACAAGTACACCTTGCCGAACCTTGAACAAATTTATTTCTGTTTGTTCCATCTTCTTCCTTGCATGATTCTAAGCATCTTTAGAACTTGGAGTTTTCGGTTTTACCAAGTGGATTATTGTAGATCTAGCTTTGTGGTATTTTCGGTTTTTATAGGTTTTGGTCTGTCAAACTTGTATATTTTTGTCAACTGATGGTTCCATATTGTAGAGAATTTCGTTCTACCCTATTTTGACCTATGGAAGTTCGGATTTGGACTCTAGATGATGGAATTATGGAGCTTGGAAGCATGGCTTCATGGTGTTTTTCTTCTCGGAAATTGGAGGAGGAGAACAGTACTTGACCGCATGACTATTTCATACGGCAAGTGGTTTTTTCCAGCCGCATGGCCTTGCAAGCATTAATTGCATGCATTAAATATTTGCTTGGTAATTGCTTGCTTGTATACAACAGTTAGTGGCCGCATAGGCCTATGAATATTTAATATAATATGGCCAAATGGCAAGTTACATATTTAATATTGCTTGCATGCTATTATAGAAGAGCAGCATGGGATTGTATTATTTAATGCATTAAATATTGCATACACCAACATGCAAGTGGACCACATGGCTTGCTCTTAATATTAGTTGCTTTTAATATTACCTTGCCTGCATGCAAATCCACAGTAGCTAGCCTCATATGGGAACAGCAGTTGAGCCGCATGACCATCCATTGGCCGCATGGCTTTATTTTAATGCAAGCCTTTGCTTGCATACAAAATGATGCATTGCTTGTTGTATGCTTTATTTAAGCTATTGATTACGTGGCTTAAAGAATGCATTGCTTTGTTGCATGATATTAATGCATTGCTTTGTTGCATTATGCTTTGTTGCCAATAGTAAGCCGCATAAGCACAAAAACCTAAGCCAGTCGCATAGCATTCCTTAATGCAGTAATGCATTCCTAAATGCATTATTTAATGCATTCTTAATACATTTCTTTTACTTTAATGCATTAACTCATGCATTCACGTGCCTTGCCATTAATGCTTTAACAAAATACATTAACACATGTTCACACAAATGCATTAGTATATAAATGCATGCCTATGCAAGCAGTGCTTGCATGCTTAGGAATAGTTGGCCGCATAAGCTAATGATCTTGGCCGCATGCATTCTATCCCTTGGCCGCATGCAAATTTTTGTTGCATATACTTGCATGCATAAGCAAGTTTGCATGCTTATATATATTATTTGCATGCTTAACACTCTGGCCGCAGATGCTATAGCCTTCAGCAATTCATGGCCGTATGGGGTATTAGTCTTGGCCGCATGGCCACATATATATAATATATGCATGGCCGATAATTCTTGCCGTATGTATTGTTTGAGTGGCCACGTGCCATATTTTGTCGTATACACCATGGTGTGCTGGCCTCATTAGTATGAAGCATTAATTGTAGTAGGGTCCCACAAGGTTTGTATCCATGTAATTTTAGTCCCACATGGCCTCTGTACTTGAGTGGCCACGTGCCATTTTCTTTTGCTTGAGTGGATGCTTGCATTTATTGCGGGTCCCACTCTCTTTGTCTTTTCTGATTGCATGAATATTTCTTGCTAGCCGCATGGCCCCTTCAGTTATTTTCTGGCTGTATAAGCTTTGGCTAGCCGCATGGGTGTCCTCCCACTCTCTTTGGCCACATGTATGTTCTCCCACTTTTGGGCCGCATAGGGTCCACTTTGATTGTTTAAATGTTTTATTTGCCTGAATTGTGGTCAGAATTTCTTCCCATTTCTAACATGAAAGTTGTAGATCTTTTCTTGGCTTCCAGAATATGTTATTTAATTATTTTATGCAAGTTTCTTTCATGGAGTTTCTGACTGCTATTGTGCATTATCTATTCTGGCCTGAATTGCGACCCACTTAATAGTTTGTTATTTCTTTAAAAAAATAAATTGCTTAGCACGACAGTGACCCGTGGTGGTGCACTCTTGACTGGTAATAATGAATGATAGTGGCCCACCGTGGCGCACTCCTGACAGTGATAATTTGACGTGATAACTTGACATGATAAACATGATAGTGGACTGCCGTGGCGCACTCTTGACAAGAAAATTTGACATGCTATTTCTTAAAATATTGTTGCGACGGCTAACCTGACATGACCAGTTTGAATGACCTGGACACCGTGGACGATTGTGCTTGTACAAATGAACCCGTCTTGTCTTGCATCATGTCTAGGACGGGGACCCCTGAGTACCACGGTCAGGGGTACCCACTGTAAATGGCTAAGGTTAATAACTAGAATAATACAGTAGTTCATGAAGAGACTTTTCCAGTTACCTATTGCCCCTTTGACCCCGGCCTTATATAATATATATACATGGGACTTGGAGCTATCTGTCATTATGAGCACATTTCCAGTCCACCGTCGAGTGGGGCACCTCTTTAGGACACATGTATCTCACTACAGTGTGTCTGCTATACTTATTTTCTTTTGCTGGGGTCACTCAGGTAGCAGCAGGCGGATAAATAGACTTGGAAATCTCTTTGCATCTTGCTAGTAACTAGGCCTGTGATAACCCTAGTTAGTTAAAGTATCAAGCCATACTTATTGCTTGGCCGTGAATGTTGGATGTAGTTCAATCTGTCTAGTCTTGTCTTGATCTTGTACATGATTGTTACATGTCCTGATATCTTATTTTTTCTTACCGATAAATGGTGGGAGAAACCAAGTTCTGTTCAGGCGAAGGGTTACAACCCCGATCCTTGTTTGGTTTACAGGTTGTAACCTGGTCATCTGAATAGTCCCATGGTCATTCCATCGTATATCACCTTCCCAGTCTAAGTCTTGTCTAGATCCAGTTCCTAATTATTCCAGGATAATGGTTGCAAGGATTATCACTCTAATGCATTGTATTCTGTATTGTCACTCTCTGATTGTCACTTAATGGTTGTCACCTCTAGCAATAAATGATCAGAGACCAAGTTCTGTTCAGGCGAAGGGTTACAATTCCGGTCCTTGTTTGATTTAAGGGTTGTAACCTGGCTTCCGGAATAATACCTTCGTCCTCTCTTCGTATATTGCCTGGCTCTATTTATTTAACATGTTCTCCAGTTTACTTTATGTCAAATGATGATTTACTTACTGTCTTCCTATGATTGGAATGAGTGCATTGGTACTGCACGAATCTCGATCCTCCTTTACTTATTGTTTTCTCTTCCTGTTGATTGTCTATGATTATTGGTTTTAAGTTCATAGTTCGGCCTCCTTTATGGTACTTGCTATTTGGGGTTTGACCCCACTGGTTTTGTATGGCCAGGTTCTGATAGAAGAGCCCGAAGGATCTACCGCACCATCTACTCGACGGTGACCAGCCGGAGCACCAGAGTGCCTCAGTGGGTTTCTTCTTCATCCTCCCACTGATATGTAAATTCTCCTCTTGTATCGTTTAGCCCCGAGCACGTGTTTAGCTCGTGTTTTGGTATTTTCCTTGATATTGTAGCCTACGGGCATAAACATGATATGTGTATTCTAGACTATAGCTAGCCCTTATTATGTACGACTAATACTCTAGCTAGTCATCAGTTCTGTGGTACTGGCTTCATGATCAGTCATGTATATATGGTTCGGGATGCCTTACTATTGTATATATGATGATCGTGCTCCTCTTTGCTCTTGTATAATTGCCTGTGATTGAGATACCTAGGATTGTTAAACCATAGGATTGACTGATGGCATGTAGAGTAACCCCCATGTCTTGGCAGCTTATACGTGATTTCAGAGTATCAATGTACTTTGGGATTGCGTAGCTGGCTATGTCTGCCCCCGCTCTCAGGTATTCTGGTTCTGGGGCGTGACATGGTTTTAGTGGTGGCCCATGCAGGTCTCAATTTTCAGATTTGTGGGGGGTTACCATGTTTAGATATCTCAATCACGATTATCCTTATTGATCTCCTTCGGATTATTCTCTATCTCTGATACTTGACTTGATATCTGTTTTGATCATTAAACATTCTTGTTTCCATGATTTGATCTTGTGTCCTTCAACTTTCAAGGGCACTGTTCTTGATCCTTCTGATTATCTTGTTCGTGTTTTGCCGATGGCAGCTCAGCATTCTAGAGCCAGGCCAATTATGGAGGATCAGTCTCAGCATGCAAGCAGAGATGTCAGTCCATCCCGATCAGCCAGGCGCTTCTGTCTTCGTATCTTGAGACAGGTGATAAAGTTCATGCATCTGTTTCAACTACGATAACACGTCCTGGGTAGAGTCATGTCTTGAACTAAGTCATTGGTACCGACTTACCTTGAGGCTTGACTTTTATCTATTTTTAGGAGTCAGCTTAGGCCAGCGAGGACGTTGGTTTCTACACAACTGTCTCAGGAGATATATTGATCCATATGCCTCCAGCCCTTCTTGATCATGATTGTATTTATTCTTGTGCATTTATTTACCACTTACGCATTTAATTACATTACTGATTATTTTACTTTACTTATATGCCGTGCTTGATTTATTGAGATTGTTGAGTTTCCTGAAGCTTTTGTTTTGTTATCTTACTCGACTAGCCTCAGAAAATCCCGAGGACGAAATTTTTCTAAGGTGTAGAGAGTTGTGAGACCCGTCTCACTGTATCGATATTTTATACGAATACGTGTTTATTTGAGTCGTATTTCGTATTTATCAATTTGCGTGATATTTTAAAATTTTCCTAAGTATAGGATTTTTATGACTTGGTTTAACTTGGATTTGGTTTTATTTGGTTCGGTTCCACTTTGACTTGGTTTGGTTTAGTTTGGTTCTTTATGAGATGAGGTGTATGGTTTAGATTGAGTGGAGAGGAATGAATGGTGGAGATCACTTGAGCTTGTTATATAAGCCACTTTTTCTCTCTCCCTCCTCATTCACCCTCATTCATTTCTTTTCCACCAAAACCCTAGCCATTAGAGAGAGAGAGGGAAGTACACCTTGCCGAACCTTGAACAAATTTATTTCTGTTTGTTCCATCTTCTTCTATGCATGATTCTAAGCATCTTTAGAACTTGAAGTTTTCGGTTTTACCGAGTGGATTGTTGTAGATCTAGCTTTGTGGTATTTTCGGTTTTCATGGGTTTTGGTCTGTCAAACTTGTATATTTTTGTCAACTGATGGTTCCATGTTGTAGAGAATTTCGTTCTACCCCATTTTAACCTATGAAAATTCGGATTTGGACTCTGGATGATGGAATTATGGAGCTTGGAAGCATGGCCTCATGGTATTTTTCTTCTCGGAAATTGGAGGAGGAGAACAGTACTTGACCGCATGACTATTTCATGCGGCAAGTGGTTTTTCCCAGCCGCCTGGCCTTGCAAGCATTAATTGCATACATTAAATATTTGCTTGGTAATTGCTTGCTTGCATGCAACAGTTAGTGGCCGCATAGGCCTATGAATATTTAATATAATATGGCAAAATGCCAGGTTACATATTTAATATTGCTTGCATGCTATTATAGAAGAGCCACATGGGATTGTATTATTTAATACATTAAATATTGCATACACCAGCATGCAAGTGAGCCACATGGCTTGCTCTTAATATTACTTGCTTTTAATATTACCTTGCCTGCATGCAAATCCACAGTAGCTAGCCGCATATGGGAACAACAGTTGAGCCGCATGACCATCCATTGGCCGCATGGCTTTCATTTAAGGCAAGCCTTTGCTTGCATACAAAATGATGCATTGCTTGTTGCATGCTTTATTTAAGCCATTGATTACATGGCTTAAAGAATGCATTGCTTTGTTGCATGATATTAATGCATTGCATGAAATTAATGCATTGCTTTGTTACATTATGCTTTATTGCCAATAGTTAGCCGCAGAAGCACAAAAACCTAAGCCAGCCGCATAGCATTCCTTAATGCAGTAATGTATTCCTAAATACATTATTTAAAGCATTCTTAATACATTTCTTTTACTTTAATGCATTAACTCATGCTTTCACGTGCCGTGCCATTAATGCTTTAACAAAATGCATTAACACATGTTCACACAAATGCATTAGCATATAAATGCAAGGCTATGCAAGCAGTGCTTGCATGCTTAGGAATAGTTGGCCGCATAAGCTAATGATCTTGGCCGCATGCATTATATCCCTTGGCCGCATGAAAATTTTTGTTGCATATACTTGCAAGCATAAGCAAGTTTGCATGCTTATATATATTATTTGCATGCTTAACACTCTGGCCGCAGATGTTAAAGCCTTCAGCAATTCATGGCCGCATGGGGTATTAGTCTTGGCCGCATGGCCACATATATATAATATATGCATGGCCGATAATTCTTGGCCGCATGTATTGTTTCAGTGACCACGTGCCATATTTTGTCGCATACACCATGGTGTGCTGGCCTCATTAGTATGAAGCATTAATTGTTGTAGGGTCCCACAAGGTTTGTATCCATTTAATTTTAGTCCCACATGTCCTCTGTACTTGAGTGGCCACGTGCCCTTTTCTTTCGCTTGAGTGGATGCTTGCATTTATTGCGGGTCCCACTCTCTGTCTTTTCTGATTGCATAAATATTTCTTGCTGGCCGCATGGCCCCTTCAGTTATTTTCTGGCCGCATAAGCTTTGGCTGGCCGCATGGGTGGCCTCCCACTCTCTTTGGCCGCATGTATGTTCTCCCACTTTTGGGCCGCATAGGGTCCACTTTGATTGTTTAAATATTTTATTTGCCTGAATTGTGGTCAGAATTTATTCCCACTCCCAGCATAAAAGTTGTAGATCTTTTCTTGGCTTCCAGAATATGTTATTTAATTATTTTATGCAAATTTCTTTCATGGAGTTTCTGACTGCTATTGTGCATTTTCTATTCTGGCCTGAATTGCGACGACCCACTTAATAGTTTGTTATTTCTTTTTAAAAAAATGAATTTTTTAGCACGACAGTGACCCGTGGTGGTGCACTCTTGACTGGTAATAATGAATGATAGTGGCCCACCGTGGCGTACTCCTGACAGTGATAATTTGACATGATAACTTGACATAATAAACATGATAGTGGCCCGCCGTGGCGCACTCTTGACAAGAAAACCTGACATGCTATTTCTCAAAATATTGTTGCGACGGCTAACCTGACATGACCAGTATGAATGACATGGACACCGTGGACGATTGTGCTTGTACAAATGAACCCGTCTTGTCTTGCATCATGTCTAGGACGGGGACCCCTGAGTAGCACGGTCAGGGGTACCCACTGTAAATGGCTAAGGCTAATAACTAGAATAATACAGTAGTTCATGAAGAGACTTTCCCAGTTACCTATTGCCACTTTGACCCCGGCCTTATATAATATATACATGGGACTTGGAGCTATCTGTCATGATGAGCACAATTCCAGCCCGCCGTCGAGTGGGGCACCTCTTTAGGACACATGTATCTCACTACAGTATGTCTGCTATACTTGTTTTTTTGTTGGGGTCACTCAGGTAGCAGCAGGCGGGTAAATGGACTTGCAAATCTCTTTTCATCTTGCTAGTAACTAGGCCCGTGATAACCCTAGTTAGTTAAAGTATGAAGCCGTACTTATTGTTTGGCCGTGAATGTTGGATGTAGTTCAATCTGTCTAGTCTTGTCTAGATCTTGTACATGATTGTTACATGTCCTAATTTCTTATTTTATCTTGCCGATAAATGGTAGGAGAAACCAAGTTCTGTTCAGACGAAGGGTTACAACCCCGGTCCTTGTTTGGTTTACGGGTTGTAACCTGGTCATCTGAATAGTCCCATGGTTATCCCATCGTATATCACCTTCCCAGTCTAAGTCTTGTCTAGATCCAGTTCCTAATTATTCCAGGATAATGGTTGCAAGGATTGTCACTCTAATGTATTGTATTTTGTATTATCACTCTCTGATTGTCACTTAATGGTTGTCACCTCTAGCAATAAATGATCAGAGACCAAGTTCTGTTCAGGCGAAGGGTTACAATCCTGGTCCTTGTTTGGTTTAAGGGTTGTAACCTGGCTTCCGGAACAATACCTTCGTCCTCTCTTCGTATATTGCCTGGCTCTATTTATTTAACATGTTCTCCAGTTTACTTTATGTCAAATGATGATTTACGTACTGTCTTCCTATGATTGGGATGAGTGCATTGGTACTGCACGAATCTCGATCCTCCTTTACTTATTATTTTCTCTCCCTGTTGATTGCCTATGATTGCTGGTTTTAAGTTCATAGTTCAGCCTCCTTTGTGGTACTTGCTATTTAGGGTCTGACCCCACTGGTTTTGTATGGCCAGGTTCTGATAGAAGAGCCCGAAGGATCTACCGCACCATCTACTCGACGGTGACCAGCCAGAGCACCAGAGTGCCTCAGTAGGTTTCTTCTTCATCCTCCCACTGATATGTAAATTCTTCTCTTGTAACGTTTCGCCCCGAGCACGTGTTTAGCTCGTGTTTTGGTATTTTCCTTGATATTTTAGCCTACGGGCATAAACATGATATGTGTATTCTAGACTATAGCTAGCCCTTATCATGTACGGCTAATACTCTAGCTAGTCATCAGTTCTGTGGTACTGGCTTCATGGTCAGTCATGTATATATGGTTCGGGATGCCTTACTATTGTATGTATGATGATCGTGCTCTTTGCTCTTGTATAATTGCCTGTGATTGAGATATCTAGGATTGTTAAACCATAGGATTGACTGATGGCATGTAGAGTAACCCCCATGTCTTGACAGCTTATACGTGATTTCAGAGTATCAACATACTTTGGGATTGCGTAGCTGGCTATGTCTGCCCCCCCCTCTCCGGTATTCTGGTTCTGGGGCATGACAAGAATTATCCAACCCATGACTTGGAATTAGCAGCGGTGTTTTTCGCACTCAAGTTGTGGAGGCATTATTTGTATGGGATTGGGTGAAAATTTTCACCGACCATAAGAGTCTTAAGTATGTGTTTACCTAGAAGGATCTTAACAAGCATCAGAGAAGATGGCTAGAGCTACTTGTGGATTATGACATCAACCTGCAATATCATCCTGGCAAGGCCAACGTTGTTGCAGATGCATTGAGCAGAAGAGCCGGAGTTTATTTCCTAACAGTACAACCAGAATTATTAGCCGATCTTCAGAAGATGGGTATTGAGATTGTTCTTCCCACCAATGTGGCATTGATGGCCAACATGCAAGTTCAGTCCAGTATAGTTGAGAGGATTAAGTTAGCTCAGTCAGCAAATTCTAAGCTTCAGCGGCTTAGGGTAGAATGTGTAGCAGGACGGAGACCAGAATTATGTATTCTTGAGGACGGTAGACTTCGACATGGAAGGCATGTTTGTGTACCCAGTGGTGATATCAGACAGGAGATCATGACAGAGGCTTACAGTTTTCGGTATTCTATTCATCCCGGTAGCACGAAGATGTACCGAGACATCCGTCAGCATTTCTGGTGGAATGGCATGAAGAGGGAGATAGCCCAGTTTGTCTCTCGTTGTTTAGTTTGCCAACAAGTTAAGACTGAACATGAGAGACCAGCTGGACTTCTTCAACCTTTATCGATCACAGAATGGAAATGGAAGCACATTACCATGGATTTTGTAACTAGGTTACCTAAATTCCCAGCTGGAAGAGATGCTATATGGGTTATAGTTGATTGTCTCACGAAGGTAGCTCATTTTCTTCCTTTCAGGATTGGTCAGTCGACGGATCGGCTAGCAAAGATATACCTCAGGCAGATAGTCAGGTTGTATGAAGTACCAGTCAGTATTGTATCCGACAGAGATTCAAGGTTCACATTGCACTTTTGGCAGAGTCTTCAAGAGAGCTTGGGGACTCGACTCAAGTTCAGTTCAACTTATCATTCGCAGACAGATGGTCAGTCAGAGCGCACGATCCAGACTCTTGAAGATATATTGCGGTCATGTACACTCGACTTCGTTGGTTCGTGGGAAGATCACCTGCATCTCATGGAGTTTTTCTATAACAACAGTTTCCAAGCCAGTATCCAGATAGCACCCTTTGAAGTACTGTATGACAGGAAGTGCAGATCACCTTTAGCTTAGGATGAGTTCGGCGAGAGGCAGATTTTTGGTCCAAAGATGATTACGCAGACAATCGAGGTGGTCAGACAAGTCAAAGATTATCTTCGAGTTGTACAAGATCGTCAGCGCCCTTGGGCCGATTCTCATCGGCGCCCTCCTGAATTTTCTATCGGCGACCATGTAGTCCTTAGGATCTCGCCTACCCGTAGCGTCATTCGATTCGGCGTACAGGAAAAGCTTAGTCCTAGGTATATTAGGGCGGTTGACATTCTCGAACGAGTAGGTGATGTATCCTATCGTCTCGCTCTTCTGCCGTCGATACGTGAGGTACATGACGTTTTTCATGTATCTCAATTACGACGGTATATCCCAGATCCGAACCATATCCTTGATCATTCGGAATTGGTTGTTGGTACCAACCTTTCGTATGAGGAAAGGCCCGTATCCATATTGGACCGAAGAGAGAAGGTACTCAAGAATAAGACTATTAGTTTAGCCCGTGTTGCTTGGGTCCATCACACTTTAGGTGAGTCAACGTGGAAACGTGAGGATGATATCCAATCGCAATATCTATACCTGTTTGACTCGTAAGGTATAATATTTTTCTTATGCCTTATGCTTTTACTTCCTTGCTTGCATGAATGATTGCTTGGTTGACTGCTAGTCGTAGATTGCCAGTATTAGTGTAGCTTGTCCCGGCACCTCTAGCCTCTTGATTAAATTTCGAGAACGGAATTCTTTTAAGGTGGGTAGAGTTGTCACTCCCGTTTTCCGTTATACATATTTTCCAGGATATGTATACGAATTTCTGACAATTGTCAGGTGGTTCGTATTTTGACTTATCTTTCTTAGCTTAGTCTTGGTTTAAATCTTGACTTGATTGGTTCAACTTGGTTCAACATGACTTGACTTGGCTTGGCTTGGTTTGGTTTACATTGGGTTGAGATGAGAGGGGTTGCTATATAAGTCAACTTCTTCTTCCTCCTCCATTATTTGTATTTACTTCTTCATCTTCTTTATTTACTCCTCCCACCTACCAAGCCTAGGAAAGTGCAACTTGCTTCATGATGGATCATAAGTTTTATTGTTTCATTCTCTTCTATACTTGATTCTAAGCCTCTTTAGAACTTGACATTTTTGGAGTTGATAGATGGATTCTTGTAGATCTAAGTTAGTAATTTTTTAGTTTTTCTTGGTTTTGATCTCTAAAACTTGGTTATTTTCGAAATCTAAAGGTTCCATGTTGTAGGAAATTCAATTCTACCCAATTTTGGCTTTTGAACCGCTCGATTTCGACTTCGTATGAGAAAGTTATGCCATTTTTGAGTTCATGGGTTCCCCACATCTTTTGGTGCTGTTGGGACGATGAACAGTGTCGCGCACAGTGTCTTCGCTGTCGCGTCCCCGTGCACCGTGCTTGCACGCAATGTGTGTCGTGGGCAATTTTGCCTGCACGTAAAGTGTAACTTGCGCGCCGTGTACTCGCTCACTTCTCTGCCGCACGCCCGCACGCCGCGCTTGCGCGCAACGTGCGCCGTGGGCGATTTTGCCATAACGCAATGCATAACTTGCGCCGCCGCGCGCCCGCGCACTTCTCTGCCGCACGACCTCATGTCGCGCTTGCACGCAACGTGCATCGTGGGCTATTTTGCCCGCGCACAATGCGCAACTTGCGTGGCCGCGCGCCCGCGCACTTCTCTGCCGTGCGCCCGCGCACCGCGCTTGAGCGCAACGTGCGCCATGGGCGATTTTGCCTGCGCGCAATGCACAACTTGCGCAGCCGCGCGCAATGCGCAACTTGCGCGGCCGTGCGCAATGCACAAGTTGTGCGACCGCGCGCAATGCGCAACTTGCGCGGCAGCGCGCCCGCGCAGTTTTCTGCCGCGCAATGTGCGCAGCCATGGGCGATTTTGCCCGCGCAACTTGCGTGCAGGTCACTCCAAATTACTGTTTTTGCCCGTTTGGGCTATTTTGTAACTAAAATCTTAAAAAATCTCAAAACATGAAAGTTGTAGATCTTTTCGCTTCAATAATATATTATTAGTTATTTTATGCAAGTTTCTCTCAATCATGATAATATAAGGATAGAACACGATAGTGGCCTGTTAAGGCGCACTCTTAACAAGTATCAAGTAACATAATAATTCTTGATAGTGACCCATCGTGGTGCACTCTTGACAAGTAACTTGACATGATAATTCTTGATGATGGTCCGTTGTGACGCATTCTTGACTTGATAAAGTAAAACTACATGATAATCTCGATATGTCTTGCTAAGTAACTCTTATCTTGACACCGTGGGTGTTTGTGCTTGTATAAGCTACATGTCTCGTCTTGCATCATGTATAGGATATGAATTCCTGATTTCCACGGTCAGGGATTCATACTGAATCTGACTAGGATAATGACTAGAGTGATCAAGTAGTTCATGAAGAGATTTCCCAGCTACAGGCAGTCCCGTTATCTGGGCACTTTAATTGGACTTGTAGCCTGCCGTCGAGTAGGGCACATTTCTAGCACACTGTCATGTGTTGCACCTCTAGGTCACCTAATCCAACTGTCTCAACTTGTGACCGGATAACCTGGATTAAGACTGCAGGGTTTGTGGCTGTTGGAACATCTCGATGCATCTTGTTAGTAACTAAGCTTGTGATAACCCTAGTTAGTTAAAGTATCAAGCCGTACTCTTTGTTTGGCCGTGAATGATGGATAGAGTCCTATCTTGTCTGGTCTTGCCTAGATCCAGTACATGGCTATCTCAGGACATGCATGTTTTTGCTTTACTTTATCGATAATTGGTTAGAGACTAAGTTCTGTTCACGTGAAGGGTTACAACCGTGGTCCTTGTTTGGTTTACGGGTTGTAACTTGGTTACCGGAATAGTCCGTTAGTCATCTTATCGTTTGTCATCCTGTTTTCTCTAACTCATGTCTTTCGTTATCCTTTTATGTATCATGTGCTAATATGCTGGTTTAGTTCTTAAGTGAAGCCTCCCTTGTGGCACTTGCTCTTTCTGGGGTCTGACCCAGCTGGTTTTGTATGGCCAAATTTCGGAGTAGCTCCCGAAGATCTTCCTGCCTTCCAGCCAGATGGTGACCATGAGGCGCAACCCTGGCAACGAGTGGGTTCTTATTTTTCTCTCCCACTCCCTTGTAAAAATATTCTTTTGAGGCGTTTAGCCGCCGAGCAAGTGTTAGCTCGTTTTCAACTTTACTTACTGTCTGTCTACGGGCTGTAACATGATTGACAAATCCTAGGGTTGATCATGTATGACTGAAACTCTTGCTAGTCTTCACATTTTGTATGACTAGCTTCATGATCATCTGAATATGTAATGTTTGGGACGCCTTACTTTGTATGTCTGATGATCTAACATCTTGTAACATTTACTTACTTGCTTGAGATTGAGACACTAGGCTTGTTTATGACCATAAGAGACTGATGGCTTGTAGTAAACCCTCATGCATCTAGACAGCCGTGATCGTATTGCGAGGTAGGATTCACTTCAATGTACGTAGCTGGCTGTGTCTGTCTTCCACTCTCCAGTATTCTGGTTCTGGGGCGTGACAATTCTTCTTGTGCAAATTTATGTAGATGACATTATATTCAGTTCTACCAATGAAAAACTTTGTCAAGATTTTGCTAAGTGTATGCAGAGTGAATTTGAGATGCGTATGATGGGAGAGCTAAACTTTTTCATAGGACTTCAGATCAAACAACACTCAAAGGGAACATTCATCAACCAAGCTAAGTACACGAAGGACATACTGAAAAAGTATGACTTCGATAATGTAAAGTCGATCGGGACTCCAATGGCTACATCCACAAATCTTGATTATGATGAAAGTGGCAAACATGTCGACTAGCGTAAGTATCGAGGTATGATTGGTAGTTTATTATATTTAACTGTTAGTCGCCCTGATATTATGTTCAGTGTTTGCATCTGTGCACGTTACCAGGCAAATCCTAAGGAATCACACCTAAGTGCCGTTAAGCTTATCTTCCGATACCTTAAAGGAACTTCTACAGTCGGCTTGTAGGATCCTAAAACCAAATCCTTTGACCTGATAGGTTACTCAGATGCGGATTATGCTGGATGCAAAGTAGACCGTAAAATTACCAACGGTACGTGTCATTTCCTAGGAAAGGCCTTAAGTCTCTTGGTTTAGCAAAAAGTAAAATTCTGTAGCATTGTCAACAACTGAGGCTGAGTATATCGCTGTAGGACGTTGCTATGCTCAAATTTTGTGGATGAAGCAAACCTTATAAGACTACAATCTGCACTACACTATGATTCCTATTTATTTGATAACACTGTAGAAGCATGGATAATATTAAAGAAAATGACCCATACGGCCAAAAGAACCCCATGCGGCTCAGAGAGCCCATGCGACTCAAAGAGTCATGCGGCATAAGGGACTATGTGGCCCAAGACATCCCATGCGGCTCCGAAGATACGTGGCGGGACAGTCCTCTTCTCTGCCCCTTCGCATTAATTGTTTGACGGCTGACAACTCTGAAAAAGTGACAGCCCTGACACAAAGAAGAAGTAATTATGACTCTGTCATAATGACAGACTTCTAGGGAAGAGAAAAGAGATCTCTGACACAAATCCCCCGAGAGCCATAAAAATGCCACGTGGCCTTGCCACGTGGGCGTTCGTATGCGGCTCAAGCAAAGACTTCCCATGCGGTTCAGAATGAAGCCGTCCTATGCGGCTCAGGCCGAGACAGTCTCATGCGGCTCGAGCAAAGACTTCTCATGCGGTTCAGAATGAAACTATCCTATGCGGCTCAGGCCGAGACAGCCTCATGCGGCTCGAGCAAAGACTTCTCATGCGGTTCAAGAGGACCATTTCCATGCGGCTCAGGCGGATGTATCCCTATGCGGCTCACAATGATCACCTCCATGAGAGGGCCACTACCCAGGCAGCCCTGACACGTGGCCATAATCATATGCGGCCCAAAATCATATGCGGCTCACTCGTCATGCGGTTCAGATCCCCCAATGGCTCCTAGGACACGTGTCCTAAGCCGATCAATTCCTCAGATTTATTGCAATCAAAGATTGGGTCAAATCCCAATAATCTGGGACACGTGGCAGGAGAATAAATCTAATTTATTCGCAGACATCAGAAGACCATTATGAGGAAGATTTATTCCAATCAGCATTAATTGCTGATGGGATTTGGTGTAATCTACACTCAATGGCTCGGATTCGTCACAATCAAAAGCGAACGGCCTAGATTGACCAATTCACAGGCCGCCGCCATCTCCAAGAGATAATCATCGGCAACCCTAATGATCACATCCCACTATTATAAATAGCAAGGTGCCATTCCCTTGTAAAAAGATATACGGTCAGAGAGAGAGATACGCCCATACAGAGAGACTCCCCTAATAATCAGAGAGAAAATACACACACAGAGAGAGAGAGAGAGAAGCCAGAAGAATAATAGAGGGAGAGCAAGAAGAGCATTTCTTCACCAGCGCTAACCACCTCTTCACAGGAGCCAAGGCTGCATACCGATCGTCCAAGGAGTAAGGCAGGGCTGCCGTCGCCTTCCCGAGCCTCTATCGTCACCCCCCAGAATCTAAAATAAACAATTGTACATAGACTGCTGTACCTAGGTTTTCGTCCCTAGGCTTTCTTTGTATAAGCGAGTTTGTAACGTGAAGTAAAAGTCCGGTCCTCCAATAATTGTTCTGTTCTTTTATATTTCATGGCAAACACGATGGCGACTCTGCTGGGGACAAACTTCTCCACGGCTGAGGAGTTGGTGACGCAATCAGATGCAGCTAAGCTTGGCTCCACGTAACAGAAGATGGTCACCCGGTTCGACCAACAGGCGTTCGAAAAAATGCTCTCCGACAAGTGCGCTGGCCCGGTCCAGAAGCGAGCCCACACGAAGAAGGCCCGCAGGGAGTGGAGACCCCGATCCTTCGTTCCTACTGAAGCTCTTGCAGAGATACCCTCTGTTGTTGAAGACGGCGAGGAAGACCCTCCTGCGGCCCTACTTCAGACCGTAGGCAACTCTGCTGTCCCCAAGTCCGGCAGAAGAAAATACTATGGTGCTGGACTCGCAGGGACAAAGAGGAACTCTACGCGATCCGAGCCGCATAAGGGTGCTAGCTGCATGGAAAAAGCTCATGCGGCCACATCCGCTAGCTGCATGAAGAAAAATCATACGGTCACATCTGTCAGCCGCATAGCTTATGCGGCTACAGTTGCCAACCACATGGATGAAACTCATACGGCTATGGAAGTCAATCGCTTGCAGAAAACCCATACGGCCACAATTGCCAACCGCATGCGGCCAGCCTGCACGGTCGTGACTCCTAGCCGCACAAAAATAACTCATCCGACAGCAGAAGACAACCGCATGCAGACAGCCTGCACGGTACTCAATTCTAGCCGCATAGCGTCCACTCCACGCTTCTCTCGATCAGTCTTCGACCGTCTCTCATACGGTCCTGACCCTGATGGTTCTCTGGATGATAAGCCAGACTCTGTGGTATTCAACTTGGACTCCTTCTATTACGTACCCACAAGTGCTAAAAGAAGGAAGTCAAGGGCAGCGCGGGCTCACTAAGCCCAGTCAGCTGCCCCAACCTCTGACCATCGGGGCATCCCGTTGATTATCATGCGGGCCTCTGATGGGAAGTTGTACAGAACTACTCGAATCCAGCCCCCGGCGGCGGACGGACAGAGTGGTTCCTCTGACCTGCGTGAGGATATCCTCCACAAGCGCAAGGAAAGAGACGGGGCTTCGGTGTGCAAAGAGTCCTCGCTTGGACGTTACTGCACCCAAATCATCGTCAACTGCTGTTGCAACAATGCGGCAGTGACGGAAGATCGGCCGTTAGTCTTCCAAAGACTACAGCGTTCGAGCTCAGAAGACGAGGCACCTCCTGTTGTCTCCTGCAATTCCACTCAGAAAGTCCCAGACGAGGGGAGAGGGAAGAAGGCAAGCATCTCCAGCCCGAAGACCTCAACCACTGCAACTAAATAACTGTCGTCTAAGCGGGTGCCCACCATCGGAGTTTTCTAAGGTACTCGCTCTAAGACGAAATCTGCTACAGTGGGAGGCCCGTCGTCCGTAACGCAGGGGGTTGCTGGGGCTGGGGGTAGCACCCCTCCGAGCCTCCACAACAATCCAATATTCCAAGAAGACGAGCCAAGGAAGATAACTCTCCCATCAGATATAGCCGAGGCTGGCATCCCCGAGGACATCCACGACTCTCAAGATGAAGCAAGCTCTGAAGCTGAGGGTACTATTCCCCCCGAGTCCGAACCAGAAAAGAATATTCCCACATATCCCGATGACTTCTCGGTACATGGGTATGACTCGGAGGATACATCCTCCACCGTCCCTTCCGTTTTTCATCATATAAGGACGATGTTCATAACAGACAGCAATCAAAGTGGTTCCAGTAATCGCCAGCGCATCGACAATCTCGAAGCCATATTACTTGCTTTGGTCAAATCTGTAGATGAAATCAAGGCGGCTCTTCCAACTCTGCAAGGAGGAACATCTGGCCAAACAAGCACGGGTCCCGCGGTCAATGCGGACTCGAACTCAGCGGCACCGAACCCGTGCAATAATCCTCCCAAAATAACAGCCCCTACCGCAACATATGAGGCCCGAGAAGTAAGAAGAGAGGTTCAGGAGCTCCGAGCCATGTTCCATGCCCGAGAAAATGCTCAAGACCTTAGAATACGGCAACCATACCCTGCTGAATGGAGGGATGTTCCATTCCCACTAAAATATAAGCCGTTCAATATCAACCCATATGATGGCAAGACCTCAGCAAGTCGGTACATCACTTACTTCGAGGTCACCACCGACCATCTGTCCCATGATGATGCTATCCTCACGCGATTATTCATCGGGGCATTGGAAGGAGTCGCCTTCGACTGGTATCGCAATCTGCCGGACAACTGCATCCACTCCTTCACCGGCTACAAGCGTCTGTTCTTAGAGAGATTCTACTGAGTAGGGCAGGACGTCACCATGTCCACCCTCATGGATGTCGTCCAAGGGGAGAAGGAGCTGACAAGGAACTACATTGAGCGGTTCCGCCAAACCGCCATGAAGCTGCCCTCCGAAAATCCAGATTCCTCTTTAATTGAAATTTGCCAAAAGAGACTGCTTCCAACGATCAGTCTCTGGATGGGCGAAAGTCAATTCAAAGATTGGAAGACGTTCATCATCAGCGCCACGAGCGCCGAAGAACCATTGAAGAAGGCTCGCCAACTGGGATTGCGCATCTCGAAAGAAGAAAACAAGGGCAAGCGTCCCAACAACGATAATGGGGGTAGTCCCTCCAACAATCGGGATAGCAAAGAAAAGCAAGCTATGGTGGCCGATACAGCACAAAAACCTGAGCCGAAGCCAGCAGACAAACAATGGCCGCAAATCACTTACTCCTTCGAAGACGGTCACGTCAAGCCTATCTTGGACATGCTCATACAAGGGGACAGAATTCAGCTTCCTCCACCAAGACGGGAACCGCGGTCGGCAGAGAAGGAGAATCCAAAGTACTGCCATTATCATCACTATGTTCATCATGCTACACACGATTGCTACCAGTTGAAATGGTACATCCAAAACCTCATCAACTCAAACGCTCTGGCCATCGATTTCGAAGAGGTAACCGTGGCGGCCAATATGGTGTCCGTACAATTTGGCAGCTTCCCTCCGACGGAGACTCAAGACTGGGTGGTCTCCGTCCCTCTAGCGACAATGGAGATTACCAATCTTCCACCTTCCCGAGATCAGGCTGCCGGTCTAGTACCCCTCACCACATCACGTGGGGAGGTCATGTGGATCCATCCAGACTTGGTATCAGAAGTGACTCGGCCCACACCATCTTCCACCAGCAAGAAGAAAAGTGGAAAAGTCAGGACCTGCCACACAATCTCGGCAGACAACGAGGAAGCTACAGCCGTCGTCACGCGGTCCGGAGCACAATCCCAACCTGTGGTTGAGAATCCAGCTGAAAATCATTAACCCACTACAACTGATGCTCCGGGACCGGCTCAGCCTTCGACGACCGACAAGCCTAGGCCGAGGGAGACTCGTTTCGACAAATCCCTCCGAAAAGAGGCAGCCCAAGGGCTAGAGAGGCCCTAGAACTTTGACATCTTAGCACAATTGGCTAACACACCGGCCAAGTTATCACTGTACGAACTCCTAAGGCTCTCCAAGGACGTTCGTATTACATTAAGCGAAGCACTCCAAAATGCCGATGTCTATCTGGCTCAATCCAACCTCACCGGGACGGACTCACCCGTAGATCTCCAAGACAGTGCCTGCACGGGAGCAATGCCCAACATCGTCTTCACTCCGCAGGACATGCTCATCAAAACCAACCTACACGATCGCCCGCTATACTATACGGGATACATCGGCGACGTAAAGGTGGATCGGATGCACATAGATCCTGGCTCTTCCATAAGCATCATCCCAAAGGGTCTGCTACATCATCTCCGCATCCCAATGTATCGCCTGACGCCTACAAGCACCGCCATCAGCGATTTTAATTCGGGCTGGAGCTACCCTATTGGGAAGATTCGTCTGAAGTGTCAAATTGGCGACCTCCAATCCGAAGTTACCTGCTACGTCATAGATGCAGACACTTCTTACAACATCCTCTTGGGGCGCCCATGGATACACGATTACATGATTGTGCCTTCCACGTTACACCAGTGCTTCAAATATGTCGACAAACACGGATTCGTGAGGACGGAATTTGCTGATATCGATCCCTTCAAAGGGGTCGAATCTTACTACTCAGACTCCTGCCTATACGAAAAGTCGAAGAGGCACCTTGATGAAGGAAATGAACAAGCTGGTACCGAAACGGCTACAGGATCAGAAGAACCTCTGACGATCCACCTCCAAGCTCGCAAACCGGGCAAGTCCGCACCCCTTACCGCCACTCTGCGGAAGGATGCGATCAGTATCTCGGCGCAGGAGGAGCAGATGATAATCCGGCTGCCAAGGTCCGGCCAAGTGCCGAGACCCACAACGGGGCCATTGACAATCAGACTGCCGAGAGTCGGTCAACCCCAAACGGAGAAGCTCAATCCCTTCGACAGGCCACTGACGATACGCCTTCCCAAGAAGGGTCGTCACCCCGATGCGAGGTCTGACACTTCTAGCGAACCGGCCACGCCTCGCTCCACATCAAGTGCCAAACTGGGGGTCGCTAGTCTGCCAACGACTCCACGCTCTGCTCCATCAACTGATCTACTGACAATCAAACTTTCCAGGTCGTCCTCTCAGTCTTTATTTATACAGGGGGTAGCCGAAGAGGAACCGGAGCTAGCCAAGTATGTGGCTGCCCACACTGACGTCCCCTCCGCTGATGATGTAATCCCCCTAGAAAAGATACCTTACTTCATCAATAAAGGGTTATCTTTGAACTACACCGAGCTCAATAAGCTATGTACAATGTATGCTATGGAACACGGTATAGGCACTCACCTACACACACAGGTGACAAATGTGTACACCGCGATCCAGCTTACTCCAGTAGAAGACGCTTACCGAATAATCGAGGGAGGGGACCATCCAATCATCTTCGGCCGGACGAACAACCCGCATCCCTTCACCATAGAGAAAGCCGACCTCGGGTCAGATGCCGGAAGACTGCCTCTGTATCTCTATAGCCCTCAATCCAAATATCTCATGCAGAAACAGGGGTATAATCTAGAGACGACGCCAGGTTTGAACTACGGCACTGGGCGACGATTACCTTTGAAGCCGCCAGTCCCGACGGGCAAACCACGAGACTACTATAGCAAAACTTGATGCGGGTTGGGATATGTAACGCCTACTACAACCCCTGAGAGTTCAGATGAAGAATGCGACTGGCAGTCACATTCAACCGGGTCACCAACTTCGAACTCGGATACCAGCATCGGAGACGTGTTCAGACAAGTCATGACAGTCAACATGGCATTCGCCGACGCTTACAAAGAAGACAAAGACATCCTCGAAATCCTCAAGCTAGAGCCATGGGCCCAGCAATTGGATGCACAATGGGAAAAACGGTTCGAACTAAGAGAACCTTCTACTGAAGATGAGGTCATACAAGTGGATATCGGCAGCGAATCTTCTACAAAACCGATCTTCGTCAGTAAAAGCCTAGCAGACGAAGAGCGGGAGTCGCTGCTAGAACTTATCAGAGAATACATTGATGTGTTCGCCTGGAGCTATGAAGATATGCCAGGGTTAAATCCCGACATTGCTCTTCACAAACTCAACATTCGGCCAGATGCGAAGCCAGTCAAGCAACAACAACGACGCTTCCGCCCAGGCATCATGGACGCAATCGAAGCCGAAGTCAACAAATTGATAGCCAGTGGTTTCATTCGTGAGGAACAACATCCCGATTGGGTCGCCAATATAGTGCCCGTCCTCAAGAAGAACGGGAAGATTCGAATCTGCATCGACTTCCGCAATCTGAACGAGGCATGCCCCAAAGATGAGTTCCTCCTCCCTATTACGGACATCATGATTGACAATACCTACGATTTTGAACGTATGTCACTCATGGATGGCTTCTCGGGGTACAACCAAATCAAGATGTCTCCTGACGACGAAAAGCATACATCATTCCGAATACCGATTGGCACATACTGCTACACAGTTATGCCTTTCAGTTTAAAGAATGCTGGCGCCATATATCAAAGAGCCATGAGCATCATCTTCAGAGACCACTTACGCAAGAGAGTGGAGTGCTATATTGACGATATAGCCGTTAAGAGTCGCTGCAAGGGAGACCATCTGCAGGATCTAAGGACGGTATTCGACCTAATACGAGCGCACAATTTGAAAATGAACCCTACGAAGTCCTTTCTGGGTGTATCCAGCAGAAAGTTCTTGGGATTCATCATCACTGCACAGGGTATCCATGTAGACCCTGAGAAGACGAAGGTAATCATGGAGATGGGTCCCCCAAGAAATCTCCGCGAACTCAGAGGCCTTCAAGGGAGGCTAGCTTACATCAGGAGGTTCATTTCCAACCTCTCCGGGCGATGCCGACCGTTCACGCATCTCATGAAGAAAGGAGTCTCATTCGTATGGGACGAGGAATGTCAGCGTGCTTTCGATAGCATCAAAGAATATTTGTCAAATCCTCCAGTTTTGGTGGCCCCGGTTCCTGGAAAACTATTCCTGCTCTATGTACGAGCAATGAAACATTCCTTCGGGGCTCTGCTCGCATAAAACAATGATACAGGCCATGAGCAAGCCATATATTACCTCAGCCGAATGATGATTGGGCCAGAGCACCGATACACCGCTGTGGAGAAGGAATGCCTCGCCCTGGTGTTCGCTATTCAGAAAATGCGGCACTATGTTACCGGACAAACGATATATGTGATCTCACGAGTCAACCCTCTCAGGGTCCTCATGACTAAACCAGGGGCACTCAGCTCTCGCCTCACTACATGGGCAATATTGCTGTCCCCTTATCATATGATCTTCGTCCCCCAAAAGGCAGTCAAAGTTCAAGCCTAGGCCGAGGGAGACTCGCTTCGACAAATCCCTCTGAAAAGAGGCAGCCCAAGGGCTAGAGAGGCCCTACAACTTTGACATCTTAGCACAATTGGCTAACACACTGGCCAAGTTGTCACTGTACGAACTCCTAAGGCTCTCCAAGGACGTTCGTATTGCATTAAGCGAAGCACTCCAAAATGCCGATGTCTATCTGGCTCAATCCAACCTCACCGGGGAGGACTCACCCGTGGATCTCCAAGACAGTGCCTGCACGGGAGCAATGCCCAACATCGTCTTCACTCCGCAGGACATGCTCATCAAAACCAACCTACACGATCGCCCGCTATACTATACGGGATACATCGGCAACGTAAAGGTGGATCAGATGCACATAGATCCTGGCTCTTCCATAAGCATCATCCCGAAGGGTCTGCTACATCATCTCCGTATCCCAATGCATCGCCTGACGCCTACAAGCACCGCCATCAGCGGTTTCAATTCGGGCAGGAGCTACCCTATTAGGAAGATTCGTCTGAAGTGTCAAATTGGCGACCTCCAATCCGAAGTCACCTGCTACGTCATAGATGCAGACACTTCTTACAACATCCTCTTGGGGAGCCCATGGATACACGATTATATGATCGTGCCTTCCACGTTACACCAGTGCTTCAAATATGTCGACAAACACGAATTCGTGAGGACGGAATTTGATGATATCGATCCCTTCAAAGGGGTCGAATCTTACTACTCAGACTCCTGCCTATACGAAAAGTCGAAGAGGCACCTTGATGAAGGAAATGAACAAGCTGGTACCGAAACGGCCACAGGATCAGAAGAACCTCTGACGATCCACCTGCAAGCTCGCAAACCGGGCAAGTCCGTACCCCTTACCGCCACTCTGCGGAAGGATGCGATCAGCCTCTCGGCGCAGGAGGAACAGATGATAATCCGGCTGCCAAGGTCCGGCCAAGTGTCGAGACCCACAACGGGGCCATTGACAATCAGACTGCCGAGAGTCGGTCAACCCCAAACGGAGAAGCTCAATCCCTTCGACAGGCCACTGACGATACGCCTTCCCAAGAAGGGTCGTCACCCCGATGCGAGGTCTGACACTTCTAGCGAACCGGCCACGCCTCGCTCCATATCAAGTGCCAAACTGGGGGTCACTAGTCTGCCAACGACTCCACGCTCTGCTCCATCAACTGATCCACTGACAATCAAACTTTCCAGGTCATCCTCTCAGTCTTCATTTACACAGGGGGTAGCCGAATAGGAACCGGAGCTAGCTAAGTATGTGGCTGCCCATACTGACGTCCCCTCCGCTGATGATATAATCCTCCTAGAAAAGATACCTTACTTCATCAATAAAGGGTTATCTTTGAACTACACCGAGCTCAATAAGCTATGTACAATGTTTGCTATGGAACACGGTATCGGCACTCACCTGCACACACAGGTGACAAATGTGTACACCGCGATCCAGCTTACTCCAGTAGAAGACACTTACCGAATAATCGAGGGAGGGGACCATCCAATCATCTTCGGCCGGACGAACAACCCGCATCCCTTCACCATAGAGAAAGCCGACCTCGGGTCAGATGCCGGGAGACTGCCTCTGTATCTCTATAGCCCTCAATCCAAATATCTCATGCAGAAACAGGGATATGATCTGGAGACGACGCCAGGTTTGAACTACGGCACTGGGCGACGATTACCTTTGAAGCCGCCAGTCCCGGCGGGCAAACCACGAGACTACTATAGCAAAACTCGATACGGATTGGGGTATGTAACGCCTACTACAACCCCTGAGAGTTCAGATGAAGAATGCGACTGGCAGTCACATTCAACCGGGTCACCAACTTCGGACTCGGATACCAGCATCGGAGACGTGTTCAGACAAGTCATGAAAGTCTAACATGGCATTCGTCGACGCTTACGAAGAAGACGAAGACATCCCCGAAATCCTCAAGCTAGAGCCATGGGCCCAGCAATTGGATGCACAATGGGAAAAACGGTTCGAACTAAGAGAACCTCCTACTGAAGATGAGGTCATACAAGTGGATCTCGGCAGCGAATCTTCTCCAAAACCGATCTTCGTTAGTAAAAGCCTAGCAGACGAAGAGCGGGAGTCGCTGCTAGAACTTATCAGAGAATACATTGATGTGTTCGTCTGGAGCTATGAAGATATGCTAGGGTTAAATCCCGATATTGCTCTTCACAAACTCAACATTCGGCCAGATGCGAAGCCAGTCAAGCAACAACAGCGACGCTTCCGCCCAGGCATCATGGACGCAATCGAAGCTGAAGTCAACAAACTGATAGCCAGTGGTTTCATTCGTGAGGAACAACATCCCGATTGGGTCGCCAATATAGTGCCCGTCCTCAAGAAGAACGAAAAGATTCGAATCTGCATCGACTTCCGCAATCTGAACGAGACATGTCCCAAAGATGAGTTCCCCCTCCCTATCACGGACATCATGATTGACAATACCTGCAGTTTTGAAAGTATGTCACTCATGGATGGCTTCTCGGGGTACAACCAAATCAAGATGTCTCCTGACGACGAAAAGCATACATCATTCCAAATACCGATTGGCACATACTGCTACACAGTTATGCCTTTCGGTTTAAAGAATGCTGGCGCCACATATCAAAGAGCCATGAGCATCATCTTCAGAGACCAGATACGCAAGACAGTGGAGTGCTATGTTGACGATATAGCCGTTAAGAGTCGCTGCAAGGGAGACCATCTGCAGGATCTAAGGACGGTATTCACCCTAATGCGAGCGCACAATTTGAAAATGAACCCTACGAAGTCCTTTCTAGGTGTATCCAGTAGAAAGTTCTTGGGATTCATCATCACTACACAGGGTATCCATGTAGACCCTGAGAAGACGAAGGCAATCATGGAGATGGGTCCCCCAAGAAATCTCCGCGAACTCAGAGGCCTTCAAGGGAGGCTAGATTACATCAGGAGGTTCATTTCCAACCTCTCCGGGTGATGCCGACCGTTCACGCACCTCATGAAGAAAGGAGTCTCATTCGTATGGGACGAGGAATGTTAGCGTGCTTTCGACAGCATCAAAGAATATTTGTCAAATCCTCCAGTTTTGGTGGCCCCGGTTCCTGGAAAACCATTCCTGCTCTATGTATGAGCAATGGAACATTCCCTCGGGGCTCTGCTCGCACAAAACAACGATGTAGGCCATGAGCAAGCCATATATTACCTCAGCCGAATAATGATTGGGCCAGAGCACCGATACACCGCTGTGGAGAAGGAATGCCTCGCCCTGGTGTTCGCTATTCAGAAAATGCGGTACTATGTCACCGGACAAACGATACATGTGATCTCACGAGTCAACCCTCTCAGGGTCCTCATGACTAAACCAGGGGCACTCAGCTCTCGTCTCGCTACATGGGCAATATTGCTGTCCCCTTATCGTATGATCTTCGTCCCCCAAAAGGCAGTCAAAGGTCAAGCCCTGGCAGACTTCTTAGCAGCCCACCCAGGCTCGGAGTCCTCCAGAATATATGAAGAGATCCCAGATGAGGTTGTCGACTCGCATGCAACCTCTCACGAGGCTATATGGCGAATGTTCTTCGACGGTGCTTCGAGGACCGGACCTAAAGACAATATAGTCGTCGGAGTCGGGGTAGTGCTGGTCTCCCATTCCGGATTGGTGATTAACTGCGCTTATTCCCTCACAGAGCCCTGCTCTAACAACGTGGCCGAGTACAACGCTCTGGTCATTGGCCTCCAACTTGCAAGAAAGCTGGGGGTAGAATACCTTGAAGCATACGGCGATTCCTAACTAATCGTCAATCAGATACGGGGCTCGTATGAGGTCCGCCACGAAGACATGATCCCTTATCACCAAATAGCGATTGACATTATCTCGTCGTTCGAGGGGTTCTTCATCGAACATATCTCCAGACTCCGAAATATCGAAGCTGATGCCTTAGCTGGTCTTGCCGTTTCCCTAGCAGTTCTGAAGCATGATCGCCAATCAGTGGATGTGATAGGCCACGAACTGGCATGTCCCAAGAACAATGTGCAATTCGTGGCGAGTTATTTCGTACAGACGATCGATGATGCCCCAGATTGGAGACAACCATTCATCGACTTCGTCGTCTACGGCATCCTGCCCGAGAACCCAAAGGAAGCCACTTCCATCAGACGACGTTCTCTCAGATTCTTCTACGATACAGAGATGAAAATACTGTATCGCCACTCCTACGACGGATTACTGCTCCGGTGCTTGTCAAACACAAAAGCCAAAGAAGCCGTACGAGAAGCTCATGACGGTGTCTGCGGGGCCCACCAGCCTGGTCCTAAATTGCAAGACCGTCTTCGACGAATGGGCTACTATTGGCCTACGATGGTGGCAGATGCAATAGATTATGCTAGAAAATGCGAAGCCTGTCAAGTCCATGCGGACTTCGTTCACCAACCATCCGAATTTCTATATCCGACAGTGGCGTCCTGGCCATTCGAAGCATGTGGGATGGATATCATTGGTCCAATCGCCCCACCTTCCTTCCGAGGACATCGCTTCATACTTGCGATCACTGATTACTTCTCTAAATGGGCGGAAGCTGTCCCATTCGCAGAAGTTAAGACTTCAAACGTGATCAGCTTCCTTAAGCATCACGTCATCTACCGCTTTGGACTGCCCCGAAGGATCATCCATGATAATGGTCCGTAGTTTACGAGTCACGCTTTCTATCGGTTTTGCGATAAGTACCGTATTCAGAATGTCGCTTCGACACCGTACAACCCGGCGGCGAACGGGTTGGCAGAAGCATTCAATAAAACAATCATCAAACAACTCAAGAAGTATGTCTCCTCCAACAAATACGACTGGAACGAGAAACTCGGCGAGTGTTTATGGGTGTACCGTACTACAGTCCGAACAGCTATTGAGAACACACCATTCTTACTAGTATACGGGAGTGAAGCAGTTCTTCCATTAGAGACTCAAAAACCCTCACTCCGCGTCGTCCTCACTTATCAACTGACGACGGATGACAACTATCGATGTCGACTACAAGAGTTGGAGGCCTTAGATGAAAAGTGCCTCCTAGCTCAGCAAAGGATCGAGCTATACCAAGCACGCATCTCAGGAGCCTTCAACAAGAAGGTCAAAATCAGAACATTCCAAGTGGGCGATCTTGTTCTGGCAGTCCGGAGGCCAATGGTCATGACTCACAAGACCGCCGGCAAGTTCCATCCAAAATAGGAAGGTCCATTTGTCATCGAGGCCGTGTTCTCCAACGGTGCTTACCGCCTCGCTAAGCAAAACGGAGACTTGCTTATGTTGCCCGTCAACGGCAAGTTCCTGAAGAAATATTATGTCTAAAACAACATTCTCCAGATTATTGAGTCATGTACCCGCTGGTACCACTGAACTCACCCCCATAGTCTTCCAGATTATTGAGTCATGTATCCGCTGATACCACTGGACTCACCCCCATAGTTTGTCAAATTTTTGAGTCATGTACCTGCTGGTACCGCTGAACTCACGCTCACCATTCCTCAGATCCTCGAGTCACGTACCCGCTGGTGCCTCTGAACTCACATCCCGGTCACTCTTACAGATAGAAAGTTATGTATGATCATACCTCTGAACTTCCTTCCTGGAGGAGATCCTCCCTCATGATCCAATACCCGCACTTCCAGTGCACAAAAAAGGGTAAGCGATCCACAAATTTCTAAAACGGCCATGTCCTCATTACCTCTGAGTCGTTCCACTTCCGCCAAAAACAAATCACCCCTTACATAGAACTTTTATGTCCTCATTACCTCTGAGTCGTTCTATGTGCCCTCCTTCATTAAGCCCACTCCTGTCATGTCCTCATTACCTCTGAAGGGGAAGGCTCCGTCGAAGAAACCTTCATACTTGCCATGTCCTCATTACCTCTGAGTAAGTATGATAATCCCCTTTCGACCTATTATCTGTACCCACAACCGGAGTACGCCAAGGATAATAGGCCCACAAATGTCCTCTGTTGACCACAAATGTCCTCTGTTGACCACAAATGTCCTCTGTCGACCACCAATACCCTCCGTCGAGTTCGCTCCTGCCATGTACTCATTACCTCTGAGTAGGAAAACTCTACATCTAAAAAACTTGCCTGCTTGCCATGTCCTCTTTTCCTCAGAGCAAGTATGGCGGTTCTCCTTCATCCTATTATCCGTATCTTAAACCAGGGTACGCCAAGGATAATAGGCCCACGAATATCCTCAGCTAAGTTTCTTAGCACAAACATACCATCTCATCATGCCCCAGGAGCCCAGCTGCTCTACGGTATTCCTGTTCCCAATACCAAGAGCACCCATGACCACTTTGCCATAGCTGCTTCAGGTATCCTGACCAAAACTTATTATCTGTACCTAAAACCAAGGTGTGCCATAGGTAACAGGTCCACAAATATATCCCCTATGCGGGGGAGAACATCACCACAATATCACAGGCGCAGCAAGCAATACAAATGAAGAGTAGAATTGAAAGTACTCTTTATTTGAAGGAAGAAAAAAAAGTATTACATATTTCGGGACCACGTCCCTTTCAAAAAAGGAAAAGAAAAGGCCGACTACATTTCAGCATTACTCAATTCTAGGAGGCGGTTTCTCACTGAGGTGGTCCCCCGCTCAATCCGTTGCCGAACGCGACGCTCGGCCTCCTGGAGTAACCGCTCCTCATTGTCCAAGCCCAGGAGCGCCTGACAGTCATCTTCCAATTTCTTCAGGGCAGTCTCCAGGTCAGTCGAAGCTTGAGTAACCCTGTCAGCCTCCTGAATAATTAGCCCCCTGTCACTTCGGGCAGCCTCAAGTTCGGACTCCAAGAAAGTCAGCTTCTTCTGAAGCGCAAGGATCTGCTCCCGCGTCTCGGTAATCTCACGAGAGACAGACTCCTCCCAGGCTGTGACGTTTTTATTCGCGTAACTCAACCGATCATACCGATCAGATAAGTCGCTGAGATCCTTCAGTATGGCCGGTCTGATCTTATCCCGAGCAGCTCTGGTCCTCTCTATAACAGCGATAAGGGAATCCCGCTTCTCGTTTATAACAGCAGACAGATCAGCCTGCCGCAATACTCGAAGCTCGGCCACCAGCTGATCAGCCTCCAACAATTTTGCCTCCAGAAGCGAAGCCATCCCTGCATCACCAGGAAGATTCCTAAGGATATTTACTTGACCCTGGGCGCATTGTCGGGACAAGGTGAAGGAGGTCCCTTTTTCCACAGCGGCCTCGATTTCCCTCTTCAAATGATGATGAAAACTGGCAACCACGTCCTGCAACGTGTCGTCCAGAACTTCAGCAGAGGATGGCGTCAGGGGAAGCAGGGATGACAACGTCGGAGAAGTAACGCTAGAGCTCGCCACCAGGGGAACGGAGTCCGAGTAGAACGATGCATGAATGGCGGCCAACTCATATTCCGCCGCCCGGAGAGCTTGAATACTCGGTAGGGCAGAAAGGTCGATTCTTGGAGGCACTGGAGCAGAGGATGACGCAAGGACCATCGTTTCCTGCCCCGACTGCCCCGATAACTGGCTCGCTAAACTCGAGCCCCCAGAAGGCCCATCAAGACGAGTCGGACGGTAAGGAGGTACTCCCTTCTCTACCAATGCCCCTTCGGCTGGGGTTGTCTCAACAACGTCCATCCTCGGCACTAGAGGGGCAGGACCTGTATGCCCAGAGTAACAATCAATCGACATAACCCGAAGGACGTGATGATAGAGCAGATAGGCTTCCTCACAGGTTAAGATTCGGCTAATCTTTCCAGGAGAGGGGCATGAAGGCTGCAGCTCATCCACAACTGGCATGGTCTCCTCATCCGCGATCCCCGAGTTAAACTCAGTCACGTCCTCTGTCTTCGCCACCTTGAAAGGGGATACAGATTGATCTGCGTCATCTTGAAAAGGAACAGGCTCACGGGAGTCCCCGTCATCCTAGGTCACCACCTCGACATCTTGAAACTCTTCTTCTTCTCCTGACACCTAAAAGAGGGAACGAAGACGATTAGAATTGAAGCTCAAGGGAAAGAAGGAAGAAGGAATCGAGAGCGGTTTTACTACCTCGGACGCAGGGTTGGCTTCTTCTCCACTTTCTTTTATGGCTAGCGGGCGGTGCCTAGTCGCAACCAGCTTCCGGGATCGAGAAACACCACCAATAGGAGAAACTTGCCTGCTACGTTTTGGAGTAGGACCAGGCGTAACGAGGGACTGATCCCCCAACATCTCATCTGACAAAATAGGCGGCTGACCCGCCTTTGCGTCTGCCACTGGAAGAATAGAGTCATCTCTATCATGCTCGTTGCCTTCATCACCCTCAGCAGCGGAATCCAAATCTGGCAATTCGGCTCTAGTCTTTCTTTTCTTGGCCCCTTGAGAGCCTTCATCCAGACCGGTACCAATAATAAAACTGGTACCTGGGTTAAAACCGACTGGGAGTTTGTTCGCCATGACATGATACAAAGCTGCCATATACAAGATCTCCACTGACGCCTCAATGGCAGGGACCAAGAAAATGGTACGGGTATGGAATGTATCGTAGTATTGCCAAGCCCTGATACCATCAAGAAGGCTACCTTCAAAACCCAGACAGGAGCTGGGATTGTCTAGGCAAAGCTGGCTGTATCCAAATTGCCGGGCAAACCTGCTGGGCAGATAAGGCTCCAAATAAACTGTATTGCGGTTACGGTACACCAGATGTGCGGGACGGATGTTTCGCAGCCACAGGAGCAACGGGCCATCCAGAAGCTGAGGAGGCGCAATACTATCAAGATGTACAGCCTCTATGTCCTTCGCAGCGAAGCGAGGGACGGATACAAAAATATGATACATATCCGCCCTCGCCAAGGCCATCCGACAAGCCCGCATGGTCTCATACTCCCATGGCTCATCACGGTAACGGAAGATAAATGCGTCATCATCAGTTACACCATATTCGGAACCCGGTCTCATTAAAGACGGATAATGCATCAGCAACCACCCCATCAAATAGTGATATGGTAACTCGGTGCGTTCAAAATCCTTAGTAACGTCGCGAGTGATAACCTTAGATGTGAAGGTGCGAAGTCCACGATGGATGCTGCATACCATGGCCGGGAGGAGAGCTAGCCTGATTCGTAAAACTAACTTCACCGCCGGAAGGATAAAGTTACGACTGATTCTCTCAATAGAACCAGCCCCTCCGGAGACTACACAATTTCGCAGCCATATCATCAAAACCCCCGCCAGGAGCGCCTTCTCGGACAGCTCTTGAGTATCCTGGTAAAAGTTACCAAAAGCGTCAGTCTTGCTCCCGAATCTGTCACTGGTAGTGGCCACTCTCTTAGCCGACGACACCAAGTCCTTAACCGCTTCCCGAGATCGAGGGCGACGAGAGGTAACTTGACCTGAGGCATCTATCGGGAAGAGATAGTGCACCCAGTCCTTGGTGTGGGGGGCATTCCCTTCCGAGTTACTATCCTTTCGGGTTATCTGATGCATGTGCTATAATGGTACAATATCTCTTGGTAAAGAGCCACGAAGCCAGGATACCGTCGTTCTAAATCTTCGAGTTCCTTATTAGTGGGAGTGTATGCTTCAAAAGCTTCGCCCCCCTAAGGAAGCTTGGAGACCGCGTGCATTTCATGAAGCGCGAGTCCCATTTCCCCTACAGGTGTGTAAAAGGTCCCCGTACGGCAATTATACATCTCCAGCATAGACATGAACAGCTTCTTGTTTATGGACAAGCCATGACTGGTGCCTCGGATAGCGTGGTAAAGGCCAATCTCACACAAGAAGGCCTCATACTTCTGCAAGATCCAAGTAGACAAATTGTTCCACGAGGGAATAGGGTGTACCCAACCAGGAAACATCAACCGGCCAACGGGATAGGAGCCCTTCCGAGCAAGTTGATTTATAAAAGTATCAGCGGTAGAAAATGTGAAGTTAGGGCCCGCCACATTCAGGAAAGAACCTGGGACCAACCCCGTCACAAAACAGTTAGTATACACCTTGTCGGCAGTCACGGACTTCAGATTGTTATTATAATGGATGTTCCCCACGAACATCCCACTTCTGGTAGGGGTTAAAGTCCCCTCCATCTTCCGGTCCAATGGGAGAATATTGAACCAAGATAATGGAAAGTATTGCTCCATCTGGGGGATGCGGATCGCCATCCCGTTAGAGACAAAACTCCAATTCTTCGACATCTCCAGAACATGATTGTTCTCCACGGTCAAGGCGTCTCCAAAAAGAACGCAGGCTTCAAATACTCACCTTCAAATTTCCCGGAGTTCATCATAGCATTAAGGAAATGGAAAGACTGATTCTTGATGGCATTCAATCTAGCCAGAGGCTCATCGCTCGGAAACTGGTCCGTCATATGCTGAACAATATAATCGTACCTATAGCCGAGAGCAGCTTGGGCGCTACCCACCAAGAGTTCTCCAGCAGCGTTAACCGGCAGATTCACTGAAGAAAAGACAGAGAAAGGTAGGTTAAACGGATGGATAAAGAGAGCTGATTGGGTGCTTTCAAGCCTCATACGGCTCAAGAAAACATCCATGTGGCTCCATAAAGCCTTATGCGGCTCCGAAGTCTTATGCGGCTCCAAAAAGCCTCATGCGACTCAAGCTCAGAAGAACACTTATGCGGCTCCGTGCAATAAAAGTCTATGTGGTTTAGCGTCGCTTATGCGGCTTCGCCGACGAAGCGCGTATGCAGACACGGTAGTTTTCTTATGCGGCTCGCAGCTCAGCCGTAGGACGAACATGCAATTTGCAAAGACTCGTGCATAAAGTATGCAACGTAGCCATGGAAGTTAGGGTTCTTTAACTCATACATTATCCTTACCAGTAATGGGGGGTGAACGTCAGGATGAACAACAGGTACGACGACCGGCGGAGTGGCAGCCGCAGTCGAGGCGAAAGTAGAGGCTGCCTTCTTGCCCTTTGCTGCCACGGTCTTCTTGGGAGCCATTAATTATCGAAGAGGGGAAGGGCAATCGAGATAGGGAAGATTCGAGGAAAAAGAAAGAAAGTAAAGAAGCCCTTTCTCTCTTCAAACTTCTCCTATTTATAGGAGGACGGGAGAAGGAGGACACGTGGGCCAATGACCGCCTCATAAAAGCGAAACCGACTCCTCGGGTTTCGTCTCCAAGATTCGCCCAGGACGTAAAATCTGAAAGATTTAATGAGCTGAACCTTGGGATTCCCTCCTACAAAATGGCACTGAAGCAAATTTGAGGCAATTAAAGACCCGCACACGTGGCGAGAAGCTATGCGGCTAAACAGTCCCCTACGGATGAGACACTCCTGCGGCCGAACAATCTATGCGGCCAAGATCACTATGCGGTCGGGGTTTCATATGCGGCCAGAAGAATACGACCATGCTTCTTATTCAAAGTATTTCAATTTTGCAAATTGAAAACTTTGAAGGGGGTCTTGTAGAAGCATGGATAATATTAAAGAAAATGACCCATGCGGCCAAAAGAACCCCATGCGGCTCAGAAAGCCCATACGGCTCAAAGAGTCATGCGGCATAAGGGATTATGCGGCCCAAGACATCCTATGCGGCTCCGAAGAAACGTGGCGGGACAGTCCTCTTCTCTGCCCCCTCGTATTAATTATTTGACGGCTGACAACTCTGAAAAAGTGACAGCCCTGACAAAAAGAAGAAGTAATTATGACTCTGTCATAATGACAGACTTCTAGGGAAGAGAAAAGAGATCTCTGACACAAATCCCCCGAGAGCCATAAAAATGCCACGTGGCCTTGCCACGTGGGCATTCGTATGCGGCTCAAGCAAAGACTTCTCATGCGGTTCAGAATGAAGCCGTCCTATGCGGCTCAGGCCGAGACAGTCTCATGCGGCTCGAGCAAAGACTTCTCATACGGTTCAGAATGAAGCTATCCTATGCGGCTCAGGCCGAGACAGCCTCATGCGGCTCGAGCAAAGACTTCTCATGCGGTTCAAGAGGACCATTTCCATGCGGCTCAGGAGGATGCATCCCTATGCGGCTCGCAATGATCACCTCCATGAGAGGGACACTACCCAGGCAGCCCTGACACGTGGCCGTAATCATATGCGTCCCAAAATTATATGTGGCTCACTCGTCATGCGGTTCAGATCCCCCCAATGGCTCCTAGGACACGTGTCCTAAGCCGATCAATTCCTCAGATTTATTGCAATCAAAGATTGGGTCAAATTCCAATAATCTGGGACACGTGGTAGGAGAATAAATCTAATTTATTCGCAGACATCAGAAGACCATTATGAGAAAGATTTATTCCAATCAGCATTAACTACTGATGGGATTTGGTGTAATCTACACTCAATGGCTCAGATTCGTCACAATCAAAAGCGAACGACCTAGATTGACCAATCCACAGGCCGCCGCCATCTCCAAGAGATAATTATCGGCAACCCTAATGATCACATCCCACTATTATAAATAGCAAGGTGCCATTCCCTTGTAAAAAGATATACGGTCAGAGAGAGAGATACGCCCATACAGAGAGACTCCTCTAATAATCAGAGAGAAAATACACACAGAGAGAAAGAAGCCAGAAGAATAATAGAGGGAGAGCAAAAAGAGCATTTTTTCACCAGCGCCAACCACCTCTTCACAGGAGCCAAGGCTGCATACCGATCGTCCAAGGAGTAAGGCAGGGCTGCCGTCGCCTTTCCGAGCCTCTATCGTCACCTCCCAGAATCTAAAATAAACAATTGTACTTAGACTGTTGTACCTAGGTTTTCGTCCCTAGGCTTTCTTTGTACAAGCGAGTTTGTAACGTGAAGTAAAAGTCCGGTCCTCCGATAATTGTTCTGTTCTTTTATATTTCATGGCAAACAAACACTAGCACCATTAATCTGACTAAGAATCCTGTTTGTCACTCACGCACAAAACACATTGAGATACATTATCACTTTTTACGTGATCATCAACAACACGTGATATCTGCTTAGAGTTCATTGACACAGATTATCAACTAGCAGATATTTTCACGAAACCACTGGCGGAAGACCGTTTTAACATAATGAGGCGAGAGCTCAGTATACTTGAATTTTCAAATTCATAGTGTAATATGGTAATTAAATTTAATTTTATGACCCGAAACTTCATAATTTATTTAACGAAAATTATTTTTTGGTACAAGCCTACAAAGGGTCTGTCTGTCACCACGACTACGGTCGAAGCGAAGCGGTATTTAAGAGTTCCCCGATGAACCTCCGTTAGCTGGGACAGTACCCCCTATAGCTAATCCAAAAATAATAAATGTTATTAAATGTAGAAGTCAAAAAGTCATAAAGTTACAGTTTAAACTACCAAAACTGTATTTATTACCTCAGAAATACAAGTAGCCGAACTCGGACCGAACTCTGACCGAGTTCGGGCCAAATTCTGGCCGAGTTCGGTCGGCGCTGTTCAGCTTCCAGAACCAAACAGCCGGCCCTAACCCCTTTATAAACCCTTCTTCTCTTCATTTTTTTCACACAACTATTCATGAAAAACTTCCTACTTCTCCCAAAACTCCTTCCTACTCATTCCTTCAAAATTTCTAGGAGATCCAGTGGGCTACTCAACTTCATTCTCTTCCTCCTCTTCCAAGGTACTTCAATTTTTTCTTTCTTCTTATCTATGGCTCCCAAACGTCAGAGAAGACAGAGTGATCCCTCACAAGCAGGGTCTTCTTCGTCTGACTACGTTCCTACTAGTCTTTTTAGTCTAGCTAGACCATCAGGTTCAGATGACTTTGATTCCAATTTATTTCCTGATAAGGAATTTTCTGACCTATGGTTTGATTCATTCTCTGGTCACAAAATTTGTGCTGTAGCTTTTGTTAACTTTACTATTTTTTCTGGGTATGCTCCCACTTTTGACCATCTCGGATATCGTGATTTCTTTGAAGTAACCGAGAACATTTTCGACAATGCTGTCCGTATGTTTTACTGCAACTTGCAGGTAAAATCGAACGACAACTTCTATTCTTGTGTTGCTGGACAAGAATTGGAGTTCAGTGCCACTGAGATCAGTGAATATGTTCATGTTCCTGATGTGGGTGAAGCTCTTGTGGATATCCATCATATCCAATTTCCAGAGGATGTCACTCTTAACTCTTTCAAAGAACTGATTTGCCATCCACACCCTATTCCTAGAAGAGTCTTTTCAAGAAATCTTAATCAAAACTTCTATGAACTCCATCGTTTCATTTTCTCTGCTCTCCTTCCAAAGAAAGAATCATCTGACGAGATTACTTTTTAGAGCTGTCTGTTATGTATCATATACATTTGGCATTCCTTTTTCTATCCCCAAGACCATGATGGCCTGGATGCTGAACTGCAGAAATGCAGGACACAACCTGGTCTATCCTATACACTTGGCCTCCATCTTTCGCAGGTTTGATATTGATCTTCAAATCTATGCCTACTCCTCCACTCCTATAGAGCTCACCAGATCTCGTAGATACCCTACTCCAACTCTGCCTCCTGGAGCTCAGCCTACTCCAGATGCTGAGGCTCCTCCTCCTGATGCTGCTCTAGCTCATGCTCCAGCCCCTGCTCCGGATTTTGACACAAGATTTTATCAGAGATTTGATGACTTTGTTGCTCTCTCTGCGCAACGTCACCAGAGCTGTCTCTACTCGGAGTTTCGCCACATCTACCAGGCTCAGGTGTTGCGGAATGGGATTGCTGATCTTCATTGGAGTCTCTCACAGGACCCATCACATCCCGTGACTATCCTTCCTCACCCAGGCTTCCCAGGTCCCAGGTTCGGAGATGAGGCGTCTTTCCCTTACTTCGATCCTACTACAGCCTACTTTCCTCTAGATGCTCCTGGCGGTGACGACCCCACTATGTGATACAGTCTTGAGCGGGTGGACAGTGGATAGGATGTTAGATGATGATCTATGCTATGATATAGTTTGCATTTTGTTATGTCTAAACTTCTTAGTTAGACATATTTAGCACTTTATGGTTGTATATTTTTCTTTTAGTGAGACATTGTTATGCATGATTTTTTTCAGTACTAGTTATCTTTTTACACTTTGTATTATTTTCGTATCTCTTTAGCTTCACTTTGTCTGTTTGTGTTGAAAATTGTTGGCTTCACACATTACGGTGGAGCCAAAGTCATTTTTATATTGACAAAGGGGGAGAAAGAGTACATACCAAAAACTAAAAATCCAAAAGCAATCCATTACAAAATTAACCATGTTTTGTTCAGGTACATTTTATTTGTTCTATTTTTTTTAGATATTTTGATATAGACTCAAGTTTGTCAATTATCAAAATGGAAGAGATTGTTGGCCCATTCTGGTCACACTGATTTTAATAATCGACATGAACTTAAGTTAATACACAAAATATACGAACTGCTGCTAATTATTTCAGGATATGTGAAATCAATATCAACGAGCGTCGTATTGCATCATCAAGCAAATAAATCATCAATCTGAAGATTACTTTCAATGGGATCCAGTCAGAGTCATTTTACAATTTATTATGTATTTTATCTTTATTGAGTCTAGGATTTAAATTGTAAGATCGACTAGGTAATACTGGCTTAGGTTAATCTCAGTCCACATTTCCAAAAAAGCCTACATATTCTATTTTTCTTTACCAAAAGTTTAAAATTATTTTTGCAACAAATTTGACAAATATTTTGAAATTCTCCTAGATAGAACCACCGAGTTCGGCCCAAGTTCGGTCAAAACTCTGCCCGATTTCTGTCAGTTTGAATTCAAATGTTCGTTGCCTCCAAATCTGTATGCAACGTACATATGCGAAATATTTGCATCAGAACTCTGCCAGAACTCTGTCCGAGTTCGGTCCCAGAAAACACCTATAAATAGGAGAGAGCTTTTCATTTCAAATCACTCATTCATTCTTTATCTTCTCTTCTCTATTCGATAAGTGTTTTCACTGATCAAAAGCTTTCAAATCACACTACACTCCTCTTAGCCAAAAGCCAGTAATATCTACTTCGATCTAGAGTCTTTGGTGTTCAAGAGTTGTAAAGAGGTTGTTCAAAGTACAGAAATTATCCTTGTTGTGGAGCCGGTCATGTGCTCGTCACCAAGCACGATGTTATGAAGTTGGTCGTGCACTTGTCACCAAGCACGATATTGTAAGAGACTCCAAGCTCTCAATTAGCTTGTGTCTTAGTGGATTAACATCGAGCAAGAGTACTCGAGACTGGATTAGTCCTCTCAGAGGAATACCAGTATACATCGTTGTGTCACTAAGTTTGATCTCTCTCTCTTGCCTTACATTTACTGTCTCTTATTAACTGCTATAGTTTAAAATTTAAATTGGTGATTATTTTCTGCTGCACACGCACACACTCTTTACCCCTCCTCCCTCTAGAGGTGCTCAACGGTCCTACAGATGTCAAAATCCATAAGTAGCTCTAGCCGTCTCCTTTGACGCATTTTAAGATCCTTCTGAGTAAACACATACTTCAGACTCTTGTGGTCGGTGAAGATCTCCACTCAATCTCCATACAAATAATGCCTCTACAACTTAAGTGCAAAAACCACCGCTGCTAATTCCAAGTCATGGGTTGGGTAATTTCTCTCATGATCACAAAGTTGACGTGACGTATAAGCTACCTAACCATGCTGCATCAAGACGCATCCCAATCCTCTGCCTGAAGCATCACAATAAACTGAAAATCCTCCAGTCCCACCAGGAAAAGTAAGAATGGGGGCCGTCATCAATCTCTGCTTCAACTTTTCGAAGTAACTCTGACACTCTGTTGTCCAAGCAAACTGCACATCCTTATGGGTCAACCGCGTCATAGACGCTAAAATCCGAGCAAAATCTTATACAAACCGCCGGTAATAGTCGACAATCCTAGGAATCTTCGAACTTCTACGACGGTGCTATAAACTGGCCATGTCTCTATAGCCACTATATTTTAGGGGTCAACTTTCACTCTATCTCTGGTGATGATATGACCTAAGTACGAAATGCGATCAAGCCAAAATTTATACTTACTAAACTTCGCATACAACTGGTGTTCCCTGAGAATCTGAAGAACTACACGGAGATGCTGCTCATGCTCTGCCTCACTCTTGCTATAGACTAAGATGTCGTCTATGAACATGATCACAAACAGATCTAAGTAAGGAATGAAGATACGATTCATGAGGTGCATGAATACGGCTGGCGCATTAGTTGCTCCAAATGGCATAACAAGGAACTAATGTCATATCTTGATCTGAACTCTGTCTTCGAATGTCTTGCTCTCTAACTCTGATCTGATGGTACCTCGACCATAAGTCAATCTTCGAGAATACTGCCGCTCCACTGAGTTGATCGAATAAATCATCTATCCTTGGTAGAGGATATCTGTTCTTGATTGTTATAGAGTTCAAGGTACGATAATCAACACATAATCTTAAAGTACCATCCTTCTTTTTCACAAGAAGCACGGGGCTCCCCAAGGCGATCCGCTAGCATGAATGAATCTCTTAGTTCTGAGTTCTTCAATCATCTTATACAAGATCTCTAATTCTGAAGGTGCCATCCTGTAGACTCTCTCTGACACTGGTGTCATCCCTGGAATCAAGTAATAGTAAACTCTATCTCTCTCTCCGGTGGCATAACTGGAAGCTCTTCGAAATACATCGAAAACTCTTCTACTACTCTGGAAAACTGAACTGCCTCTGCTACTGCCATCCGCAAGACTGGTGGAGAAGGTTCAACTTCGCCTATGGAAAAAGAAAACTCTGGTGCCTGGAATACCAAAATAATCCTGCCAATATGGCAGTCTATTTGGCATACTGATTCTTCAACCAATCCATTCCTAGGACCACATCATAGTCGGCCATTGAAAATTCTATCAATCTAGCGAAAACTCTTTACCGCTAACTACGATTTGACACAAGAAATAGACTCTATCAACCCCCACAAACCGTTACCAGTAAGTATATTGAGCCTTACTGATAATGACTCGGGCTCTAGTCCTATCCGTGTCGCGAATCATGTAGACATAAATGAATGCGATGCACCCGAATCAAATAATATTGATGCTGGAAAAGAGTTGACGAGAATGGTACCTGCCACCACCTTACCTGATGCCAATTCTTCTGCCATGGTCTTAGCCATGGCCTGTCCTTATCCTCTTGGTGCTGGTCTCCTCTGCTGGAAACCTCTCTGCAGGTTCTAATTCTGAGCTTGGGAAAACTGTTGAGCCAGAGGCGACAATGGCCTCGGAGGCTGGTACTACTGTTGTATTGGTGTTGGACCCCTAACCGATGGATGGTTAGGTTTGATGACGATGAACTGGCTCTACTCGAATAGGACCCTATCTTGTGATCCGGTGCCCCACAAGCCAAGAATAATCCCTGTGCTCTGTGACAGTCTGATACTCCATGTCCTGGCTTCCCACAGTGAGAGCAGCCCATTGCGAAGACTGCTTCTACTTCTATTGCTGAGGATACGTCGATGTCGAGTGCTGAACTGACAAAACTGGGGTCTCCCTCCTAGGAACTCCAATGGTCAATGCCTCAGCTGCCGGAGTTGGTGCTGATGACTGGGATATCTGTCCATGAGATCTCTTCCTCCCTTCGGCTCGATCTACTATCCTCTGAGAAGTATACTTATGCTTCTTCGCTGCTCGCAAGATGGCATCAAACTTCTGGTGCTCAAACTGCTCCACTAATATAATGGTCTCTAAATGAATCCTACTGGAATCGCTAGGATCGGTCCAATTCGGTTGCCACCAAGGTGGGAGCAAACCGACTAAGTATAGAAAACTCGGCCGCATATCCATCGATCGTCCTTCCCATCTGCTTAAAATTAGTGAATCTCGTCTGCAGATCATAGCGAGCTATTGCGTCAAAGTACTTCGTCTGAAACTTGTCGCTGAATACCGCCCACAAAATAGGCATCGCCAAACCCACTGCTAGCATCGCCACCAGGTACGGGCTAAGTCCAATAATATATGTGCACAACGGCCACCTTCTCATCCTCAGAAATCCTAGCTGCTTCCAGGATAACCTCTGTGTCCTGAAGTCATGCATCAGCAGCAATAGCATCTTCAGTTTCGTTAAAAAAGGAGGGTTCAGGCGCTTGAAGTTGTTGGCTGCATTGTTCCCTTGGTAACCAACTCTGCCCATGGCATCTTGTACTGTCTAGTGCAGGGCATCGCCCCGACGATCTTGTGATACAAGCAATTCCCGGATGAGTCCCACCAGGGTTCCATTATCAGGCTTGCAGGCTGGACGGGTTGAACTAGGGGCTCTGGATCCCCGGAATGCATGACTCAGGAGGCTGCTCCAGAGTGTTGGACTTGGTCCACAGGTTGCTGCTGGTTAACTGGAGGTACTCCATCTCGGGCTAATCGGCAGGACCAAGAACAATGCCACTGAAGAAATGACATGGAAATAATAAGGAAGGACTAAGATAGATCGAGGATATAAGCATGTGATCAGGTCAAGATTTCAGAAAGATTGGAAAGCACGAGTAGAGATCAAGGGCGAATGCTGATTGAGATCTATTCGGTAAAACACTCACACATCTTGATTTACACGACCTGCATGGGCCACCACTTAAACCGTGTATGCCCCAGAACCAGAATACTGGATAGCGAAGACAGACACAGCCAGCTACGTACATTGAAGTAAATTATACCTCACAATACGGTCATAGCTGTTGATGCATGAGGGTTTACTACAAGCCATTAGTCTCTTAGGATCAAGAACAAGCCTAGTGTCTCAATCTCAAGCATGATAAGATGGTAGATCATCAGACATACAAAGTGATGCATCCCAAACATTACATATTCAGATGATCATGGAGCTAGTCATACAAAATACGAAGACTGCAAGTGTTTAAGTCATAAATGATCAAACCTAGGATTTGTCAATCATGTAACAGCCCTTAGGCAGACAGGAATGTAAATTCAACACGAGCTAACACTTGCTCGACGGCTAAAAGCCTCAAAAGTATAATTTATAATAGAGTGGGAGAGTAAAATAAAACCTACTCGTTGCCAGGGTTGCGTCTAGTGTTCACCATCTGGCTGGAAGGTTGAGAGATCCTCGGAAACTACTCCGAAATCTGGCCATACAAATCAGCTGGGTCAGACCCCAGAAAGAGCAAGTGCCACAAGGGAGGCTTCACTTAAGAACTAAAATCAGCATGTTAGCACATGATACATAAAGGATAACAAAAAACATGAGTTAAAGAAAACAGGGTGATACACGATAAGATAACTAAAAGACTATTCCAGTAACCAAGTTACAACCCATAAACCAAACAAGGACCGGGGTTGTAACCCTTCACCTGAACAGAACTTAGTCTCTAACTAATTATCGAATAAGTAAAGCATAATAGTAACGGCTGAAGTAACCATGTACTGGCCTTGTCTAGGCAAGACTAGACGAGACTCCATCCATCTATCACAGCCAAGCAATGAGTACGGCTTGATACTTTAACTAACTAAGGTTATCCCAAGACTAGTTACTAACAAGATGCATTGAGATATTCCAACAGTCACAAGCCCTACAAACTAAATCCAGGTTATCCAGTTGTAAGTTGAGAGAGTTGGATTAAGTGACTTGGGGGTACAACACATGACAATATGCTGGAAATGTGCCCTACTCGACGGCAGGCTATAAGTCCAATTAAAGCGCCTAGATAATGAGACTGCCTATAGCTGGGAAATCTCTTCATGAACTACTTGATCAATCTAGTCATTATCCTAGTCAGATTCAGTATGAATCCCTGACCGTGGTAACCAAAAATCTATGTCCTAGACATGATGCAAGACGAGACATATAGCTTATACAAGCACAAACACCCACAGTGTAAATACAAGAGTTACTTAGCAAGTCAAGATAGCCGTCGCAACAGCATATCAAGATTATCATGTTAGGTTACTTATCAAGTCAAGAGTGTGTCACAACGAACCACCATCAAGAATTATCATGTCAAATTACTTGTCAAGAGTGCACCACGATGGATCACTATCAAGATTTATCATGTCAAGGTTGCTTGTTAAGAGTGCGCCACAACGGACCACTATCATGTCATGTTACTTGTTACTTGTTAAGAGTGTGCCTTAACAGGCCACTATCGTGTTCTATTCTTACATTATCATGAATGAAAGAAACTTACATAAAATAGCTAGTAACATATTCTTGAAGCCAAAGAAAAGATTTACAACTTTCATGTTGGGAGTTGGGAGAAATTATGGCCACAAATCAGCCAAATAGGATATAAAGCAGCCAAAATAGGCACTATGCGGCACTATGCGGCCGGGCACTATGCATCTATGCGGATTGGAACTATGCATCTATACGGACTGGCACTATACGGCCAAGCACTATGCAGCTATGCAGACTAGCACTATAACGGCCAATGCATCTATATGGACTGGCACTATGCGGCCATGCACTATAAATCTATGCGGACTGGCACTATAACGGTCAGGCACTATACATCTATGCGGATTGGCACTATACGGCCAGGCACTATGCATCTATGCGGAATGGCACTATGTGGTCAGGCACTATACAGCTATGCGGACTGGCACTATGTATCTATACGGACTGGCACTATATGGTCAGGCACTATACAGCTATGCGGACTAGCACTAAGCAGCTATACGGACTGGCACTATGCGGCCAAGCACTATAAAGCTATGCGGACTGGCACTATGCAGCCAGGCACTATGCATCTATGCGGACTAGCACTATGCGTCCATGCACTATGCATCTATGTAGACTAGCACTATGCATCTATGCGGACTGGCCCTATGCATCCATGCGGATTGGCACTATGCGGCCAGGTACTATGCATCTATGCGGACTGGCACTATGCGGCCAGGTACTATGCATCCATACGGACTGGCACTATACGGCCAGGTACTATGCCACTCTGCGGCCAGCACTATACAGCTATGCGGCCAGCACTATTCATCGTCCCTGCTTAAACCAAGACTGATGAACATAGAAGATGTCCAAATCTTATTTGGACATAACTTCCTCAAAACAAGTCAAAATCTAACTTCTCAGTCCATTTTGGGTAAAATCGAATTCTCTACAACATAGAATAATCAAAGCTTGAAAATAATGAAGTTTGGTAGATCAAAACCCAAGAAAACTGAAAAGGCTACAAACTTAGATCTACAAAAATCCATCCGTCCAAACCGAAAACTCCAAGTTCTAAAGATGCTTAGAATCATATAGAGAAGAAGATAGAACAATAAAATAGAAGATTCATCATGAAAGAAGTTGCACTTGCCTAAGCTCTCTAGGTTGGTAGAAGAGTAATGGAGGAAGAAGAAGAAGTTATGAATGAGAGAGAGAAATAAGGGGTGGTTGGGCTTTAAAGGGGGGTTTCTCATAATGAACCAAGCCCAATCAAACCAAGCCAAACCAAAATAAACCAAGCCAAGTCATGACCAACCAAGACTAGGCTAGTAAGTCAAGTCCAACTACGGGTCCCCTGACAAACGTCAGAGATATAGTATACGCATACGAAAATACGTATAACGAGAAACGGGAGTGACAATCTATGTTGATGAGTGATTGGAGAACTGGAGCGATATCTGAAGATAGTCCGAGTTCCAGAAGATCTGAAGGTCGAGTCAGCTAGTGTGCAGCTTTTCAACATTGCACGGATGTGGTACCAAGGCGAGCCCTGATTTTCTGCTCCAGACGTAACTTGGAAGGAATTCAAGAAATTGTTCAAGAAGAAATTCTATCCGTACATAGTACGAGAGGCATTGGTGAGTCAGTTCGAGCACCTAGAGCAGGAAAACCTTACCGTCGACGAGTACACCTTGCATTTTTCTTGCCTCAGCCGCTTCGCAGAGAGCATGGTGAGCATCGAGAAGAAAAGGCCCGAAGGTTTAGGAAGGGATTACTCACGAGATTTGCCTAGCCATTGCCACCAGTCAAGCCACCACCTACGAGGAGATCTTGAAGGTTGCACAAGAAGTAGAAGAAGAGCTGAGCCACAAGCCAAAGAGGAATCAAGATGCATTCGGAGGAGGCAACAACCAATCAGCACCGGCAAAATGTCCTAACTTTACAGGGAAGACCTCAGCACAGTAGCACCAGTAGCAGCCACGAGCAGCCCCACGTCAAGTCCAAGATGTTCCTACCTGCCAGTATTACATGAAGAAAGGCCACATTCAAAAATTGTCGCGTAGATTAGGGTTGTGTTGGACTTGTGGATCCAACCAACACATATCTTGAAATTATTCGAAGAAAACGCGAGTGCCCCACCACTACCAGCACACAATGAGGGCAGGCTTTTGCTATGATCATAGAGGATGCGACAACACCATAAGGAGCAACAAAGGTAACTCCTAGTAGATTAAAGTAGCGATAATGAAGGATAGGCCTATATTAGACTTTGACCTGAGAGTACTTGAAATTTTTGATAACCATATATTTTCACTATTCATCCTAATAGATAAAGCTTTATTGAATTTTGAGGACGAAATTATTTTAAAAGGATAGATTTATAAACCCTTGGCCCAATTTTTTCCTATATATCTTTTTATTATTAAATTTCTCCCATAATATTTCCTTTTTGTAATGAATGTTAAAATGCAAGATAAGTATGGTATATAAATTCTATAGTGATTAAATAAGTGAAAGGGGAGTCTATGCAAACACTAAAAGAAGGGGGGCCTCCATGCAACTCTAGAAATTCAAATTTCCATCATAGTCGACCCTAGAAGCTCTGCCTCTATCCAAATGTTCAAATCCAAATTCGATTTGGATTTCCCTTGATCTCCATAAGAAATACCTCAACCAACATATATATATATATATATATATATATATATATATATATAGATATAATATATATATAGAGGCAGAGGCAATCGTTTCTTCTGAAATAACGTGTAGGCAACTCTAGAGTTTGTGTCGATAATCACAAAATAAAAATTAACTCTATATCACCTCCACAAAACAAGTATCAAGATAGTAAATAAATCAGAGAAATGCGAAAGTAAATAAAGATCAGAAGAACATACGCAAACACAACAGTTTTAACCTGGTTTCCCTCGTGGAGGACTAGTCCAGGCTTGAGAACTCTAGCTCAGGATTAAAATCCACTATTTTTGAAATAGTATACAACCATGTGCCTTTACTCAGAAGAGCACGCCAACTTCTTACAGATTGCAGGTGGCAAAACTTGGAATTGTCCAAGTAACTTTTCTTTCACTCTTGCACACAACTTCTAGCTGATATTGTACTGAGCACCTTGGGCTAAGGAGAGTTGTGGCTTAGGAGATGTGGAAGAATAAGGCTTAGAGTAGTAGAGCTTAGAAGGCTTGAATATTTGAAGGTGAAAGATGATTTGAAATGAGAGAATTCAAGCTCTATTTATACTGCTCTGGGGAGGCAGAGTTCGGCCCGAATTCTGCCCCAGGAATTTAAATTTTTGAACGTTGGATAGCTTGTACCAAGTAGGCCATAAAAATAGTTCCTGAAATCAGGGGACAGAGTTGGCCCGAACTCTGCCTCCTAGGTGGCAGAATGGCCTTTGGGAATTTGGGCTTTGTTTGGCTTGGTAGAGCTTGGGAGATATGTCTAGGGGTTGAGATGACACAGTGCAACTCAACGTACACATTCTCCTAGACTCAATAAATTAAAGATTACAGACTTGGAACAAATAGAAAAACCAAGAGTCCTTTGATGACGCATTTCTTCTGATATTTGAGCAGACCTGAAGACATCTTTTTCCTTGATAGCAGTCGTCCAAAGATAAACAGATCTGAAAATCTGAATACCTTTCGGGGCTTTGCCCCGAACCTCCGATGCGAGGCCCCGGATAGGCCGCTAGGCGGTTCAAGAAATCTTTTTGATGATGTCGTCTTTGGTCCATTAATTCTTTATTGCCTATGTCCAGGTTTGATCATGCTTACTGCATGTCTACAAATACTTGTTAGGCGAGCAAAATATATTGCAGTATGATACAAACATGGCAATATGATATAGGACAATTAGGACAATGCTAAGTTTAAGTAGCAACATGATAGTGAGTATATGAATATTAGTGACATCATTATGTTAAACTTAATTGATTAGCCATATTCAAAAACATGATGTAATCATTGGGCTAACATCATCCCTCTTCGAACCCTAGAAATCTTTTTTTTCCTGTCGTAGAGAACCTTTGAGCAGGAGCCAAGGAGCATTTGAGTTTGTGCAAATAGAGGTAAGTACACCCCCTTCAAATTATCTATTGTTGATTTTCTCTTACCAAAACATTAAAAGGGGGTATAGTAGTAGATGCATGATGAAATTCCTAGGTAGACACAGATATGGGGACTTTTTCTAGTATCCAATAGATATTGATAGATGAATCTTTTTGTATTAATAATAGCATGATATTGATAAAGGAATAATACTTGTATCCATTAGTTTCTTTTGTATGTGTCTTTTTGCTCCCAAGGGATACTAGCTGGCGAGTTTACTTGTATCCATTGATATTAACATGAACCTTCACTTTGTTATCCATTGGATAACTGTTATATGAGTTTCCACTTATAATCAATTGATACTGGCCGATGGGGTTCTCCTTATTAACCCTTGGATGACCATATGAGTTTTCCTCTGTACTTATTGGATACTGGCATCTGAGATCTTCTTTGTATCCATTGGATACTGATAAGTGGGCATAAGCCCAATGTAAGTCCCTGTATAGGTATAACTATTTCAGATTAACACAGTTGTAATGGATAACTCAGTATCCTACAGGTCGAACAGACTGATAGGATGAGTCAATAGACAGGGTACTTATAAGGCTCTTTTGCAACTATACACAGGGGGTACTGCAGCCAATGGAAATGGGAGGTAGAGACTGCATCTAGTTGTCCTAGATACATGGCCTTGTACCAAATATGACTTGCCCAAGTACTTATTTACAGGATGGGTATATCCATTAGACAAATAGGAATTCCTTTACTCAGGAAAGATATGTGGCATGGGTAATCACCTACAGGTAATATCCAGACCCTCTGAAACACTAATAGCATCTATGAGTAAGTACACAGGAGTTATTACAGAACAGTAGGAACACATGAGATATCTATTACACACTGGTTTGTCGGGGGAAGTTAAGTCCAGAGATGTTTATGGGTGATGCCCATATGTAAGCTCCTAAATAGCAGGTTAATGAGTAAACTCCAATCCTACAGAACTGTAGCATTTATAATAGTACTATAACAAGGACTAGTAAGTCCTATATATATATATATATATATATATATATATATATATATATATATAATGATGAATAGGAATAAGTTTGACATGCCAAGAAGGAGACATGGAAGCAAAATCAAACTCCACTATGCTAAGGAAACCAAACTGGCTAAAAGCTAGTAGACCCAAATTTGGCCTAGAGACTTAAAAGAGACCAAGTAGATATACTGTAATTGATTTTCAATTACTCATTGACAGTGTGATTTATAAAACAGGCTACTTGGACCCCGATACGCATTGTAATCCATACCAGCACTTAGGACTACAGGCAATACCTTTCCTTTCTTTACAGCTTTCTTTAATGCGTATTCTTCTCATTATATTGCTTTTTTCTGATTGATTGTCGATGTGTGTCCTTCTCATATCATGTATACTAGTAGTTTATTTCATTTATACATAGCCCTTGTTCACAGTTAGCATTGTATTTCATATTGGACGTGTTTCTTACTTGTACTTGATCGAGTCGTATCGTGGGACGAGTAAGTCATAATTGAACTGCTACATCTTGTTTTGATTCTTGAAGCTAACCTACGAGTCCACACAGTGGCGAGGGTTAGTAGTAGTTGTCCACGCGTGCGAGTCCACAATAGGGGCAAGGGTGATTCTTGAAGCTAACTTGCGAGTCCACACTAGGGGTGAGGGTTAGTAGTTGTTCAAACCTGCGAGTCCACGCTAGGGGAAAGAGTTTGGTTATCCGTTGACATCGTGACATGTGTTCTCTTGTTTTCTTCCAGCAGTTCATTTATGCGTAACTATTTCACATGTTCGTGTATCGTCATTACTTAGTCTTTCCTGTTTATATCCAGTTTTCCTTTCATGTATAATGAACTGTAGAAAGGCATGTTTTATGTATCTTACTACTCCTGAGGACCTAATGATCTTTTCAGGTTTAGCCGAGTATGAGCCAGGAGCAAACGAGCAGGTTTGAGCCAACATCAGACCACGATACCACTGTAGTGATGATGTCATTAGATGATTAGTGTAGTTTGGACTAGTTAGTTTATTTCATGTCTTTATTTTATTTTCTATTGGTAGTGGATTTGTATCCACTGGATGTGATTTGGATTCTTGATAACAGGGAAACCTCATTTATATTATTATCCAGTGTTCAGTTATTTACTATTCATGTGTACTTATTGGAGTTGATTGTATCATATTTATGTGGATGAAATCTAGACGACCATGTTATTATATAGATTCTGTGACTTGTGTATACTAGACAGCATTCTACTACCGATTGCGGTGTAGGCTGGACTTGGACATAGACTCGTATCCGAAAAGCGGGTGCGGGTCGTGACAAATCCTAACTGGATATGTTGAAATTTTACAGAGAACTTGGAAGACATTTGTACCACCTATTATGGAGCTGATGTAGATGATACCTGCGACCTGGAACCTCAGGAGGATACAGCTTGCTTAGAGGAGACTACTATAGCTCCTAGGCTAGATTGTTATATTGTTTTCTGTTTTATCTAGCTACTCTGATTTGTATTATTTTATATATTTATGTGTGGTGTTGATAACACTTAACTTATTTTATTATGGATTTGTATCTTTTTTGGAGTATTTACATCTATCTTATTCGTGCTGATTATCCATCTCTAGATTGTGATTGAGTTGTATCTTCTGAGTTATCCTCCGATTGGAGTGTATATTTTGTACATGTACCTCTATATATTGTTAGATATTGTTGAGACCTAGGACGGTGTTCTACCGTCGACACTGAAGATGTAGAAGCATAAATTTTAGCAGTCTTGACAATCATGCGCCCAAGCTAGGGAAGTCATATGCGTCAAAGTTACCAGAGCAAGCTATGCGCCAAGACACCAGAACAAGCAATGCGCCCAAGTCACTAGAGCAAGCTATGCGCCCAAGTCACCAGAGCAAGCTATGCGCCCATGCGCCCACTTTGGACTCCTTCAGAAGGGGCGCATAGCCCTGTTTCAGGCTATGCCCCAAGTCAGGACAGCCCCCGACTCGGTCAAACCCACGTCAGTCTCCACGAGCAGTCGTGCACCGAAGCATGCGGCCATGTCAACCCACGATCAACCCACGATCACGCTGTCTGCATGCGCCTACACTCTATGTCCCAAAGCAGGACTATGCGCCTACATAAAAATTAATATATTTTCTTATGTGGGTGCATAACATTATTCCATCACAAAAATGCCTATAAAAGGAGTCTCATACCTCTTCAAAGGACAGAACGGAGAGCATCTCAAGAGCGAAATTGTCGTACTTCTTGCTAGTGAGCCGAGAGTGAGCAATTTTCTTAGGTTTTCTTCCACTTTTGTAATCGGAGTGTCAACGGAGTAAATGAGCAACTGGCGCTCGATCTCCATCGTCCTATTCCCAGAATTCTTTTTGTACTCGGGGATCCTCATCGTAGGATCTCTCAGGCGTACTCGATTTGTGGTGCCTTGCGCCAATAAGAAAAGATAGCATTTCTTTTTTTTTGTGTGTATCCACAAAAATGGCGACTATGCTGGGGACTACCTTTTCCTCTGATGAGAAGGAGGTGACACAATCGATACCGATAAAGTGGAAAGTATAGAAGTATAGAATTTCTGGCATATCTAATATGCGCCCAAAAACAAACATGTGCCGAGAGTTCAATACATCAGAAAACAACAAAGGATAGTCAACACAAAAAAGAGGCTCTTGACTAGAGACTATTTTTTTACATAAAAGAACCTTTACAGAAAGTGAAAGAAAGTCTAAAAATAGCAAGGCATTGAAAAAGCTGTGCGCAGGTGCATCAGCTAGGCGCATCAAGACAGCAGCTACGCAGGCGCATCACTCCAGCTCTCAATCAGGCGCGTCATGTCAGCGTCTCATTCAGGCGTATCTCGTTGATGTCTCAGTATAGGCGATTCACTTCGTCTCAACTAAGTGCCTCGGCTAAAGGAAGCAGCCCTTTGAACATAACGCGAGCGGGCGATCAACCCCACTCTAGCAGGAGAAAGAGCTCCAAGCCCAAAAAGATGGGAGCACCACAATTCCGATCTGGGGCTCTTCCAGCATAACAAAAATGGGACGCGAATGTCCCGATCTTTGGATGCAATAGCACCTTCGGCCTGCGTCAGGACCCCGCGATCCTGACTTTTGGATGTAACAGTCACCTTCACGAGTGCCTACGAAGATAACTCGACGCATCTTCACCTTCAGAGCACCTCTCAACAAAACGTACTCGGGAAAAGAGGCACTCTACACTGAGCAAATGGGAGAAAATAGGGAACAAAACCCTCTGTCTGCTGCTATTTATAGCTCGGACAAATCAGACCCATGCGCCAAGTGGCAGGCTCTCCGAAGTCCGTGCAATAAATGTATATTTATGGAATGAAACTATTTTTTGAAATCAGTCCAGTCAACATGCACAATCAAAACATTGGGAACCCAATAGTCGGGCCTAGGTGGATGCGCCGTCTGGCAAATCCCTGCGCCTTCTTCTGATGCCCCTAAAACAGGATTGAACCTATGCGCTCACGATCCGAGCATTTAATGCTAAGTGACAGGCTGGACAGAATCCCATATGCCTATCACATCGAGCATTTAATGCCGCATGACAGAGGCGGCAACACGTCCCCTGAAGAGTCTCCAACCCTTAGTAGAAGATGAAGGGTCGATGACATCAGCACATCATTTGTTTGTTCGGTCGAACTGTCTTGCCATGTGGCCAACCAAAGCGCATGCACCACCCCAGCCATGCGCCAAATCTTTATGTGCGCCCCAAAGCCATGTGCTTGGACTCGCTCTTGATCCCTAAAGACAACAGCTAAAGTCCTCTACATGCGCCCAATCCTAGGCACATCTGTCAGATCGCTCTCCACCAAATCTGAGATCTTTGAGCCACGGACATACGCCATGTTTCCTTTGACTCAGTTTAGTCCACGAAGGGGTGCTAACCACCTAAGATCTCAGAAACCGAAGAATCCTCTCAGTTGCCACGTGTCGGCTCTTCGCAGCCCACAGGCGCAAGAGGAAGGATTCAATCCCAAATCAGGGCACATCAACTATGCGCCCCGCTAGCATCAGCCACGTGGCGTTCCTACGTCCAGGCGCATCCGACATATGCGCACATGAGCAGCCAGCCTGCAATCTATAAATAGAAGGATCATTCCTTCATCATACACACAGACAAAGATAGACATACATACTCAGAGAGAAGCACCTCTACAGAGGCCAGAAGAGACACTTAACGTCCGCTTTTCCTCGCAACGCTCCGACATCCAGAGCAACCCAGACCTTTAGAGAATCTAAAATGTCGTCAGATCGTCAACGGATTCAACGCATTACCACTCACTCCATCGACACAGTATCCAGATAAAAACAAAAGTGTACTCCTAGGACTACACTTGAGTCCTACATTGTAACACTGTTCTGTTTGTGATTGAAATTTCAATTCAAAGATTTTAATGGCAAACAAGCTGGCGAATCTGCTAGGGACTTCTTTCTCCTCCGATAAGAAAGTTGTGTCGCAATCTGACGACGTGAAGGTGGGCTCCCACAAGACATTAGTCGTACGCCTCAATCAACAGCGTATGAGGAGTTCATCTCTGAAGGCAGAGCAAGTCCTTCGAAGCGGCTGCCGAAGTCGAAGAAGACCCGCCAAGCCTGGGTACGCAAGGTCGAGGCCCCTGGCACCATCACTGAAGGAGATGCGACGATACAGCCTACCCTTCGCTGATGTCCTCAGCAGTCTGGATGCGCCCACGGGTGCAACATGTCCCTCGAGGAAACGTGGGGCTGACCACATTCCCAACTATCTCCTTCTCAGTCAAGGAAGATGCGCCGATGGAGTAGGGGCGCATCTAGTGCCCTGTGCATTAACTGATGTGCCGCGAAGGTTTTGTCTTTGACAGACTCACTGTCATGGCGAGGATAAGTTGGACTCTGAGTACTATGCATCCCAGCAAGCTGGTACGAAGAAGTCCAAGACAGACGGGCCACTCGCCTCGAACGTGCTATGCCGACAGTAAGTCAAAGGCATGCGCTCAAATCACGTGCATTGTCGATGGTAAGCTGTACAAGGTTGACTCGGGTGCTTCTGTACCACGAACGAGCCAACCTTCAAAGACCTTGTTTCACTTGGGCGCATCGCTGCGCTTTCAACGAAGCCGTTCGAGGCAAACTCTATGGTCTTGAACCCCTGTGCCTACATTAGTTGTGCGTCTGAGGCTGGTTCAAACCGCCCTAAATGTTGTTTCCCACTACTGATCTGGAGCATCTTATGCGCTGGATCAGTGGGTACAGCATTCACTTGATCATCCCGGTGCTTGGCCTTATCATGCGCCTGATAGGGGTGTAAAGGTGGCACTCTCCTCTAACGATTTACGTAATGATCATTCACAAACGCCGATCAGGAGAGTCGGCCGATAAGCAATGTGACCCTCATATGGCATACCTGTATTGTGGTCACCATCAACTGTTGTTGCAAGACAGTAGTCCTACCATAAAGGCAGTCTATGTTCCAGCGACTGCAATCGTCAACACCCCTCCGACGTCGCCTCGAGAAGAAGGTGTTGATTGAAAGGAGCCGGAACTAAAGGTTGCTTCTTGCAACGTAGTCTCTAACCCCTCATCAATCCGAAAGGTGACTAGCAACTCCTCGACCTCGTCCTCATCCAATAGCCAGCCGAGGAAGACCAAGGTGACTGTCCGTCCTCAGGAGTTGAAGGCACCCGGGTAAGAAAGAAGATTTCAGAGGAAGTAATAGCTGGGGTAGTCAAGCCCTTGTTGATCCTCATCCCAAAGACGAAGATATCCTCCAGAGCATAACTGGGGATAGCCAGGATGAAACTCCAGGAGAAGTAACTCTTTTACAGGAGAGCGAGGCTGAAAGTGAAGCTTCAACCGATCTATCCACTTCTAGTCACGTCATGACAGTATACATGACATGAGGTGGTGATACGGAGTCAGATGCTCCGCCAGCAGACCTAGTTCAGCGCATGGATACTTTGGAGGGGGACTCAAAACCCTCTCTGCCTCCATAAAAATACTGACAAGCAGTGTTTGAGATACGGTCAGCTTTAGCCAGGGCACCTTCCACCAATCCTGATCCAGAAGCCAACGGGGATTCAAGTGTGCCCCTTCAACGGGCATCCTTGAATACCGATTGCTGCGAAGTACCTCGGGTATCGAAACCTTCAAATATACAACTCCAGACTGTACCACCTTCTCCGACTCCCAGCTCTACGAAAGACATGGTTGAGATGATCAGGGACTTGCGTGAACGCTTCGAGTCAAAGAACAGACAGGAGGAGCGCCAGAAGATGGGGATCCCGCAACCATACCCCCTCGAATGGAACAAAGTAGTCTATCCTCCCATGTATGAACCACAAACGTTAATGCCATATGACCGAAAGGACTCTCCATGCCGTTATTTAACGTACTTCCAGTCTCAAATGGGACATCTTCTGAAGGAAGATGCGCTACTCACCAACCTGTTTGTCGGGGCATTGAAAGGAGTGGCTTACGACTGGTAGTGCAGTCTCCCTGACAACTCCATATCCTCCTTTGATGACTTGACACACCTCTTCCTCGATCGTTTCTACGACGGAAGAAAAGACATGATGATGGCGTCCCTTATAGAAGTACGTCAGACGGAAAAAGCGACCGTTCGAGCATTCATCGAACGATTCTGACAAGCTTGCTTGAGACTGCCACCGGGTATGCCAGAACATGCACTCCTCTCCTCCTATAGCATGAACATGCTTCCTGTGGTTAAGCTCTGGCTCAACTCCAATCCTCCTTCCGACTGGAGCTCATTGATTATTGAGGCCGAAGCAGCTAAAAAGAAGGCATACAATACTCGCCTTCTGGGAGTCAGTTTCCCTGCCTTTGAGGACAAGGGAAAACGGCCTGCTACCAGCAACCCTGGACGTAAGACGAAAGGGAAGCAGGCATTGACTGTCAATGTTTCTAAAAGCGCACAAGCACCTACTCAAAAGCCTCCGCTTATACCGAGGCCAAAGGAGGCCTACTCCTTCAACGATGAAGACACCTTGCAACTCTTCGAGATGTTGAAACAGGATGATAAGATTAAATTACCGGACCCGAAGCGTCCCGACGAGGTTGGAAGAGTTGACAATCCGAGGTACTGTCACTACCATCGGTTTGTCGGACATCCAACTCAGGACTACTACGTCCTCAAGAATTACATTCAGCGCATGATCAATGCGAATGTCATCTCCGTCGATTACGAGGAGAAGACAGTCACGACCAACCTGGTGTCACTCTAATTCGGTACCCTTGCCGCCAACCACAGTACAAGATGGCGTCGTCCCCATCCCAAAGGCGATAATGGAGGTGGTCAACCTACCACCTACCCGTGACAACATAAGTGGACTCATCTCACTCACCACATCTCGAGGAGAGATCATATGGGTTCACCCAGACCTCGTCTCTGAAGTTACTCAACCAGGGGTACGCTCTTCTTCTAAAACTAAGGACAAGAAGACCAAGTCTTGTCGTATGGTCTCTTCCTCCACGGAAGAGGCACTTCCTGTACCAACGCGTTCGCAGCAGAACGCCCAACCTGACGAAGCTGCCATCGAGGTGGTGCCTCCCTGCACCACTCATGCTGCCCAGGAAGGGGGTCCATCCAGACCTCTAGCAGCCAATAAACAGAAGCATGTAGAGGCCCGCTTCGACAAGCCTTTGTGAAGAGAAAATGCTTCGGGACTAGCCAAGCCCCATAACTTTGACATACTGGCACAACTTGCCGGTACTCCTGCCCGCTTATCTTTGTTCGAGCTTCTTCATCTTTCCAAAGACACTCGCGAAGCTCTCTGTGAAGCCTTAAAGGATGCTGAGTCCTTCATCAGTCAGGTTAAGCAGCCTGAGGATATCCCAACAACATGTGCGCACTGCCATTGTGCGGAGGAGGTCATCCCTAACATAACCTTCACCCAACAAGACATGCTGCTCAAGCACAACCGGCACAACAGGCTACTATATTACACAGGATATGTGGGTTCCGTCAAGGTGAAGCGAATTCAAATTGATCCAGGGTCTTCCCTCAGCATCATCCCTAGGACTCTGCTCTCATCATTGGGAATCCTGATGCACCATCTGGTGCCTTCCAACACTACAATCAGCGATTTTAATGCCAGCAGAAATGAACTACTGGGCAAAATTTGACTGAAATGTTATATCGGTAATCTCCAAACCGAAGTGACTTGCTATGTCGTAGACGTCGACGTCAACTACAACCTCCTGCTAGGTCGGTCGTGGCTGCACGAGTACATGGTGGTGTTGTTTACACTCCACTAATACATGAAGTATGTGTCCACTAACGACATCATCCGAACAGAGTTAGCGGACATTGACCCTTTCAAAGGGGTCGAAGCCTGCTTCACTGATGCTAGCTTATATAAGTCGCTCGATGAAGGGGAAGCCAATGATGCTGATGACAAAGCAGAAATGGTGGCGGAGATGGACGTGGAGACAAAGATGATTCCCAATGCTCCTCTAAAAATTTGACTCAAAGAAAAACCACCTCAAATGTTGCCTCCCATGGCAATCAAGTTACCTGGAAAAGCACCGACTTCTTTAGGTAGAACATCCACCGAAGCTCCCTTGAAGATACTGCTCAAAGGAAAACCTCCTCAAATGCCGGCTCCCCTTGTGGCAAAACTACAAGGGAAGGCACCGATCACCGAAGGAGCAGTTGAGGCACCCCTGAAGGTGCATATTAGAGGCAAGCCTCCGTAATCCTCAGCCTCACTCAAGCTGCAAGAGAAGGCCCACATATCCCTCTCAGAGACCAAGGTCAAGTATGTGATGAGTTCTCCCGAACCAACCCCATTGCTCACGGATGAAGAGTTAGAAGAATACATATCTGCTGACATAGATGCACCTTCTCTCAACAATGTAATCCCATGAGACAAAATCTCGTGTTTTATCAATAATAGAATGTCTTTCAATTATTCTAGTCTTCCATATTAGAATGCCATGTATACACTATATAACACTCTATGGTCATTACAAACACAAATAACGACCGTCAATCATGTAAATCGAGTAGTCCTGTCCCAAGGAGTCTGTTTTATAGTCCTACCGCGGAACCAGGACGAAGAACCCATCATCTTCGGCAAAGTCGAGCGTCATCAAGACCTCATGTCACTTGAGCCAGAACCGGATACCGACAGAATACAAGTCTATCGGTACACGGACAAGGCAAAGTAACTCATCCAAAAGATAGGTTACGATCTGAAAAGCAATAAGGGCCTGAACTACGACAAAGGTCGGCATCTTTCCCTCCGACTCCCAACACCTGAAGGAAAGCCGCAGGACTACTATCATCGTACTCGACGGAGGGTGGGCTATGTTACGCCGTCGGCAACTTCAGAGAGTTCGAAAGCGGAAGAAGTGGAGCACTCTCATTCATCTAAAGCATCAATTTAGGATTCTGATACCAGTATCTACCCAATCTTTAGGAAGGTACTATCAGTCAATATGGCATCTACACAATCTCGAGAGGGTGAAGGCGATGACCAAACGCCAGAATTTTTTAAGGAAGAATCTTGGGCTCAACGCCTACGAGCGCAGTGGGAGTCTCGTTTTGAATTATGTGAACCCCTACCGAAGACAAAGTCGAGCAGATTGACCGTGGGGATGGGTCTTCTTCCAAACCTATCTTCATCAGCAAGAGTCTAAAAGGAAGAGACCAGGATTCTTTAGTCCAATTGGCCAAAGAATACATCGACGTCTTCGCCTGGAGCTACGAAGATATACCGAGACTTGATCCCCAGATCGTGATGCATAGACTTAACATCTTACCTGATGCCAATCCTATAAAGCAGCAACAAACATCATGAACGCTATCGATCAAGAGGCGGACAAACTCCTGAGTAGCGGGTTCATTCGTGAAGAGCAACATCCGGATTAGATGGCCAATGTCGTCCCTGTCACCAAGAAGAATGGGAAGATACGAGTCTGCATCGACTTCAGAGATCTCAATACTGCTTGCCCGAAAGACGAATTCCTGCTTCCAATTACTGACGTGATGATCGACAATACATGTGGCTTCGCTTATTCATGGACGGGTATTCGGGCTACAACCAGATCAAAATATTCCCCGATGACGTAAAACACAGGTCATTCAGGACTCCGAAAGGGGTTTTCTGCTACACAGTGATGCCCTTTGGTTTGAAGAACGATAGTGTTACGTACCAACGAGCTATGAGTACCATCTTCCATCAATATCTACGCAAAACAGTTGAATGCTATGTTGATGATATCGCCGCCAAGAGCATCTCAAAGGTAATCACTTACAAGACCTAAAGATAGTCTTCGATCTCATGCGAGCGCATTAACTCAAGATGAACCCCGCTAAATCCTTCCATGGGATTTCTAGTAGAAAATTCTTGGGCTTTATTATCACGACGAAAGGCATTCATGTCGACCCCGAGAAGACCAAAGCCATCCTTGACATGAACCCTCCGAAGAACTTCCGATAACTTCGAGGCCTGCAAGGGCGTCTTGCATACATCCGAAGGTTTATAGCAGACATTTTCGAAAAATGTCAACCCTTCATCCAGCTCATGAAGAAGGGAGTCTCCTACGTCTGGACAGAAGAATGCCAGAAAGCTTTCGATGATATCAAAGCTTACCTGACGAGCCCGCCAGTCCTGGTGGCACCCGTCGCAGGCAAACCATTTCTCCTCTACGTCCGTGCCATGGATCATTCTCTCGGCAATTTTTTGGCTCAGAATAACGATGCAGGCTACGAGCAAGCTATCTACTACCTTAGTAGGACAATGATCGGGGATGAACACCGGTACAACCTCGTTGAAAAGGAATTTTTGGCTTTGGTGTTCGCCATCCAGAAGACTCGTCATTACGTTTCGGGCCAGACAATTCATGTCATCTCTGGAGTCAATCTACTCAGGGTTCTCACAACGAAGTCGGGATCATTGAACTCCCGACTAGCTACATGGGCAATCCTGTTGACACCGATAACATGGTATATCCCACAAAAAGCCGTCAAGGGCCAAGCTCTAGCCGACTTTTTGCCGCGCACCCGATCCCAAAGTCCTCCAGACTCTATGAAGACATCCCGGATGAAGTCCAAGAATCAAACGTCACCGAAGAAAACTCCATCTGGCGGGTGTTTTTTGATGGTGCTTCGAGAACAGGCCCCAAAGGCCAAATCATCGCAGGAGTGGGGTGGTCTTAGTCTCCCCCGATCAGCTGGTCATCCAGCGTGCTTACACCCTTTCGAAGCCGTGCTCCAACAATATTGCCGAGTACAATGCTCTCATCATGGGACTCCATCAACAACTGGGGATGGATCATCTGGAAGCTTATGGCGACTCAAAACTCGTCGTTAATCAAATCCGAGGACAGTACGAAGTTCGTCATAAAGATCTGGTTCCTTACCATGAAGTTGCATTAAATATTATCTCTGTTAGCCCAATGATTATATCATATTTTTGAATATGGCTAATCAATTAAGTTTAACATAATGACATCACTAATATTCATATAATCACTATTATGTTGCTAGTTGCTACTTAAACTTAACATTGTCCTAATATTAGCATTGTCCTAATATCAATATTGCTATGCTTGTATCATATTGGTTTCGTTTGTCTAACATATATTTGTAGATATGCTGTAAGCATGATCAAGCTTTGTCAAACCAGGACATATGCAATGATGGGCCAAAGACAGCGTTACACAAGAAGATTTCTCTGAACCGCCTAACGACCTATTCGTCAGTGAAAAAGGCGTCTTCAAGTCTGCTCAAATATTTGAAGAAAGGCGTCATCAAAGGGCTCTTGGTTTTCCTATTTGATCAATATATTTTTCATATTTATTGAGTCTAGGAATACGATGTACACTGCATCGTACTAGCAAATAGGCTACCCAAGAAACGTTTTTAAAATACCCTTTCATTTTGAAAACAAGCCCACTTACAAAAGCCCAAACTACTTCCTAACTGTTTGACTTTTCAAAAAGCCCAAAAACCAATTTGCAAAAATCCTGACAGAACCCCAACAGAACTCCAGGAGAATTCGGCCAGAGTTCGGCCCGAATTCGGCCAAAGTTCGGCCAGAGTTCGGTTAGTGAACGTTGCTTTTTGAACTTGGTCTCCCTGCAGTTACGGATCCCACCGAGATTTTCTCATAGAGTTCTGCCCGAATTCTGCCCGAATTCTGTCAGAATTCTGCCTTTGGAAAAACTATAAATAGAGAAGGATTTCGATCATTTGAACATACCAATTTACTTTCATATCTCTTCTCTATCAGCCTACTACTTCTTCCAAAGTATTCTGAGCTATCATTTTCAAATCCCAAGCCAGTTACAATCCTCTAGTCGATTTGCCAGTGCGGTACGGTCTAGAAGTTTTAGAGTGGTTGTAATTGGAGGCTTGATTGAAGTTACACACTTCACAATTGAAGTTGGTCGAGTACTTCGGATCAAAGCTCGCGTTGTAGAAGTTGCAAGAACTTCGGATGAAAACTTGTGATGATTTTCCATAGTGGATTCAACTGGTAGCAAGAGTTCTACCGACTGGACTAGTCCTCAACAGAGAAAAACCAGTATACATCCTTGTGTTTGTGTTTGCTCTCTACTCTCTACTTTTCATTTATATATCTGTGATATATATATTATCTGTGATCTTATTACTAACATTTTTAAATAGTTAATTTCCGCTGCCTACTCTATTCACCCCCCCTCTAGAGTATTGCGCTTTACAACTCGTTCATACAATCGGTCCTACAATTGGTATCAGAGCGGGTTATACAGGTAAAGCGAGGTAACACTGCTATTATATTCTTATTTATAACTGCTGTTATATAGATCACTATATCACATATGGCAAGTATGTACTTCACAACTGAAGAGCAATCCTCAAATAGACTCCCACTATTTGATGGAACAAACTATAGCTATTGGAAGACACGGATGAGCTTCTACTTGAAGTCTCTAGATTTTGACTTATGGTCAATTGTTGTCACCGGCTACAAAAAGCCTACTATCACTTCTATTCTTACTTCCTCTATAATCAATAAGCCTTATTATAGTTACACGGATGAAGAGAAGAAGTTAGCTAGCCTTGATGCAAAAGCTATGCATATGTTTTATTGTGCTGTAGACACAAATGTATTCAATCTTATTTCTACTTGCACAACATCTCATAAAATTTGGAAAGTTATTGAAGCTACTTATGAGTGCAGGTATGAAAGCAAAGCTAGCAACTCCAGAGAGAAGGATAATCTTCATAATGATGCAAATATTTGCATGACAAAATTTAGATTTAAAGTACAGCATCATCCCTTATACGAAGAAGAGCTTGTATGTGAAAACTACAAGAAGATAGACCACATCCAAGAAGATTGTACTACTACAAGAAAGGAGAGTCACTGTGAACAATTAAATGAAGGAAGATCATCGAGCATATGGTGTGAAAGCGAAGCAAGCGTTTCTGAAGAAGAAGAAGAAGAAGAAGATGATGAAGAAGAAGAGAGACCTCATCAAGCTGCAAATTTATGCTCAATGGCATTATCTAACGAGGTACAAAATATTTCTTTTTCTGGAGAGAGTGAATTTTCTTATGATGATTTATCTGATGCTTTCAGTGATCTGTTAGAAGAACACAAGAAAGTATTAGATAAATATAAGCAAGCTAGAAAGGATATTCGATCCTATAAGCGTGAGATTGAAAAGCTTACTTGCTTATTGAATGATGCTAGAGATACTTCTACTTCTGATAATTCTACTGAGATTTCCACACTGAAGTTTAGATTGCATGAGGCACTTGATTGTATTGATAAAAGCACTCAAGAAAATGCTAAACTTAAGGAGGAATTAGAATCAGAAAAGAAGAAGTATTCTATTGCTTCATGTAGAATTGATGCTCTTTCTGCTAAGTATGATGAGATCTGTGCTAACTCTAAAAAGTTAGAGATTAGACTTGGGAAGCAGGTAATACAACCTACGACTCAGTCTAACACAGGATACTTAGCACATCACAAAGGCACACATGTCAGATCTTTTAGAAAGGAAGCAAGCAAAGCTAAAGCTTCACACAACCATGCTTTCTATTATAAGTATCCACACACATCATATCACACCACTGCACATTCTCATACTACTATAAATAGTACTAATGTTAATTCTTTCTGTCATTATTGTGGTGTGAATGGACATGTTTCTAATCATTGTCAAATTAGAAAACTTGTTGATATGAACTTATGCAAATGGGTTTCCAAAGCTAACAAATGTGGATCCAAGTATTGGATACCAAAGTCTTCACCTAATATTGCAGGTGAAGCTTCTCATATCAAATAGAACCATGGAACATGTTGGTGATTGCAAAGCTACAAAGGTCATCTTCCATGCAATTGCACCAATAGAAGTGTGGTCACTAGAACCACTTCGGTAACATGCTTACTAAATAGTTTCTAATATCTAGCATGTTCTTTTTGATGTCTTGCTATTAGCTTTCATTGATATCTTTTGAATTGTTTATTGTTTGAATCAATGTGAGATATAATCCTAGCTTGACTAGCTGATTAGCTTAAATGATTAGTTCACACTATATAGTATTTATTTTTATTAGTGTGACACATTTATCTATGTATGCTCTTTATTTTAGTTTTATCCTTGAAGCATGCATATCACTCTAGTCTATTGGAGCTTAATTTTGTTTTGGTTAATATGTTTTTGACTCTCTGTATTTAAAATATTTTTAATGGTCACTTCTTACCGATTTGTCTTTAACATGTCATATTTACTTTGATCAGAATTTTTTTTGAGTATGTATGTTTAGCACAATTCTTTTATTTACTTGAAAAGTATATACATATATTTTTTATGTTAACCTTGTGCTTGCATAATATATTCACTATTGATTCTCATATTTTATTTTGATTAAGTTCTTATGAATCAATTACATCTTTGTCTGATAAAGCATATTTATGCATGTTTTTGATCTTGTGATATTTTTTATGCTTATTAAGGATACATAATTCATTTTCATTTATATATTACTCATGTTTCTTATATTTTTGTATAAATATCTTTATGGGATATATGAGTTAAGTTCAAGTTCTATATTATATTATTTTGAAAAGTAGTTTCAAACTTGTGCTTATCTCATACTTTAGCTATTGACTACTTTGGATAAATTCATTTAGCTTCTTCCTCAAAGCCTCTTTTAATAGTGTATGTTTTTCTTGGCTTTTTGGTTGACATTTTGGATACATGATATTTTTTAATATCTTGATCTTGATAAACCATTCCTTGGGTATTTACTTTTAGGGATTCTGGATTTCGACGATGTTCGATGATACTGCATTTATTTCTTTGAATCTAAGTTCTTAAGAGTAGAGATCATTTTGGAAACAAGCCGAAAGGGTCCTTCTGTCATACAGGTGTAAATAGCCTGAAGCGACACGGTGCACTAGTCTTCGGACTACCGCTAGCTGGGAACCGGCCCCTACAGCTAACCCGAAGTGATCAATACTTTATAGACTTAAGATTTATTAAGGTCTAAATGCAACTATCGTCTAGTTCTGGATCTAAGGTACTGAACCCAGTCCCCTAAGTTCTAGAATACATCAGCGTATCTAGGTCTTACATTTTGATTTACAAATATTTTATATTCTATTGTTACCCAATGATTTTGTAGCACATATGGATAAATGTAATTAATACATCTTATACAGTATGCTACATTGTTCTAAGATTTTTAAGTCCATAGAATATAATTTATTTCATATTGCACTAATTCTTTTTAAATCCTCGGTTATTAAAGAAGAGATTTATTTTGGGTACAAGCCTACAAAAGGTCTGTCTGTCACCACGACTACGGTCGAAGCGAAGCGGTACTTAAGTGTTCCCCGGTGAACCTCCGTTAGTTGGGACAGTACCTCTACAGCTAACCCAAGATTGATCAACGCTTTTTTAAACTAAAGATTTATTGAGATCTAGTTGCAATTATTATCTGATGGATTTTGAATTTTAGATTTGATGGATAATATTCTCTCTTTATATTTTCACAAAAGGTAGCATATGTTGATCTATCTTGTCAATTGTGAGATTCTATAGCATAGATCAATTTATGTCATCTTTTGACTTATACGATTATTCATCATGCTAATTTGAAATATCTTTTGATTGTTTTATTTTTAAATGTTCATTTAATGGATATTTCTTCTTTTGTCTAAAGATGATTGTTTTTCGTATTCGTGACTAATCATTGAATATTATGGTATTATGATTTCATCTTTAGCTTGTGTAATATTCGTAATATTCATGTTTTTGAACTTTATATTATTATCTTCTTATTCAAGTTACTTACTGTCTACAACAGTAATTCTTTGCAGGGAGAAGTCATGCATATTCAATGTTTCTCTCTCAAAGCGTTTCTTTTCTTTAAACCTTACGGTTGTCAGGTGGACACCGTGCTAAGGCTTTAAAAGGGAAGAAATGAACTTTGATAAGAAGACTTAATATTTTTGAATTAGTTTCCTACTTCCGAAAATATGTCTATGAAATTCTTAAATTTTGTCTATAATATTATTTTTGGATATAGCCATGTAAAGGTGGAGCAGTTAATTGTTTCAAAACAGTTATCCCCTTGACATGCCATACACTTTTATTTAGACATTTATCTAGTTATATTTATTTGTTCAAATGGACTTATTTATGATTTATGGATTCTTTTATTGAAATTATTTTCGTAATTCGAATCGCCAGCTTTTAGTCTGAGGACTAAATGGACGCATTTGAACATTTACTGAGACAGTTTTTCGTAATAAATTCCACATTTTTGAAAAGTCTTTTTAATTTCTTTTTGATTTATTGAATCTGTCTGGTACTCAAATGTTATTATTAAAGACAGCTTTCGAAAATCTTTTACTTACATGAAATAATTTGTGTTATTTATATTGGAGATATATGTTATTTGTTCATCTTTAAGCGTTTATTCATTAGATATTTCTTTATTTTGCCTAAAGATGATATTTGTTTTGAGTTTGGAATTTTATATACATTTGATCAAAGAAAAGAAAAGATGTATATCTTGGATATCCCTTAGATCTTATGATTATTTTTTTATCTATTTTATGCATATAAATTATTTTTGAACGATACACGCATATTTTAAGGGGGAGCAAATTAATTGTCTCAATTCTTTTATGCCCTTAATATGTGGTATACGTAGTTCATCATGGACATATATTCTTTTACTTAAAATATCTTGTTGAGTTGTTCATGATTTTTGATTTGTAATAGATGAGAGAATATATGATTATTAATATTTATTTTTAATTCTCTCATTCGAGTTTCTAAAAGTTATCTTGCCAAATATGTTTAATCATTCTTATTTGATTACTCCTTTTGAGTTTAAACTGATTTGGCATTTCTTATTGAGATTTTTATCTCAAAGTTCATGATTATCTTATTTAGACTGATCATACTTTGCGGGGGAGCATTCAAGTCGACTAGATTTCTCCTTCTCAAGTATTTTGTCTTCATTACCTTCATGTTTATCTGATGGATATATATATCATGCTAAGGTAATTGAATTCAAATGCATGAACTTTGGTATAGATTTTGTATAGATTCTAGTATACTTATTTTGATTCCTTTTCGATGATTATACTCTTTATGGAATTGATTCACTAATTTGTATGGGCAAATTATGAATCATATTTTTTTGTGATCATTGTTAAAGTCTTATTATATTTTGATTTTTTTATTATATATATTAGATCTGTGAATTTCTATTCCTCGTGATTTATTTATGACCAATGATTGATTCCTACTATATTGATATTTTTTTTGGTCTATTTCAAAACTTACTTCATTTTTTTTGGATTTCTAGTTGGTAAATAATGTATTGATTGATTTCAATGTTCTTTGTTTTTAGTTCAACCAACTATTTTTGACAAGTTTTTCTACTATTGTTATGTAATTTTCTACACTTGTCATTACACTGTTCTCCTAATCCTTGATCGTGATTATTTGTGCTTTCCTCCTTTACTTATGCTTGAGTTCATTTTAGCTCTAATTACGGGGGAGCTTATTTTTGATCATGTCAAAGGGGGAGAAATAAGTTTAAGTGAGAAATAAGTTTAAGTCAGCACACAATATTCTAGTATTATGTGTTTATTAGTGATACATGCATCTATTGTATATATATTAAACTTGAAGGATTTGCCATAATCAAAAAGGGGGAGATTGTTAGCCCAATGATTATATCATATTTTTGAATATGGCTAATCAATTAAGTTTAACATAATGACATCACTAATATTCATGTAATCACTATTATGTTGCTAGTTGCTACTTAAACTTAGCATTGTCCTAATATTAGCATTGTCCTAATATCAATATTGCTATGCTTGTATCATATTGGTTTCGTTTGTCTAACATGTATTTGTAGACATGCTGTAAGCATGATCAAGCTTTGTCAAACCAGGACATATGCAATGATGGGCCAAAGACGGCGTTACACAAGAAGATTTCTCTAAACCGCCTAACGACCTATCCGGGGCCTCGCATCGGGGGTTCCGCTGCCCGGTCAGCGGACAGGGGTCGAGGGGGCAGCGCCCCCCGTCAGGGGTTCGGGGGCGAAGCCCCCGAAAGGTATTCAGATTTTCAGATCTGTTTATCTTTGGACGATTGCCGTCAGTAAAAAAGGCGTCTTCAAGTCTGCTCAAATATTTGAAGAAAGGCGTCATCAAAGGGCTCTTGGTTTTCCTATTTGATCAATGTATTTTTCATATTTATTGAGTCTAGGAATACGATGTACACTGCATCGTACTGGCAAATAGGCTACCCAAGAAACGTTTTCAAAATACCCTTTCATTTTGAAAACAAGCCCACTTACAAAAGCCCAAACTACTTCCTAACTGTTTGACTTTTCAAAAAGCCCAAAAACCAATTTACAAAAACCCTGACAGAACTCCAACAGAACTCCAGGAGAATTCGGCCAGAGTTCGGCCCGAATTCGGCCAGAGTTCGGCCAGAGTTCGGTTAGTGAACGTTGCTTTTTGAACTTGGTCTCCCTGCAGTTACGGATCCCACCGAGATTTTCTCATAGAGTTCTGCCCGAATTCTGCCCGAATTCTGTCAGAATTCTGCCTTTGGAAAAACTATAAATAGAGAAGGATTTCGATCATTTCAACACACCAATTCACTTTTATATCTCTTCTCTATCAGCCTACTACTTCTTCCAAAGTATTCTGAGCTATCATTTTCAAATCCCAAGCCAGTTACAATCCTCTAGTCGATTTGCCAGTGCGGTACGGTCTAGAAGTTTTAGAGTGGTTGTAATTGGAGGCTTGATTGAAGTTATACACTTCACAATTGAAGTTGGTCGAGTACTTCGGATCAAAGCTCGCGTTGTAGAAGTTGCAAGAACTTCGGATGAAAACTTGTGATGATTTTCCATAGTGGATTCAACTGGTAGCAAGAGTTCTACCGACTGGACTAGTCCTCAACAGAGGGAAACCAGTATACATCCTTGTGTTTGCGTTTGCTCTCTACTCTCTACTTTTCATTTATATATCTGTGATATATATATTATCTGTGATCTTATTACTAACATTTTTAAATAGTTAATTTCCGCTGCCTACTCTATTCACCCCCCCTCTAGAGTATTGCGCTTTACAACTCGTTCATACAATCGGTCCTACAATCTCAACCTTCACCAAGTTCTTTATAGAACACGTACCTCGGCTACAAAACCTGGAGGCTCACACTCTGGCTGGCCTCGCAGCTTTATTAGCAGCAACCCTCGGGACTCAACACTATGTCACGGTAGTTGGTCGATACTTGGTCTGTCCTAAAAATAACCTATGCACACAAATGGCCCATGCCATGGCGACAAGTGTCGGTGTTAATGTCTGAGACTAGAGGTTCCTATTCGTCGACTTCGCTGTCTATGGAATTCTTCCAGAAGACCCGAAAGAAGCCGTCTCGGTCAGAAGGTGTTCCCTTCGATTTTATTATAATACAGCTACTAAAACGCTGTACCGACGTTCCTACGATGGACTTCTCCTTCGATGTCTATCCAATGATGAAGTAGCCGAAGCCCTTCGGGAAGCTCATGACAGAACTTGCGGGGCTCATCAACCCGGGCCTAAGTTACAAGATCGACTACGACGCATAGGTTACTACTGGCGAACCATGGCAGTCGACGCCGTCGACTATGCTAAAAAGTGCCATGCTTGCCTTCTTCACGCCGACTTTATCCATATCGGAACTACTACATCCTACGGTCGCCTCCTGGCCCTTCGAAGCTTGGGGTATGGACATTGTGGGACCTATCATCCCTCCTTCATCGAAGGGACTCCGTTTCATCCTAGCCATCACCGTCGACTTCTCCAAATAGACAGAAGCAGTTCTACTGACGGAAGTGAAAAGCTCTAGGGTGATTAGCTTCATCAAGCATCATTTCATCTACCATTTTGGGGTGCCCTGTAGGATTATCCACGATAATGGTCCACAGTTCATCAGCCATGCTTTCAGCAGATTCAGTGACAAGAATCGTATTCAGAATGTGGCATCAACCGTCTACAATTCGACAGCGAATGGATTGGCCGAGGCTTTTAACAAGACTATCGTCAGGCTACTTAAAAAGGTCGTATAATCCAATAAACACGACTGGAACGAAAAACTCAGCGAATGCCTGTGGGCCTACCGCACAATGGCACGGACTCCGACGGACAACATACCGTTCTCTCTGGTTTACGGAAGTGACGCGGTACTGCCTCTCGAAATCCAGATATCCTCACTCGTGTTGCAATCACAAACCAGTTGATGGAACAAGACAATCAACGTCATCGTCTGCGAGAGTTAGAAGCACTTGATGAGAAACGCCTCTTAGCTCCACAGTGCATTGAACTTTATCAAGCCCATGTATCACAAACTTTCAATAAGAAAGTCAAATAGAGGACTTTCCAAATAGGCGACCTGGTTCTGGCAGTCAGGAGGCCGATGGTGTTGACTCATAAAATGCCAGAAAAGTTCGAACCCAAGTGGGAGGGACCTTTTATCATCGAGATGGTATACTCAAATGGTGCTTACCGCCTCGCCCGACCCAACGGAGACTTGTTCATGATGCCCATCAATGGCAAGTTCCTAAAGAAGTACTACTCTTGAGATAAACCTAGATATGTACTTCCATCCTTACCCAGCAGGAGAGTCAATGAGCTTAATACTCAGAGTTCACACACTTCTCTTCTGTACAAATCCTGTGCTCCTGGAACCCAGCTGTTCCGTTGCATTATATCTCCAGTAGAAGAACAACCACATCCACATTACCTCTAAGTTGATCCTCTATGCCCCACAAAACATAATCTTACACTCCGTAAGATTACGCTAACTATCATGTTTACCACGTCCACATTACCTCTGAGTAAATATCCCGTACAAACAACCCCTGCGTTGCTGTACATCTACCGTAGAACTTCCATGTCCACATTACCTCTGAGAAGTTCCGCATACCTCCCTCCAGAGTCATTCCTACCACGTCCATAATACCTTTGAGTAGGAAAACTCCACCATAAGAACCCCATATTTGCTACGTCCACATTACCTCTGAGAAAACATGTCGGTCCTCTCAAACTTATTATCTGTACCTCAAAACCAGGATACACAAAAGATAATAGGTCCACAAAAATCACAAACACACCAGAAAATTCTTTATTTTTATCAAAGAGTGAGGGATTATATTTCAAAAAAGGGAAATCCCTAGACATCACGGGGAATAGTAGAAAGTTCCTCGATCTAGTGCTTTAAGGCCTCAGTACGGGTATCCATAGTCGCCAAACCTCGATGTTCGGCTTCACCCCGTATCACCGCTACGGCCTCGGGAGCAGTATCGGCTTCATATTTAGCATCCAAGACTTTTCGCTGGCAAGATAGAGCAAGGATGTGGCGCGTGAATTTTGCTTCCTCTTTCTTGAGTATCACATGTTCAGCCTGGGTGCGTTCAGCATCCAGTAAAAGTTGAGCCCGTTGATCCTCGAGGAGACGAATCTTGGCAGTTATCTCCGTTATGCTGCTATCCAGGGAGGCTCGATGTTTAGCCTTCTCCTCAACGGATTGAGTCAGCCTCTCCGCTGCAGCCTCAGCATCGGCCACCTGGTGGTCCCAGATGACCACCGTGTCCTGATAAGCCAACTCAACCTCGGCAATCATTTTTCTCTGCTCTTTTTCTATCAGAGCAGAAAAATCATTCCGCTGAATACTCTGGAGTTTGAAGAGATGTTGGTCGAGCTCGGCCACAGAAGCCTCCAGTATGTCGGCCATATGATCATGGCCCCGATACGAACGTATCAAATCGATATAGGGGAGCGCCATGGCTTTCGCCGTCGTGAAACTCCCGTTCGCATTCAGCACTGTCGATACTCCTTTCTACAGCATCTTATACACTACTTTGACAACAAATTGTACATACTCATCCGCATCAGCCAACACTTGAGGCATCATAGCAGGAGTTGGAGGAGCTACTGTGCTGGATGGAGGACCTGAAAAAGATCCACCGACCTTAATTCACAAGGCTGAAACCTCAACATCAGCGGACCCTCCCTCATCGGGGACTTGAACTTCGTCGCTAGCTCGAGGAGCCAAGAGGGCGGAAGGAGCCGAATGGGTATCGAAATCATCCTCCAAGTAGGAGGAGCAACAAAGGGTTCTTTCACCAGCAAACCCTTACCCTTTTCGATCTCGGAGGGACCACCGACGTCTGGGGTTGTCTCATCTGCCTCCAAAATACCACCTGCAGCCAGCACAGGGCCTTCCTCCTCCGGCAAGATAGCAGGATCAGCACCCGTTTCCTGACTCGACATTTCCTCTGGAGTCGGGCTCGACAGACGAGTCTCGCCTCCCTCATCAAATCCCTTCGCGGGAATAGAGTCTGTCAGTACCTTCTGGAAACGGTGTAGCCGACCTTCTTTCACCATGACGAAGAGAGAAATCAACCCTCTCCTCTATTACAACCACGTTTGTTGCCCCTACTGCAGGCTCAGGGACCTCTGGAGGAATGTCATCCGAAGAAGACGAACTTCATTCCTCTTCCTCATCCGGAAGCACAGCTTCTGCTGGGACCTCGATATCAGAGTCCCCTACGACAGCTTGTACTATCCCTGGAACTACTGCACCTTCAACTTCCCTTTCAGCACAGTCCGAAGATACTAAAATCTTTACAGAAGTGACATCATCAAGGTTCTCCTCCACGGGAGATGCCACAACCGGCGGAATGTGCTCTTCAGATGTGCTCGCCACCAACTTCGGTTTTCTAGCACCTGGTTTTGAAGCTCGGAGTTTCCTCTTCATCGTCTCCTACAAAAAGAAGATATATGTCACAAGAATGGTAGAATGAACCAGACTATTTGGGACGTCCTTACCTCTACAGGAGATGATTCTATTGACACTACCTGTGGCACTGCTTTCCTCTGCCTCTTCGGCGCAGAAGAACTGTAGAAGCATGAAAAAGGAACAGAAAAGTCCATGCGGCTCAAAAGTTCCTTAGAGCTTCATGCGGCTCGAAAGTCCTTTAGAGCTTCATATGGCTCAAAAGTCTCTTAAGGCTTCATGCGGCTGGAAAGTACACGATAGCTCCATACGGCTCGGAACAAGCCACGTGGCCTCATGCGGCTCAAAAATAGGCCTTTACAGCTGGCCATAAATGCTCTGAGCAGATGGCTTATTAATTACCTTGACACAGCGGCAGCTCTGACAATGACAGTTTGACAGCTCTGACATAAAAGTAAAATGATGACTCTTGACATCCACCTAGAGAGACGAGGAAACTCTTTACAGCTGGCACGATCCACCCATTTCCAAAGCTCTTTATGCGGCTCAGTTGCAAGGACGTCTATGCGGCCCAGTTGTAAGGGCCTCCATACGGTTCAGTTGCAAGGGCGTTCATGCGGCTCAGATTAAAGAACGTTCATGCGGCTCAGATTAAAGGACGTCCATGCGGCTCAGATTAAAGGACGTCCATGCGGCTCAGATTAAAGGGTCCATGTGGCTCAGTTGTAAAGATGTTCATGCGGCTCAGTTGTAAGGACGTCCATGCGGTTCAGATTAAAGGACTCTCATGCGGTTAGGATAAGGCCACCCTTATGCGGCTCTGACATGAGTCCATACTCATGTGGCTCATCTATGACAATCCTCCATGCGACTTGCAGCAGTTGGGACATGTGGCAGGAGTTGATCAAATCCCAATAATTCAGATTTATGGCAATCGATATAACAGACAGTTGGGACACATGGCAAGAGATTGTCCAAGATTTATTCACTTGGATTTGCTGATATCAACAAATTATTACAAAGCAGATTTGTTGCGATCAACATTAATTGCCCAGATCGAGTTCCAATGAACCATGCAGATTTGGTGTAATTAACATTAACTGCCCAGATTTGTTACAATCAATATTTAACAGCCCAGATTAATTTCAAACAAACGAGATCAAGGCAAATCTTCACCAAATCCCTAACCGCCCACTTTTTAAGGAGCAATTACTGCACACCCGACTTATCACGAAGTCCTATAAATAGCAAGGTGACATTCCCTTGCAAAGGCCTGGACAGAGTGATACTCACAGAGCTTGAGCAAAGATATTAGTAACCCCCGCCCACACAAAGAGCATTTCTTCCTCGGAACCGAAGCGACGTCCGATCGTCTAAGGAGTAAGGCAGAGTTGTCGTCACTCTCCCGAGCCTCTACCGTCACCCCCCAGAATCAAAAGTAAACAATTATACTTTAGACTGCTTTTCCTAGATTTTGTTTCTAGGCTCTCTTTTGTACAAGCGAGTTTGTATTGTGAAGTAAAAGTCCAGTCCTCCCATAAAACTGTTCTATTCTTTTACAATCAACGGTAAACAAGAACCGACCTCCGTGTCAGAATTTCTTTTCGGATGATCAGTCGAGGGCTCTGCCTGAGTACCCCCCGTGGATACGGCAGGGGTATCTCGGTAACCAACCTCTGGCGGGCGGTATAATCGAGCCTTCGCCAACATGTTCCCAGTCGCTTCTAATTGGGTGCCGACGATGAAACTGGTCTCCCTATCATATCCAGGGGATACGGTGTTCATCGCACAATAAAATTTGGCGGTTAAGAAAAGAATCGACGGTCGTGGATTCAAAACTGGCATGGTAAAGCGAGCTCCGGTGCATCCGGCATTGTAGTAATGCCAAGCTCGTGCCCCATCCAGTAGACTCCCAGTATACCCCAGGCTAGTACTGGGGTTCCCCAACATCAATTGAGCATAGCCAAATTCACGTGTAAAACTGCTCGGCAAGTACGGCTCCAAGTAATACTGGTTCTTATTCCGATACACCAGATGGGACGGCCGGATGCTTTGCAACCAACGGAATCCCCACGGAGGCAGAGTTGTTGTGTCTTCACCCGAATCTGCTAAATCTTCATTAGCCTCGAAGCCTGTAAAAATGGGACCAACTTTAGTGATCTTCCATCCCTGAAGGTAGGATAAAACTTTCCTACAAACAGGAACGCCAGTATGTAGCCATTTTCTCTGGTAGAAGCGGCGGAGGAATGCATCTCCGGCCATGTAATCTTCTTCCTAGCCCAGACTCATCACGTTGGGATAGTACAAAATCAACCACCCCATCAGATAATGAAACGGCAGCTCGACGCAGAAAAAGTTTCCATTCTTACCTCGTTCATGAACGACGTTACCCGCGAATTCAAGTAAACCTCGCAGCAGGTTACACACCATTGCAGGGAGTAGAGCCAAGCGACGGCCAAAAACCAACTTCACAGCTGGCAGGATTAGGTTTTGGGTCACCCTCTCTACAGAGCCTAACCCGTCTGAAAAGACGTAATCCCGGAGTCAAATCATCAGATAAGCAGCCAATACTGCTTTGGACGACATCCGATGAGTATAGTACCAGAAACAACTATAGAGACGCTCGTCCGACTCCCGATCCTCGTTTTTGCGAAGACTCTTCTCATTTAGTCTGCTCATTTCAGATAGCACTTCAGTTCTGGAGAGAGCTGGCAGATTCGTGAACCGAGAGAAATCCTCCGTGTCTTGCTTAAAGACATAATCTCTCCAAACAGTCACATGGGGCTGCGCTCCGCCCTTATCCTTCTTCTGCATATAATAGTGATGACTCGCCACTTTTTTGAAGACAGCCATCATCTCCTCGTCTTTGTCCCCCAGGACTTAGAACTCCTCGTTAGTCGAAAAGTACTCCTCGTAGGATTCTGATCCCCAAGGAAGCCTCGATACCTCATACATTTCATGAAGTGCAAGTCCTAGCTCCCCCACCGGAGTGAAAAAAGGTCCCGGTCTGGGTATTAAACATCTCCATGAGCACAAGGAACATATGCCTGTTGATGTCGACGCCCGCCTGGGCGGCACAGATATCGACAGTCAGCCCAATCTCCCTGAGTTCGGTTCGAAACTTCGTCAGAACCCAGAGTGTCAGCCCATCCCACTTGGATACATAATGACACCAACCTTCTACCCAAAATTCATCTTTCGGGTATGACCGCTTCGATGACAACATACGATTGACGAAAGTCGAAGCACCAAAGGCAAAAGTGTCGGTAGGGACGTCACTATAAATACTCCCAGGATGCAGAGTTTGTCAGGTGAAAGAGGACCCAGCCCGCGTGGCGGCCAAAGTATCCCTCTGGTTCGAGGTAGCATCGATCCTGATGGTGCCTGCCACCGCTCCCCCCTGAGATGGGGTTAGCTCCCATGTCATCCTCCTCTTGGAAGCAATACGACAGAAGGCTGTCAAAGGCCATTGACGCTCGAGCAGCTTAATAAACATGTTCACCCCTTGGTTGTGAAGAACCAATCTTCCCTGATCCTCAACACCTTCGCTTTAGTAGAAGTGAGGCGATCCCCAAATAGGAACTCAGGCTTCAAGAAATTCACATTACCAGAATCGACATATTTCAAACTGCCACACTCCATCATCCGTTGGAGGGACACATACTGTTGTTCCCAGATTTGGGTCATTCTCTCGGAAGGCTAATCCAGCATGATGGCAGCTCGGACAGGATTTATCACCTCCTCGTGATAGTCAACTCCCATTTGACAAAGAGCAGCGTCTAGAAGTACTTCGTTCAAAAGTGGGATGGTCATAGAAACTGGCGGTCAGGAAAAGATGACAAAGAGTCAGATATGTTAAAACAATAAAATATCTGAGCCGCATTCTCTTCAGAAGCGCACACACTGAACCAAAGCTCAGGCGCATCTGAAAAAAAGCTTCAGCGCATCATCAGGACTCGAAGTCCATGCGCATCAGCAAGAAGCTTCAGCGCATCATCAGGACTCGAAGTCCATGCGCTTCAGCGTATCATCAGGACTCGAAGTCTATGTACGTCAGCGTATGTGAGTTCTAAAAAAAATTACTCAAGTACAGAAAGGTACGGCAAAGAATGACAAGAATACCCACCAATCATCGCCGATCGAACGTCGGCAGGTGTCCTGGGGACATCGTCAACATCGACCTCCGTAGGCTCTTTTTCTTTTCTTCGCCCTCGGCCGGCACCACCGCGAGGAGTCTTAGGGGCCATTCTTCAAGTTTTGGAAGAATTTCTTAAAGACACAAAGAAGAAAGGCTCTCTCTCCATCAGACGCCTATTTATAGGCTTGGTCATACGCATGAACCGATGAAGGGTGACGTCAGCCGCCGCTTGAGGTTCTGCGAAATGGTAACTGCGGATATTCCAAAGATCATCAATAATAAACCGAGGCGTTATCATTTGCATTTAAAGGAAGCATGCGCCTAATCTTATCATGCGCGGAGCAGTCACGCACCCAGGACAGTCATGCGCTCCATCGAAGACATGCGCCCACCATGCTTCTTATTCAAAGTATTCCAAAACTTGACGAAAAATTTTAAAAACTTTGAAGGGGGTCTTGTAGAAGCATGGAATTTCTGGCGCATCAAGAAGCTTCAGTGCATCATCAGGACTCGAAGTCCATGTACGTCAGTAGGAAGCTTCAGCGCATCATCAGGACTCGAGGTCCATGCACGTCGGCATATGTGAGTTCTAAAAAAATTACTCAAGTACAGAAAGGTACGGTAAAGAATGACAAGAATATCCACCAATCATCGTCGACCTAACGTCGGCGGGCGTCCTGGGGACATCGTCAACATCGACCTCCGCAGGCTCTTTTCCTTTGCTTTGCCCTCGGTCGGCACCACCGCGAGAGTCTTATGGGCCATTCTTCAAGTTTTGGGAGAATTTCTTAAAGACACAGAAGAAGAAGAAAACAAAGAAGAAAGACTCTCTCTCCATCAGACGCCTATTTATAGGCTTGGTCATACGCGTGAACCGATAAAGGGTGACGTCAGCAGCCGCTTGAGGTTCTGCGAAATGATAACTGCGGATATTCCAAAGATCATCATCAATAAACCGAGGCGTTATCATTTGCATTTAAAGGAAGCATACGCCTCATCATATTATGTACGGAGCAGTCACGTGCGCAGAATTGTCATGCGCTCTATCGAAGACATGCGCCCACCATGCTTCTTATTCAAAGTAATCCAAAACTTGAAGAAAAGTTTTGAAAACTTTGAAGGGGTCTTGTAGAAGCATGGAATTTTTGGCGCATCTACTACGTGCCCTAAAACAAATATGCGCCGAGAGTTTAATACATCAGAAAACAGCAAAGGATAGTCAATACAAAAAAGATGCTCTTGACTAGAGACTTTTTTTTTTTACATAAAAGACCTTTTACAGAAAGTGAAAGAAAGTCTAAAAATAGCAAGGCACATTGAAAAAGCTGCTGTACAGGCGCATCAGCTAGTCGTATCAAGACAGCAGCTACGCAGGCGCATCACTCCAGCGTCTCAATCAGGCGTGTCATCTCAGCGTCTCATTCAGGCGCATCACGTTGATGTCTCAGTATAGGCGATTCACTTCGTCTCAACCAAGTTTCTCGGCTAAAGGAAGCAGTCCTTTGAACATAACGCGAGTAGGCGATCAACCCCACTCTAGCAGGAGGAAGAGCTCTCCAAAGCCCAAGGAAGATGGAAGCACCACAATTTCGATCTGGGGCTCTTCCAGCATAACAAAGACGGGATGCAAATGTCCCCATCTTTAGATGCAACAGGCACCTTTGGCCTACGTCGTGACCCCACGATTTCGACTTTTGGATATAACGATCACCTTCACGAGTGCGTACGAAGACAACTCGACGCATCTTTACCTTCGTGAGCATCTCGTCAACAGAATGTACTCGGGCAAAGAGGCACATCTCTACACTGAGAAAACGAGAGAGAATGGGGAACAAAACCCTCTCTCTGCTACTATTTATAGCTTGGACAAATCAGACCCATGCGCCAAGTAGCAGGCTCTCCGAATTCCATGCAACAAATGTACATTCATGGAATGAATCTGTCTTTTTATAATTAGCCCAGTCAACATGCACAATTAAAACATTGGGAACCCAACTGTCGGGCCTAGGTGGATGTACTGTATGGCAAATCCCTGTACCTTTTTTTGATGTGCCCAAAACAGAGATCGAGCCTATGCGCTCACGATCCGAGCATTTAATGTTGAGTGACAGGCTGGACAGAATCCCATGTGCCTGTTACATCGAGCATTTAATACCGTGTGACAGAGGCGGCAATATGTCCCCCGAAGAGTCCATTCCTTAGTAGAAGACGAGGGGTCGATGACATCAGCACATCATTTCGTTTGTTCGGTCTAACTGCCTTGCCACGTGGCCAACCAAAGCGCATGCACCACCACAGCCATGCGCCCAAATCTTTGCGTGCGCTCCAAAGCCATACGCTTGGACTCGCTCTTGATCCCTAAAGACAACAGCTAAAGTCCTCTCCATGTGCCTAATCCTAGGTGTATTCTGTCAGATTGCTCTACACCAAATCCGAGATCTTTGAGCCACAGACATACGCTACGTGTCCTTTAACTCAGTTCAGTCCACGAAGGGGTACTAACCACCCAAGATCTCCGCAACCGAAGAATCTTCTCAGCTGCAACGTGTTGGCTCTTCTGCAGCCCACAGGTGCAACAGGAAAGATTTAATCCCCAAATTAAGGTGCATCAACCATGCGCCCCCGCCAGCATCAGCCACGTGGCATTTCCATGTCCAGGCGCATCCGACATATGCGTGCATGAGCAGCCAGCCTGCAATCTATAAATAGAAGGATCATTCCTTCATCATACACATACACAGACAAAGACAGACATACATACTTAGAGAGAAGCACCTCCACAGAGGCCAGAAGAGACACTTAACGTCCACTTCTCCTCGCAACGCTCCGGCATCCAGAGCAACCCAGACCTTCAGAGAATCTAAAATCGTCGTCAGATCATCAACGGAGTTAATGCATTACCACTCGCTCCATCGACACAATACCCAGATAAAAACAAAAGTGTACTCCTAGGACTACATCTGAGTCCTACATTGTAACACTGTTCTGTTTGTGATTAAAATTTCAATTCAAAGATTTTAATGGCAAACAGGGAGCGCTCAGAAGATTTTTATCGTGAAGTTCGATCAGCAGGCATTTGAAGAGATACTCTTGAAGGACAGATCTACTCCCTCAAAATTAGTGAAGCCAAACAAGTCTTGCAAGACTTAGCTTCCGAAGGCTCATGGTGCATATCCTGTCAGTATCATAGAAGATATGCAACTGAAGGACTCTTTCACGTGGGCGTATGGAGCTCCTCTGTGGGCGCATAGCTCTGCCATAGAGGCTCCTGACAAGAAGAAAACACATACCATTCCGGGCTCTACTATCCCAGCGACTTCTCTCTTGTACATTCAACAACAGAGTGTTCAACGCTCGATACTTGGCAAAGGAAACCACAACGATGCCAGGAATCGAAGTGTTCGACACTCTGGGCAAACTCAGCGAGGGTCACAAACGAAGGAGACAAAACTGGAAGAAAATAGTGCTGCTTTACCAAGCATGTGCCCAAGAGGGTGTGTGGACGCATAACTCTGGCTAGAAGACTTCTGTCTTCGACAGATTATGCACCCAGGGTCATACGCCCAAGGATGCGCCCAAGCTCTACTGACCCATACTATGTGCCCATATCCAGGAAGCTCAGGCATGCTGCCAAGACTTTTGGAAAGCATGCGCCCAAAGGCAGACTCCAGGGTCTATACGCCCACAGCAAAAAGACAGGCCCCAACGCATATAGCACGGGGCTGTCTTCAAGGTCATCACATAACTTAGGTGTGGGGGTTGCCCCTGCATGTGAACTAAGTCCGGATGTGCCAACTTTCCTTACAAACCCATATGCAAAGCTCGGCGATGCCTGTGACATGGGTTTTAAGGCAAAACTCCCTTCCGCTAACTTACGCGATATGATAAATCATAAGCGTAAAGCGAGGGAGGATACAGCAATTCATGGCATACATCCATGCACCAGTATTGTCAAACTATTGCTGCTCCAAAGCAACAAGAGTGCCTCAGAGGCAGTCCGTTTCGACGACTGCATCGCTCTGATGATGAAAAGCCGCTGTGTGTTTCATCCAACATGGCTTCATGGGGTCCTCCTTACGGGAGCCCCAGTCAAAGAAGGTGGACCACGAACCCAACTTTTTCTCTCAGTTCTACGAACAAAAGAAGAAGAAGTCTACCGACAAATAGACAACGAGCTGTTACATCTAAAGGAGTCTATATGGGTACTCGGTCAAGGACGAGATTCCGTATAGATGATAAGGACTCCCAAGCTAGAGATGATGATCCTTCAGCTGGGGGTAGTATTCCCTCAGAGTCTGAAGCAGATGACCTTCACACCGGGGGTAGCCTTCCAGATGACGATGATCTCTCCGAGTCTGACGGTGACTATCTACCTCCCCTACCTGAAGACGAGGGACTTTTCAACTCAGAGACAGACAGTATCAGAACCAGTTGTACTGTTTCCTCTGTTCATCCTAGCATATTATCTACATACATGGCAGATGGAGAGAGACCTGAAGAAGCTAGTGATCAGACCAACAAACGGCTAGAGGGTCTTAAAATAGCATTCGCCAAGATCACTGATATGCTTACCAGTATTATGGCGGTCTAAGCTGCTGGGGATATTCCTCCACCTCAACCAAACGTCTCAGCACACGTTAGTTCGGCTCATAGAAACAACCCTCTTTTACTACAGAAGGAGTATCATTCCGTTGTGCCTCCTCCAAATCTTCCAAATACTGGGGGTGGTCTTTCACCAACGACGCCTGACAACCATACAACAGCCATTTCTCAATATCTGCTCAATCAACAGGATGCAATTGATTCTCTTATTGCCCGTCTCAATACCATCTCACACAAAGACAAGCTTCAGAAGATGGGGATATCTCAACCTTATCCTCCTGAATGGGAGAATGCTACTTGCCCTCCTATCTACAAGCCATTGACGCTAAATTCATTTGACGGGATGACTTCTCCTCGCCAATACATGACATACTTCAACACGCAGACTCTACACTTACCCAGGGATGATCCGTTCTTATCAAAGTTGTTTATTAGAACCTTGTAGGGGGTAGCTTTTGAATGGTTCTGCAGTCTGCCTGACGGTTGTATTAATTCCTTTAAAGACTTGGAGAGGTTATTCCTCAACAGGTTTTACAAGAGTGGCATGCATGTTAGTATGTCCACCCTCATCGAGACCAAGCAAAGGAGGACCGAGTCTGTCATTGCTTTCATCGAATGCTTCAGGCAACTAGCGTTGAAGATGTCCTTCGGTATACCAGACTCAGAACTTATCGATACTTGTCGACATAACTTCCTTCCTACAGTGAAGTTCTGTTTGGGTATACATAAGTATGATACGTGGCCCGCTTTCTTTGGGGTCGCTAATGTTGCTGAAAATAACGTCCCTAATCTGGAATTACTGGGGTTGAAAACACCCAATCTGAAGACAAAGGCAAGCACCCTCAAACTATCCCTGTCTGTGGGGGTAAAGGAAAAGAAGTCTTGAAGGTCGACACTTCCAAGGGAGCTTCCAATTCTCAGGGTGCTCCTGACAAACCTAAGGAGAACGATGTTATTACCATTTTTCACAAATTAATGAAGGGAAATAAACTAACATTGCCTCCACCACGATGTCCTGCGGAGGTAAACCAACTCAACGATCCCAAGTATTGTCTTTATCATCAGTACATGCACCACTCTACCAAGGATTGCATCGTCCTGAAGAAGAAGATACAACATCTTATCGACAGCCAAGTGATCAACCTCGAAGCTGAAGACATTGTCGTATCTTCTAATATGATCTCTCTTTAATTTGGTGACTTTTTTTCCACAGAAGTCCCAGACAGCGTAGTCCCAATCCCCAAGGCAATAATGGAAGTCGTCAACCTGCTGCCAGCTTGCAACTCAACCTTGGTACCACTCACGACTGAACGTGGTGAGATCATGTGGGTCCATCCGGACCTTGTGCAAGAAATAATACAGGGGATGGTATCTTCCAAAGTAAAGAGGGGCAAGAAATACAAATCATGTCATATGGTGTCTTCTCCCATTTATGAAGTTCTATCTGGCGAGACGCGATCTAGGAAGGCTTACCTACGTACTTATGACCCTGCATAAGAAGAAGCAGTACCTTCTCAAGCTTCTGCTGCCTCCACAAGTTCAAAAGTCGGTCCATCTAAGCCCTCAACCACCGACAAAGTCAAGTAGAAGGAGACGCGATTTGACAAGTCTCTGAAGGTGCCAACTCCCGAAGGCATGGATCAGCCTTACAACTTTGACACACTAGCACAGCTGGCCAATAGACCTGCCAGGTTGTCTTTGTTCGATCTATTGCGACTCTATAAAGAAATGTGGAAGGCCTTAAGTGAGGCATTACTATATGTTGACTCTTATCTCGCTGAAGTCAAAGCCCCCGCTGAAGATCCCGTCTCGTGTCCTCACTGCCACAGTACTATAGAAGTGGTGCCCAACATCACCTTTTCACGGGACGACATGCTACTCAAAAATAATTGTCATGATAGACCTTTGTACTATACAGGGTATATCGGGGCGATTAAGGTGGATCGGATGCATATTGATCCAGGTTCCTCCCTCAGCATTATTCCTAGAAGTTTACTCCAAATTCTAGGAATCCTTCTGCACAAGCTATCTGCAACCAATACAACTATCATAACTTTCAATGCTGGGAGAAGCAACCCGCTGGGCAAGATCCGTCTCAACTGCCAGATTGGTAATCTCCGAACAGAGGTTTCTTGCTATGTAATCGAAGCCAATCTATCCTACAACCTTGTTGGGACGTCCGTAAAAGAAGTGTACAATACATCTACATGATTCTAGGTCAATCTGGGCCAAAGTCAACTCTTGGTCAACTTTGGTCAACTCTAAAGTCAAACTAGGTCAACAACAAAGCTATCTTGGTCAACTGGTGAAACTTAGGCTATCAAGGGTCAATTTGGTCAATGGTCAACTATTAGTCATACTAAGAGTCAACATTGGTCAACACTAGCCTATTCTAAGAGGCCACTCACAACCCTACAACCAAAACATTTCCTATACATTATCTATCTATCTATCTATCTATCTATCTATCTATCTATATATATATATATATATATATATATATATATATATATATATATATATATATATATATATATGTGTGTGTGCCTATGTATATATATATATATATATATATATATATATATATATATATATATATATATATATATATATATATATATATATATATATATATATGTGCCTATGTATATATATATATATATATATATATATATATATATATATATATATATATATATATATATATATATACACATAGGCACATATATATATACACATAGGCACATATATATATATATATATATATATATATATATATATATATATATATATATATCTACATATATACAAAGTAAATAATACAAAATATACAAAGGGCATCTACATATGTATATGTATGAGCACACATACATACAACCCAAACTCTCCTCATATAACATCATATATACATGCTTACAACTATTAAAAACCCTCATCTCTCATAATCCTATATCCCATCTAACCACACACACAAAGAAACTATGATATTGATGAATATGAATCTTGACTGATATAAAACTAACTCACTCTCACATATACATATGATGACTAAACTAACCAAGCCAATGCCAATATTCCCCATATATCCTATTTACTAGCCTTAACCTCATCTAGCTATTTCCCTTCTAACTGCTGCTACCACTGCTTTCCTCATATGCTTGCTGCTACTGCAACATGCTCTACTGCTGCTGCTGCTGTAATTTCAATTGCAGGCCATAGCAATGCTAAGCCAAGGAAAATCAAGCCAACAAAACAAAATCAAGTCCAGACCATTCAATGGCCAGACCCCTCTCCTGCTATCCAGTCACTCAAGACTTCCTACTGCACAAGCCAAAACCCCCAAATACTCATAAATATCAAACTGAGAACTCATCCTCAACATGCATTCGAACATAACCCTATACTTAAACATATAAATATATACAACATGTAATCCTAAACAATTTGTATATCAAAATCAAACCCCAACTCTCTGTCAACCAACCCAAACATCAAACCCTACATACCCAAGCTTGAACTCATTCTCAGGAACTGAGAATGCAACCAGAGGCAAACATCAACTATATTCAGTATACCAAAAACATCAAACATCTTAAATACAAAATCAAAAACCCAATTTTATCTCCGTATCAGAAAAATGCAAATTTCAATGAAATCGAACCCAAAACAATTTGCTAAACCCAAAATTCATTTCGAACAGAGGTAAGTCACCACGCATATGTGTTAGGGGGTGTCCTCGTGTCCACAAATCTGAACACAAAGTGTCAAGGTATACAAAAACATGTATTAGTGTATAGTATACAGAAATGCCCAAACACAGCCTCGTACGGGCGTGTCACAGGCTCGTGCACTCGACACACGACACCAGTGTCCTCGTGCACGTGTCCCTGTGTTTGCCTAGAGTAGAGCTACATGTTTGAGTGTCTGCATCGTGTCTGCGTGAGTCATGTCAAGAGTTATACGTGTGTATCAGTACAAATTTTTTGCACGTGCACAGTGTGTACGAAACCAGTGCACATGTGATTTCTCACTTGACACGACACAATTCGACACGAAACTTTGGGGGAGCCTTGTCAAACATTTCCCCACCTTTGTGTCAAGTTTGACATATTCACGTGGCGTGTCCACTGAGAAATCGTATTCGGGTAGCAGGACAGTGCACCGCAGCATTGTACAGCGTGTCCAGTCCAGATTTGGATACGAACACAAGTGTGCTCGTACTCAGAGACACAAAATCGTAATCCCCACATGTAAGGCTACAAATCCCTTCAAATAGAAATAAAAAATAACAATACTAATTCCTATCAAGCATTTCATCGAACACATATTCAAAAACACTGATACGTGTCCGATACGGACACGAAATGGACACAAATTCCTACCAAACTTGGGCTATACCTAAGGGAACCCTAAATTGATGCATCTATCAAAAGAAATTACGAATTTAAAGGTGTTTGATAGGTTTTACCTATTGAGGGTGAAACCTCAATGAATAGGCTTTGAAATGAGAGCTCTTCTCCCACTTGCAATGATCCCAAGCCCTAGAATCCTTGCTAGCTAGTCACCAATGATGTCCTCTGCTGTTGAGGAGTCCAATGCAATTGGTTTGGTCCAATTTTGTGGAGAAATGAGGAATTGGTGAAGGTTTGGGGAAGAACACTAATAGGGATTTATGTAGGTATTTAAAAAGAGGCAAGAACTTTGATGATGTGATTAAATAGGGGTATGGCCTCTTGATGGCTGTTGATAAAGGCTAGGGTTAGGGTTTTAGATGAGTGGCTAAGGCTTCTCCACCTAAATTTAGGCTAATCAAAGGCTCACATCAAAAGTAGCCTTCTTAACATAATATCTAACCAAAATATCTCCTAATATAATATCTAGATATTAATCTAACTTCGTCATTAAGTCTCTAACCTTCTAATTAAACCTCTATGAACACCATTAACTTCTAGGTCAAGTCTCAAATAATTAACTAGCACATATTTAATTAATATAATTTATAATTTCATAATATTATCAAAATGACCAAAATGCCCTTAGGCTAAAAAGTTGCAATTAGTCATCATATCAGATGGTTAGGTCCCCGTGGTCAAGGTTAGTCTCTAGGTCATGCAGTCTCTAGGGTTGCACTAGAAAAATATCAAAATCACAAGTCATGATTTTAAATAGTTTTAAATTGATTTAAAAATCACCATAAATCATATAATGATTTAAATAACATTATTAAATAATTAAAAAAATATAAAAGTTTAAAATTAACCTCATTTTAGAAACTGGGTGCTACATCACCAGTGCTTCAAGTACGTCAACAGCGATAGCGTCGTAAAGACAGAGTTTGCCGATATCGATCCTTTCAAAGGTATTGAAGCCTACTATGGAGATTCGGTACTTTACCAATCGCAGCCCTCCAAGGATGACGGCAATGAAGCTGACGATGAAGCTGAAGTGAGTTCATCTGCCAGTGATGGTCCCCTGATTATCCGAGTCAAAGGATGTACTACTCCAAAAAGTACTCCAAAGCCTCTCACAATCTTGGTTAAAAAGAAGAACCCTGATAAGGTCAAACCATTGACCATCACTCTCCGCAAAACACCTCGGGTGGAACCTGCTGAAGTCCGTTCTCCCAGTCCTGAAGAGTTACACTATGTGGTGAACTTGTCCAAGGCTGTGGCTCATGTTCCAGTCAATGATCCTCTCAATGAGTATATCAATACTCAAAATAATGTACCTTCAGTGGATGATGTTATCCCTGAAGAAGAACTTGCATATTTTCTAAGTAAAGGTTTATCTTTGAATTACTCCAATGTCTACCAATCTATAAACCAGTATATAGATACAATATACGCTCTAGAGCACGACATAGGACCACACCTCTGCATGCCTGTCACAACGCCTCATCTGCGAGAAAAAGTCTGGCCAGAAGATATCCACTACTTCATTGTTCTAGCTAGAAATAAGGGTGAAGAACTAATCATCTTCGGTCAAATAATTGGTGAAAGAAAGTTTATTTTGGACTCTACTTCTCCTAATCACAACACCGAAGCTGACTATGATTCTGAAAAAATGCAACTTTACCTATATAGTTGGCAGGCCAAGAATATCATCCAGAACATGGGATATGATATAAAAAGCGACCAGGGGCTAAACTACGGTCAGGGACGACGATTGCCAATACGTCACTTTGCTCCTCCCGAAAACCCGAGAACTATTAACAATAAAACGGTGTTGGTTTGGGTTACGTCACTCCTCCAACAACTCCTGAAGGATCAGACGTCGAAGCAGATTGTTGTTCTCATTCTTCTGATTCTTGCCTCTGGGATTCAGACTCCAGCATTAGAGACATGTTCAAAGCAACTTTGTCCGTCAATATGGTGTCATTTGACCAGATTACAGACGATTTCCAATCAATCGAGCTTGAACAATAGGCTCAAAAGATAGATACTAGGTGGGAGTTATATTTCGAACAATGTGAACCACCTACCGAAGACGAAGTCGTCTTTGTTAATTTAGGAGATGAATCATCTCTTAAACCAATCTTCATCAGCAAAAGTCTATCTGGCGAAGAACGATAATCTCTTATACGGCTTATAAGAGAATACATTGACGTCTTTGTATGGAGCTATGAAGATATACCAGGCTTTGACCCTAAAGTTGCTATGCACCGCCTAAATATCTCGTCTAAATACAAGCCAGTGAAGCAGCAGCAACGACGATTCCAACCTGATATCTTGGAGGCCATCGAGAGTGAAGTCAAGAAGCTTATTGCAAGTGGATTCATTCGCGAAGAACAACACCCTGACTGGGTCGCTAATATTGTTCCAGTCATAAAAAAGAATGGTAAAGTTCGAGTCTGTATCGATTACCGTGATTTAAACTCTGCATGCCCAAAAGATGAGTTCTCTCTACCGATCACCGATGTAATGATCGACAATACTTGTGGCTTCGAGCGGATGTCCTTCATGGATGGGTTCTCAGGCTACAACCAGATCAATATGTTCCCCAACGATGAGAAACACACATCTTTTCAAACAACGTTGGAGGTATACTGCTATACGGTGATGCCCTTTGGATTAAAAAATGCAGGGACGACATACCAACGAGCTATGAACATAATTTTTCGTAATCATTTGCACAAAACAGTGGAATGCTATGTAGATGATATCGCAGATAAAGTTGTCTCAAGGGCAACCACCTCTAAGATTTGAGAACGGTGTTCGAACTAATGCGTGCACACCAACTCAAGATGAATCAAACCAAGTCTTTTCTGGGAGTCTCCAGCGGCAAGTTCCTTGGTTTTGTTATCACTTCAAAGGGCATACATCTTGACCCGAAGAAAAGTGAAAGCTATCCTCGATATGCATCCCCCAAGAAATCTCAAAGATCTACGTGGACTTAAAGGAAGGCTAGCCTATATCAGACGATTCATTTTAAACCTTTCTGGAAGGTGTCAACCGTTTACTCAGCTTATAAAGAAAGGCGTATCTTTCGTCTGGACTGAACAATGTCAATGCATATTTGACAACATCAAGAAGTATCTCACACGCCCCCATTATTGGTGGCCCAATAATGGAGAAGCCCTTCTTACTATATGTTCGTGCTATGGACCATTCCCTTGGTGCCCTATTAACTCAGAAGAATAAAGGTGGCCATGAACAGGAAATCTACTACCTTAGCCGTACGATGGTGGGTACCGAGCACAGATACACACCTGTGTAAAAAAAATCTTGTACTGGTATTTGCTATCCAGAAGACACGCCAATATGTGTTTGGACAGACTATCCACATCATATCTAAAGTCAATTCTCTCAGAATACTCATGACTAAAACAGATTGTCTTAATTTCCATTTAGCTACATGGGCAATGATGTTGACTCCATACGATATCTTGTTCGTTCCTCAGAAGGCAGTAAAAGGCCAAGCGTTAGATGATTTTCTAGCAGCTCATCCAGTGCCAGAATCGTCCAAACTCTACGATGAAATCCTCGATGAAGTAGTGGAGTCTAACACCGTAACTGAGAAAATCCCCATTTGACGAATGTTCTTTGACGGTGCATCAAGAACAGGACCTAAAGAAAATATCGTGGCCGGAGTAGGCATCGTGCTTGTGTCACCCGACCATCTGGTTATACACCGTACATATTTTCTCGTGGAACCCTGCACCAACAACATGGCCGAATATAATGTCCTATTGATCGGCCTTCAACTGGCAAAACAACTGGGAGTTGACTATCTAGAAGCTTACGGTGATTCTAAGCTAATAGTTAAACAGGTCCGAGGGGATTATGAAGTTCGTCACGAAGATCTCATCCCATATCACAAAGCGACAATCGAATTGGCATCTACTTTTGTTGGATTCTTCATCGAGCACGTGCCTCAACTACAGAATATAGAAGCAGATGCTTTAGCTACCAATACTCAACAGTCGATCATAGTCTCTGGTCGAAAACTATTCTGTGTGAAAGATGTCTTGCATATTCATCACAGTTACATAACAGAAACAAATGTTAATGTTAAAGACTGGAGATTTCCTTTCATAGACTAATGGAATCCTTCCTGGGGATCCAAAGGAAGCAGTATCTGTCCAAAGACGATCCCTCAGATTTTTACTATAATACAGCTACCAAAATATTGTACCAACGCTCTTACGATGGGCTACTGTTACGATGTTCATCAGACACAGAAGCTAAACATGCACTCCGTGAGGCTCACGACGGAGTTTGTGGTGCACATCAACCAGGCCTCAAATTACAAGATCGTTTCAGACGAATGGGTTATTATTGGCCCACGATGATAGCAGACGTTGTTGAATATACAAAAAAGTATAGGGCTTGTTAGTTCCATGCCGACTTCATTTATCAACCTTTGGAGTTTCTACACCCGACGGCAGCATCTTGGCCTTTTGAAGCCTGGGATATGGACGTCATAGGCCCAATCAGCCCGCCATCTTCCAGAGGACATCGGTTCATCCTAGTTATAACCGATTACTTCTCCAAATGGGCGAAAGCTATACCGCTCACCGAAGTGAAGACGTTGAACGTGATCAGTTTCATCAAACATCATGTTATCTATCGCTTTGGCCTACCTTGCAGGATCATCCATGATAATGGTCCACAATTCGCGAGCCATACATTTTATCGATTCTGCGATAAGAATCAAATCCAGAATATAGCCTCTACTTCCTATAATCCAGCGGCTAATGGGTTAGCAGAAGTCTTCAATAAGACCATCATTAAATTTCTCAAGAAGTTCGTGTCTTCAAACAAACGCGATTGGAATGAGAAGCTCGGCGAATGTCTCTGGGCCTATCGTACAACGGTCCGGACTCCAACAGGCAGTATGCCATTCTCTCTTGTTTATGGGAGTGAAGTAGTTCTTCCCCTAAAAATTTAGATTTCTTCTCTTCGAGTAGCCTTAGCTAGTGAGTTGACTGACGAAGAAAGTTACCGTCTGCGACTACAAGAACTCGAAGTGCTAGACAAAAAATGCTTATTAGCTCAGCAGCTTATTGAGCTATACCAAGCACGCCTTTCCAGAGCCTTTAACAAAAAGGTGAAGAAAAGAATCTTTCAAGTTGGTGATCTGGTCTTAGCAGTGAAAAGACCAATGGTCATGACGTACAAGACAAAAAAAATCAGCCTAAATGGAAAAGTTCTTTCGTTATAGAATCAGTATATTCTAATGGTGCGTATCGACTAACCATACCTGATGGTGACTTGCTCATGATGCTGATCAATGGCAAGTTCCTGAAAAAATATTATGTGTAACCTTTGTAAACAGTGTTCACATATTTTCAGTCATGTAAATGTACAGTGCAATATTTATGTGATTAAAAAAATTATTTAACTATTAGCCGTATTTCAATAGTTGAATACGCCATGGATAATAGGTCCTCTAAAAAGATTCTCCAGTAGAATTATTTCCTTTTTTGACTCTGCCCAAACTCGATCTGACGAAAACAAGTCACGTCCATATTACCTCTGAACTATTTTTCGATAATTATTTCTCCAGTGGGATGATTAAGAAACGTTTTGCCATGTCCATATAACCTTTGAGTAAAGCATTCATCAAAGATAATCACGTCCATATTATCTCTGAATTATCCACTCCTACCTAATGTTATATATCCTTCCACGTCCATATTACCTCTGGTCAGATATAGAACATCCTCTTCTATTATGTCCATATTAACTCTATTAGCAGTTTCTTTCAACTTATTATCTATATTCAAGAACCCTGAATATAAAATGATAATAAGTCCACATCAAATTCCTCAGCGAAATATCTACCAGAAATATTCCTACTACGTCCACATTACCTCTAGTTCTGATATTTAACAAACTTCATTCATGAATTTTGAAAGCCAAAAGATTCTTTATTAAAACGTCTATCAAAAAACGGAGAAAAGATACAAGAGTCTTGATGGCTGAAACAAATAGTTATAAATAAAAAAATCTAATGGATACACAATCGATTGATATTATCCCTTAGAGCCGCAATTTCAGTTTCAAACTTCGCGGTAGCATGGCGGCGCGCCTCCTCTTGACGAGCAGCCTCATCCTGGAACAGGATCAGATTCATGTGCTCTCCCTCCAACTTCACCAGCTGTTCTTTTAAATGGTCGAAAGTTGTGGCAGTCATGGCAGTCTGAGCCAAATAGTCCTCCTATTCAGACGTCGCTATCCTCAAGCTAGCCTCCAGTTGAGCAATCTCACTCTGGATCCGTGTAATGTGATTATATTTTTCAGTAATCTGTGCAGCCAGCTCATTCTTCGAAGCAGCACGTGCCTCACTCGAAGTGTTGAACTGCTCATACTGATCAGCTAATTCACTGATCTCTTGAGTGAGGGCATCCTTCCTTGCTTGGAAAGTAGCCTCCTCCTCCAAGAGAGCTGCGATTAAAGCCTTGTCTTCTGTATGGAACAGCAACGTCGGGCTCCGTTGTTTAGTATCCCTAAATTTGGCCACCTAACCCTCCAGATCATTCAGAACCGTCCTTAGAGCATTAGCCCGCTCTTCATAGCTGGCAATGCTCTCAAGGGCCGCCACTTGGCATTCAATAACAGCCTTCACAGGGCCAAAGGCATCGTTCCGATTCAGAACTCCAGGAAGCTTTACTTTCAGGACAGAATAGAAAGCTTTGACGACTTCCTGGGCCATCTCGTCGTCTTCAGTGGAGGTCGTCGGGAAGGATGCTTGATGAGGTTCTTCCACTCCAGGAAGAGATACCTGACAAGAAGCCGAACATGACAAAAAATAATATATGTATCAGTAACCAAAAAAAAGAAATGAAAAAGAGTTGTAATTTCATACCTTCGACATGCTCAGCGCCAACTTGGGCTAAGTCATCGATCTTGGCTTTAGGAAAACCGAGAGCAGGTCTAGGCTATTCAAGAAGAACAATATCAAGGCCTCGAACAGCATCAAGCTAGGTATCTTCTACGGCCCCAGCTGGACTGGGAGCAGATTCAGCAGCATCCCCCTCAGTAGGCTGTTCAACCTCTCCTTCTGCAGCCGATGCCTGCTCACTAACAGATCCCTCCGCACCAGCAAATTCAGAGGAGCCAGGGACAACCTTGTTTCTCCTCCAAGGCCTTGGGCTATCTTTACGAGTGGTTCCTTCCTTGTCTATAAGGGAATATACAATGGCGGTCAGCCTCACGAGGAAAACGCAAATCAAAGTCGAAAAATCTCATTCGAAGAGGTGCAAAGATAACATACCCACAGGAGGGTGAGCCGATTGGACTTGATTCTCGTCCAACTCTTTCATTATGGCCCCGATTGCAGACATCGCCCCCAAGGAGATATCGAAAGAAGGACTGGCGTTCTGGTCGCCACCATAATTCGGGCATTCGCCCTAATCATCCGTTGATTCAGCCTCCTTGACTGGGGAGGCTGAATACCGTCTTCCGGTCGATGACAAGGAGGGGACATTGGTCACATACTTCCTTAGACGAGGAGGCACTTGCCTCAGCTGCAACTTCAGGGTCATGTGCAAAGGACAAACGCAAGGGTGAGAAAGCTTCTAATGGCTTGACCAAAATGGCTATGGAGTCTAGGAAGGGATCTACCTCCGAATGATAACGGCCCGCGATGCCGTTCCACTTCTTCCATTTGTCGAGAAGACCTTCTTAAGGGAGGTGAGCCAGCACCCACTTTCTTGGCTCTCCTTAGGGCAATAGTCTTCTTCTTCCTCTTAAAAGTTGGCTCCTGGGCCGATTCAGTTGAAGCTTTTCTCTTCTGAGGAGGAATGGGAAGAGAAGAATCATCACACACCAAAAGAGGGATTTTCTAACACATTTTTTTCAATTGCTAACGGTTTTTGTCGTTACTAATTACTAACAGTAAAAAATGTTAGCAATACAAACAAACCATTATTATAATTAATAAACTAAAATTTAATTTTAAAAACACTATTATTTATGTTGTAACACATTAAAATTGTTAGCAAACTTAATAAAAATTGATTAAACAAAGAACCCTATCCGTTGAAAAGAAAAGTGTTGGGGGGAACCATTTCCTATTCCCCCCTTTTTCAGCCTCTCTCTTTCCGTGAACCCTAGAGTTTCTCAACCCCCCCATGACCTCACTTTCACTTCGAGGACTTGAGCCCTCCTCCTCCGTGGAGGGCGATGTTGGCGACCGCAACTGAGCCACTACGGAGCATATTGGGGCTGTCGCGGGTAACGAAGATGGGGTGTTTCGGCTTTTTCTTAAGGCTTGGCTGGCGACCGCAGGGCTGACGGGTTTCCTTTGTCCTCCTCGTCATCGCTAGGGAGTTGAACTCATTGGGGGCATGTCGACTTAGCCGCCCATTTTGGTCCCAGCGAGACCTAGGTGGCCAGCCCACCAGCGGTTCGCCAGCTTATTAATTTTTGGCGCTTCTCTTTATCTCCTCTTCTTTCCTATGTAAGTAAACTATATGTTGTAGATCTTTTTCTATTGTAATCCTTGTATTTATTATGCATACATATTCAGAAGCATATAGCTATATATGTTTCTTAAGTTGTTAACCAAGGATGGGAAGGTGATGTTTGATTTGTTTGAATAATAGAAGAAGACAAGGGAGTTGTATAACGAAGGATGCTTCTATATTTCTCTTTCCAATTGACTTAAATCTAACTATAGATCTATGTAAAAGTTTTTTGTAGAATTATCCTCTAAAAAACTTTTCACCACACCTTTCTACAGCATTGTGGAGACCATACTATGGTAAACTAGATTCTAGCTTGGAATGAAGATCAGATGCCAGACATTAAAGATGAACCTTGCTTGATTAAGGTCTAGCTAGGTAATGCATGGTCACTTGAACCATTTGCTTCCATTTATGCACTTGAACCATTTTCTTTGTAATTTCTGGAGTGTCTTATTTTATCTTTTGTATAAAATTGTAGTGCTGCCGTTGCAATTTAATGATGTAATAGTTAACCATATGGTTCTTCTATGTTGTATGATTTCACCAAATTATGTTGGATGAGTTTGAGTTGAATTTGATATTGATAGATAATCTAATTTTATTATGTAGCATGAGGTATTTATTGTAGCCAATATATTGTTCAGCTTTAAAAAATTTAATGATTATTGGATATTAATCTGGTTGCTAAGTTTATATTGATTTGTGGCTCATATCTGTTAAACATTATTTATCTAGCATGAAGTCAACAAGGTTGTTACTCACTGTTGTCAAGGAACTATAAATACAAGACTTTTTTCTTGGTGCTGCTGCTTAAAGCTAAGGCTCAATAAAGCCATCAATTGTTTTACTTTTTTTATCCATTTGTAACGGTAAAAATTTGTTAGTAATTTCAAGTGTTCTAACAGTTTTTTACTGTTGGTAAATTTTACTTCCCAACGGTTGTTTACCGTTAGTAAATTTTATGTACCAACAGTTTTTTACCATTAGGAATTTTTTTTCCTAACGGTAAAAAACCGTTACGAAAATTCCCCACGATCAAATTACAACGGTAGAAAAGTATTAGAAAATTTTTTCCTAACGTTTATAGTCATTAGAAAATGACTGTTTTGGTGTCGTGTGCATCTTTCGTGTCCTCCTTTGGAGGCACTCGGCTCCTTAAGGATAGCCCTCGGCCGTGGTGCTGCGGCTGGCTTCACAGCTGGAGCAGTGCTCTCCTTCTTACGGCCCTTCGGCGCCTTTTGGACATGTTTCGCAGAAGGGGGGCCAAACCGAGTCCCCAATATCAAGCTCTGTTCACGATCATACCGGGGATGAAAGGTATTGATCTGAACATAAAACTTGGCAGCAGCATAGAACAAGTGGGTCTTGGGCTTATCCGAAGGCAGAGTGAAGATTGTCCTCGTGCATCCGACACTGTAATATATCCAGGCACGCACCCCGTCAATTAAGCTGCCTATTGACTCCAAATACGGGCTAGCATTTTCCAAACGGAACTGATTGTAGCAAAAATGCCACGTGAAATGACTCGGCAGATATGGCTCCAGATAGGCATGGTTCCTGTTTCTAAGCACCAGATACGACGGCCTAATAGACTGAAGCCAGTGAAATACCCCAGCAGTAAGCTAGTGGCATGAACTCCCTCATCCACTAAGGTATCTCCTGTACTACCGCTGCTGGACGGAGGGGATACCCTGAAGAACTCATAGTTCTGTAAGAAGCTTAAAGCCCTTCTGTAATCGGGTACACCAGTGACGACCCAGTCCGCATCATGGAATCTGCGAAGAAAGACATCTTCCACCAAAGAGTCCGTCATCGTCCCAGCGTTCATCAGAATAGGACAATACAGCAGCAGCCACCCCATCAAGAAATGATACGAAAGTTCAGTCCGAGTGAAGTTGGCTCTGCCGTCAGGAGTCACCGCATTTCTAACAAGTCCCGTAGACCCCGTTTAGTGGCACAGACCATCGCGGGAAGCAAGGCAAGCCGGTATCCGAATACCAGCTTCACAGCAGGAAGTATTATGCTCCGGCTCATCCTTCAATAGTCCCTGAACCCCCAGGGACTATACAGTCACGAAGCCAGATCATCAAGAAAGCTGCCAGCACGGCTTTTTCGACAATGGATATTCAGCTTGACGAAGTAGTGGCCGATCGGGGACTTCTTTAGGATCATATTGTCCTCAGTATCCGCCGTATCATAATCTGCCATCCGGACTTCTATCTCGGACTTGGTCATAGGTTTCAAAATCGAAAAGGAGGCCGGATCCTCCCCTTCTCCTTGAATGAAGACGTAGCCCGTCCAAGCTCTTGTGTGGGGATTGGCCCCCTCGGTCCTTCCTTTCTTGTTGATCCTATGGCAGATGACGAGGTGGCAGAATAACTCCTTGTATACATCCATCATCTCGGATTTCTCATTCTCCAGGTCTCAGAGCTCCTCATCACAAGGCACGTACTCTTCATACAGCTCTGTGCCCCAAGGAAGCTTCGACACTTCCTGCATCTTGTGGAGAGCCAATCCCATCTCCCTACCTGGAGTAAAGAAAGTACAAGTGTGAAGGTTGTATAACTCTGCCAAGGAGACAAACATTGGCCAGTTGACCTTTATGCCATATTGGGTGGCCCTAATAGCATAAAAAAGGCTAGCTGTCTTCAGCGTGGATTCATATGTGGAAAGTACCCAGTCAGTGAGGTTGCTCCAGAATAAAACTGGATACCTCTAGCCTTTCATCCGCATCTTTCCTACGGGATAAGATATGTCCCTCGACATCATCAGATTACAAAGTATGTCGACAGCATAAGGGTGGAGGTCAGTCGGGATGTCGTTTATTACGGCACCAGGTTGCAGTCCCCTCGTGGAGTAAGATGTAGAGCCCCTGACACACTTGAAAGTGTTCTTCTTTCGATCTTCTGAGTGAACTGTATTCTTCCGGATACGACCCGGGGAGCTCAAGGGTTAGCTCACATTTCATCTGTCGTCGTACGGCTAAGACAGTGAATGCAGACAAAGGATACTGACGCTTCATCAACGGTAGCCATATCCTCTGATTGTTCAGCCTGACCACCAGTGGGTTTCTCAAGTGTATCGTCTCGCCATCTTCGAACCCCACACTGTCACCGAACAGAAAGTACGACTTCTCGAAATGACGTACCCCTCCGAACAAGAGCTTCCCATCGTTAATCATCTGCTTCAGAAAGGTCTTGTCATGTTCAAGTATGGCGAGCGTCCGTTCTATAGGCTAGTTATGACTGATCTTGGCCTGAACTTTGCTGACCATGTTGGTTATGAGGCTTGTGCCGAGGACTTGGCGAACAGAGCCGAAAGGGATTCCACCAAGTTCCGGGATAAACATGTTAACTGCAAGGATGGAAGAGAAAGTCAGACTCAGAATCTGCAAAAAAAAACTAAGTGCTAGAGGAATCCTATACGCCCAAAGAGCTATACGCCCAAAGGGCTATGCGTCCAAAATAGCATATGGGCACATAAACATACAAACACATGTGGACGCATAACATGCAGCAGTATGTGGGGCATAACATGCAGCAACATATGGGCGCATTACTTGTAGCAGCATGTGGGCGTATAAACACACCATAGTGTAGGCGCATGCTTCTGTGGGTGCATATAAATGCTCACAGAAACATGTTGCCTTGGGCACATGCACCCAGGCAGAGGAAAATTTTGAGCGTCATAAATTAACGCTCAAGACTTTGTTTTGAGGCGTAGCGTCATCCAGGATCGGGTCCTGGACTAGCGAGGACGTTGTCGCATGAGGAGAGCCACTCGGTGCAGCCCCCTTGCCCTTCGCAGATCTTTTGGCGGCCTTGGGAGACATGGTTCGTATAGAGAAGAGATGAAATCTTTTGAAACTTTTGAAGGAAAAGAGAGTAATGAATCTTTCTCTCTTCAAGGCCTATTTATAGGCATGGGACAAATACTATGCGCCCACTACTCTTATGCGCCTATGCGCCTACTGCATACTATGCACCCACTACGACTTATGCGCTCACATGAAGACCTAGTCTATTGCACATTATACGACTACCACTTGCTGACATGGACAACGCATGAAGGATAGACCTCTTCAAATTCCACTCCGATGAATCTGTCAGTTCAGATTTTGAGGAAGATATCAACAGCCATCTCTCTGACAGTCTGGCCAAACTCTATGCGCCTAAAGGGAGAGCTTTGTTATGCACCCACATCACGAGAAGACATTCCATGCTTTTAAAGTATTTCGAACTCGTTCAAGTATCGAAAACTTTGAAGGGGTCTTGTAGAAGCTTGAGAATTTTAGCAGTATTGACTACCATGCACCCAAGTTAGGGAAGTCATATGCGCCTAAGTCACCAGAGCAAGCTATGCACCTAAGACACCAGAACAAGCGATGCATCCAAGTTACTAGAGCAAGCTATGCGCCCAAGTACCAGAGCAAGCTATGCGCCCATGTACCCACTCTGGACTCCTCCAAAAGAGGGCACATAGCCCTGTTTCAGGCTATGCGCCCAAGTCAGGACAGTCCCTGACTCGATCAAACCATGATCAATCGTGCACCAAATCATACAGCCACATCAGTCTCTACGAGTAGTCGTGCACCGAAGCATGCAGCCACGTCAACCCGATGATCAACCCACGATCACGCAGTCTGCATGCGCCTACACTCTATGCGCCCAAAGCAGGACTATGTGCCCGCATAAAAATTAGTGTATTTTCTCATGTGGCACATAACATCATTCTAGCACAGAAACGACTATAAAAAGGGGTCTCATACCTCTTCAAAGGACAGAACGGAGAGCATTTCAAGAGCTAAATTGCCGCACTTCTTGCCAGTGAGCCGAGAGTTAGCAATTTTCTTAGGTTTTTTTCCACTTTTGTAATCGGAGTGTCAACAAAGTAAATGAGCAACTGCTGCTCGATCTCCATCGTCCCATTCCCTAGAATTATTTTTGTACTCGGGGATCCTCAGCGCGGGATCTCTCAGGCGTACTCGATTTGTGGTGCCTTGTGCCAATAAGAAAAGACAACGTTTCTTCTTCTTTTTTGTGTGTGTCCACAAAGGAGTAGACTGGACGTACCCACGATCTCATGTCCTTACACTGGGTGCATGTTGTGACACAACGATTTATTTTTGACATCCGTTGCACCTCATGCAACGATTTATTTTCGACATCCGTTGCACTTCGTGTAACGATTTATTTCCGACATCCGTTGTACCTCATGTAAAAATTTATTTTCGACATTCAAAGGTAATGTTTGAATCCGTTCAACACATTCGATATCAACTTTTATGTTCATTTAAAATGTGCACACATCGTAATTCAACTCTTGCATTTCATGCAACGAAAAATCCCATAATTTTTGTTATATCGATGCAACCAAAATTTTTATATCGACTTGTTGCATTGAAACAACAAAAATCTCAATTCATATTTCACAACGTGTTGCACTTGCAACATCAAACATTTCAATTCACATTTCGCATCTTTTTGCAGTTGCAACAATAATATTTTACGACTTTCTCAGAAAACATCATATAATCTTCAAAACACATGCGACAAAATTATACGACTTGTATTAGACTTATTGTATGGAACATCCAGTACAACATCGAATGGAGTCAAGAGTGATTTGATTGTGGTGGACAACTTTAGAATTAAAATGAAGCAAGCATCCTGAGGAAATTGAACCTAGAGCCCTGATACGAATTTATCACGCCCCACCCAGAAAATCGCTCGTCCTCATATCGATTTTATTGAATCGTTCGTCCTCACTATGGCATGATACCATACGAGTCTGGAGTTGCACTCTTACAAGACAAGATGACAAGTTCTCAAATGGTTATTTCGATTGATTATTAGCATAAAAGAAAACAGAGTCACAATTCAGTTTCACAGAGTATACGAAATAATTCTTTTTATTTGATAAGCAGTGTAACATTACAAAGGCTTTCAATAGCCTACATAAATATGCCAGATTGGCTTACAGCACTCAAGTCTCTTGCCTACAAAAGATTATATCGTTCCATACATTATGTCTTTTATATCTTGGCCACATCATATTGTTGCAAGTCCAAGCGTCAATGCGGTCGCACGTCTCAAAATGCGACGGTACTCTATACCTCAGCGTGTTCAAGCGAAGCTCTACCATGAGCAATCAATTCCCTGCATCTTGCAAGCAATCTGGTAGGGATCACTATTAATCCTCTCGCGTATTGATAAACCCACTTTATTAAACCGACATTAAGTAGATATATGAATCATGCAGCTTAACTTGTGATCTTTCTATATTTGCCTTAGAATAGGTTTCATGGCATATTCGAAAGCAGTAAAGCATGTTATCATGGCAAGCATGTTATTTGAATGTAAGCAGACAAGAAGGCAACATATAGTAATCTCGTATTTGTTTCGTGGTGCGACTTCTTACTAATATCGATGCACTCATCCTTACTCCGACGCAAGCTGAATACGCCTACCATCTTTCCTATCATGTTATAAGTGATCCCTATGCAGGATCTCTATGTGCCTGCACTTTCAACCAACCGTTCTTTAACAATATGAAGGTCGTTGGCGTATCCGCACCAGAATGGACTAATTGTTTCTCTTCTCAAATTGGGTAACCCGGCGTCCTTTCCGTACGGGTTGCTAGCCTCCATGTATCTGAAGGATGATGAACTTACCATCAATTATGGCTTATCACATCAGTAGCAGATCGTAATTTATACCCAAAAGATGTACAACAACAACGATTAACATACCTCCTAGGCCGAACGGCCCCGGTGCCCCGGCCAATAACTTGTTCGAAGCAATTGCTACACACCCGCATGGGAAATACTCAAGTCCATTCGACCATGCAATGCCTCTTACTCAAACAACCAAACATAATCTCGAGTCCAAAACTCAGACTTCGTATCATCTCGCATTCTCTTTCTTTCAATGTTCTCACTTTTTTGTCTTTCTATGTTCTCACATTTTTTTATTATTTCATTTCTCTGTCTCCTCGATTCAATTTAAGTGAATGACCCGATGGTCCTAAATAATTCAAGACAACATGATGTATTCAATAGTTATTCGATATCCTTCGACTCGTGCATTCGATGCAAGTCTCGGTTCGATCTTTTAATGTGCTAGACTTAT